>CAUYUJ010003191.1:233740-263740 GCA_963575745.1 Prorocentrum cordatum
GGCGGTAGAGGCCCGCCCTCCACTGAGGGTCTGAAGGACGGCCAAGCGCCAGCTCGGGCGGAGTCCCTGGGGAGTCCTGGACAATGATTCCCACCGTGCGGAGAGCTCCCCGGGAGGCGGCAGCTGAAGGCCCCCAGACTCAAGGCGCTTGGCAAGAGTGGCGGTGAACGGCGAAGAGTAAGCCATGCCTTGCGCAGCGAGGTGGCGATAGCGGGCTGGGCGCGGGCACTGCGCTGCGGGCCTGCGGCTGCTGCTGCCGCGACCACGGCTGCCCGCGTCGTGAGCATCGCGGATCACGTGGGCTGAAAAGATGCTGCTGCGCTGGCCAGAACAGAAGCGGAAAAACATGCTGCACAATGGAGAAGGGCTGCGCCCACAACGGCGGCGACCAGTGATCGCTTTCATCCCGGGAACGGTCGCGCAGGCGGGCGCGGATGTCCTCCCAGTCGCCGCGTAGCGCGACAGAGGCAGAGCGCATGGCAGCGACGGCGATGACGACCTGCATCGAGGCCGGGACAGGGGCAGGCACCCAGTCGGCCATCGCGAGCAGATCAGCTTTGCGAGAAAAGTTGGGAGGCATGGGCAACATGTGCGAAACATGTAGAACTGGCGGCGGACTATTGACTGCTCGATGGGAAAAAGCAGCGCCGCGTAGCTAAGCGTGGGAAGGACCGCGGCGCTGCATGAACGAACGGTGGCGTCGCTGCCAGTCTGGACGAGCTGCAGAAGATTGCCCCGCCGCAACCATTTCTGCCCTGCGGCGTGAAATTCGCCCGAAAGGGATGCCGAGGGCCCGGGAAGGCCCCCGGGCACCCGGCGCGCCCCGCGCTCGAAAACTCGCGCCAGAAAGGGGCGCTCTCGAAGACAAAGAAAGGGCCTGGGCGATGCTGGCAGGGTCGACGGCGCCCCAAAGCGGGGCGGCCACGCGCTCGCCGGGTTTGAAAGTGTGCAAGTCGAGCTCCGCGGCGGCGGCGAAGGGCTCATATCGTCAGCGCAAGCGCCCGCGCATCCGAGGCGCGGGTCGGGCGCGCCGTCGGCGCTCTCGACGAAGGAGGCGACGCGGGGCACCGGGGGGTCCATAGCAATCGCCCGCGCTGATCCGCTGGCAGGGTAACCCTGAGCAACGCCCCGCTCGGCGGCGAACGCGCCGCGGCGGACGCCGTCGACCTTGAGGAACGAGGGCGGGGCTGAGTACGCAGCGCGGAAGAGGTCAGGGACGCCAATGTGTTTGAGCGACGCGACAAGCCACGCCCCGCCGGGCGACGGGAACGCGGCTCCGAAATCCAAGCTGACGAAGATGAGGGAATGTTTGATGCGGCCAGCCAGGAGGCCAGCGCGGCGCATCTCAGCATTGAGGCGAACAACGCGTCGGGCGAAGTTGCGGCCCGCGACGAGGCCCCGCTGCACATCGCAACTCCGCCGAGCGACGTATTTTTCCAAGGGTCCGGCTGCGCCGGCGATGGCTTTGATGCCCGCGTCCTCCACGGAGAGAAGGCGTGTGCCTTCGGGGGCCCTGTCCGCGGTGAGCCCCCCGTGAGTTTGTCGCCCTTCGACGGGATAGCGAAGTCGGACTGAGTCCGACTTCGCTATCCCGGCGGGCAGCCTTCCCAGCCAGACCCCCCCGACCCATCCGATGCAGGCTCCCCTTCCCTTAGGGCAGGGAAGGGCGAGTCCGACTCGCCCTTCCCTGGGCAAGGGGAGAAGGAGACGTCCTCCAGGACCTCGATGGGAGCGGTCGCGCGCGGGCCGCGCGTTGCACGGCGGGCGGGGGGGGGGCAGGCGCCGACGGAGATGCGCGGGGGGGGGGGGAGGAGGAGGAGGAGGAGGAGGAGGAGGAGGAGGAGAGAGCAGGACGAGGAGGAGGAGGAGAGGAGGAGGAGGAGGAGAAGGAGGAGGAGGAGGAGGAGGAGGAGGAGGAGGAGAGGAGCGCATGTCCCCAGAGAGAGAGAGAGAGAGAGAGAGAGCAGGTCAGACTGGAGACGGGCTGGACAGGGCGGGATGGACGGGGCGGGATGCCTTGATCTGGCGCTTGCGCGGGGGGCCGACGTTGATCAGGTCGCCGCGAGGCACGCGCTGCTCGACGCGCTGCTGCGCCGTGGAGTCGTCGACCACCTTCGCGGCGAAGATGGCCCCCCAGTGCGCGCGCGGGGCGTCGGCCATAGCGCAGCTCATTCTGGCTATCGCACTGAGGCGGTCCTGGGGGCCCTGGGTCTTGTCTCCTTGGGGGGCAAGTCGACGTTTCCAGGGGGGCCAAAGGTGCGCGCGTTTCTGGGGAGCCCGAATGAGCCTGCGGAGACGCCCGCGGGGAATGGCGCCCTCCTGCCCCTGGGGGCTGCGCGCGGCGCTCTGAGCCAGAGAGCGCTGGCGAGCCTCGAAGTCGCGGCGCAGGGGGGCCCAGAGACTGGCGAGCAGGGCAGGGCTCCGATGGCGATGACGCCGTCGGCGATGATTACGAACTGCAAGCCGAGGTCGGCGGTGGACTGGGGGCGCCCGGTGACGGCGATGTCCCGTCGCGAGGCGGCCCGCGACTTCGAGCGCGCGGCGAGGGCGCGGCCGCCGGGGTAGCGGGGGCGGGCGGCGTCGCCAGGGGGCGGGCGAACCCAGTCATCGCGGACCACGCGAGCGGCTTCAGTCACGAGGCGCTTGCGCGGCCGCCAGCGGTTCTCGATGGGGGCTCGGGCGGTGTTTGAAGCGTCTCAATGAGCAGCTGCAGGTGGCCGATGTAGCGTAAGTCGCGGTTGATCGCGGGCGGCCCGATGCACATTGCGAAGGTGGCGACGGCGCGGTCGCTGGGGCGCTGGCCCGACGAGGTGGCGGCGTCGCAGGTAATGTCCTACCGCGGGTCGAGCTTCTGCGCGGCGTGAGATGGGGGGCCGGTGGAGAAAAGGTCGATCGCGGGGGTCGCGTAATCAGAATGTTGAACCTGATCGGGACGTCGGACTCGATCTCGAGCATGTATTCGAAGAGCGCCTTCCAGGAGGGCTGCTGCTGGCGGTTGCTGTGATCGCGCGAGGGGCGGGCATGCTGGGCAGGCGGCTGTAGGGAATTGTCGGGGCGGCGGCTGACAGCGTCGAAACGCGCTGCGCTGGTTGCCCTGCTCCGCCCATTCACGATGCGCGAGCCATGCTGTGCGGGCCCAGTCGTGATCTCGCGCGCTCAATTCATGGTCGTGGGCGCTGATCAGGAAAAAAGCGCAGCGGCAGGCGGCGTCGGCGATGGCGAGCAGCTGGGCGCGCGCGCGGACTCGGGCGCCGCGCGAGATGATCGGGGGCTGGTCCTGCTGGAGTCGCTCGAGCTGCGTCGGCGCGAACCAGGGGGCGCGGGCGGCGACGCCGCCGGCGGCCACGGGCACGGCTGCGCGCCCACCCGCGCGCGGGGCAGCGGTTCGGATCCGCGGACCTCCTGAAGGAGGACGACGCACTGTCGCCGAAGAAACATGGAGAGGGAGGCCCGCTTACGTCGACGAAGGGGGCGCTTGCGGCGCATCGTCGCTCGGGCGCCCGAGCAGACGAACGCGGCGGGCGACGGGCCTTCGGGCGCCAGCCGTGGCGCCCACGGGCGGTCAGGACCGCCGCGCGGCGGACTCGGTGTCCCGGAAGAGGGCCTGGAAAGAGGAGAGGACGGCCGCGCGGTCGACGCCGTAGAACTGCTGGAGCTCGAGGGCCTTCTCGTTCCACTCGAGGACGGCGGGGGTCAGCCTGGCCGCGGATGCCGAGGCGGATGGCGGGCGCGGCGTCGCTGTGGACTTCGCCCTTGCCGCGGGTGGCCCGCCGCTGCAGGTCGGGGCGCTGGTGTCGGAGGAACGACTGGAGCCTCTTGCATTGGATCTCCTCGCGGGCTTGCGTCGTGGACTTGTCGCCGCTGAGGAAGATGTCCTCGCGCTGCCAAGCGGCGTCGGCGGCGGCGAAGCGCTTCCCCGCGGCGTCGCGCAACGCGCGCTGCAGGGCGAGGGCGCTCGGAGCAGCGACTTCGCGGGCGCCTTTGAAGAATAAATCGGCGGGGGGGCGCGCGGCCGTGGAGTTGGACATGGACAAACCGAACGCCGGCTCCTCCGATCCACTCCTGCCTGTCATTGAGGAGGAGGAGGTCGGGCGGTGCGAGGCGCTGGCAACCTGCTGAGAAGATCGCGGGGTATGAAAGTCTGAAGCGCGGCCCCATTCGGCGGGGCGGACTGCGTCGACGGCGATGGCGACCTGCTCCTGCGCGAGGATCTGTAGGGCGGCGCCCAGTTCAGCGGGGGGGCCAGATGAGCGCGCAGCTGGAACGGCGCCAGGTGCAGGATGTGCTCCAGAAGGGAGAAAGTGCGTGGCAGGCTGGGCAGTTCCTTGTGGGGGCTCTTGCGATGGGACGATGGAGAACTTGACCGAGCCCGGTGCCCGCTCCCATGGATCTCGCCCTTGGAAGACGTCGTGGCGGGGCCCGTCGCCCGACGGGCCAGCGGATGAGGCGCGGGTGGCGAAGCGCGCTGTGCGTGAAGAACGAGCCGCGTCGCGGGCCGAAGAGCGGCCTGCAAGGGCGACGTCGTCACGTTGTTGAGCGGCGAGAGGACCGCGGGCAGCTTCGGCGCGTGGGCGGCTTGCTTGACGTTGGGGGCGATAGCGATGTGCAGCATGATCGCGGTGTCCAGCTTTCTGTCGGCGGCGTCGCGGGGCTTGCGTTGAAGGGAAGCTGCGAGATGCGGAGCGCCCGTCGCCGCTGGAGCTGTTGCTGCTGGCCACGGTTCCGAACTGGGCTTGGCGGGCGAGCTGCGGCTGATGTCCGCGATGAGCAAGTGACTGCCAGCGGCCACGGTCGATGCGCAACCAGAGCGTGGTAGCGGCAACGGCGAGGAGAAGGCCAGCGGCGATACGCACGGCTCTGAGCGGCGCTCGCCGAACGATATGGAAGGCACGGAGCGGGGTTCGACGAGCGGATGTGGAAGGCTCGGAGCAGAGCTCGACGAGCAGATATGGCTGACCGCCTGCAAGGCCAGTGTGAGAAGCAGGAGAAGCTGGGACGGGCGGCCGCAAGACCCTGCTTGCGGCGGCAACTCTGCGCGGACTGGTAGAAGCCGACTGCGTGGAAGCAGCGAAATGTACGCCATCTTGGCCTCGAGCCAACATGGTTCCGGAATGGAGGGAATAGGGAGGAGGAGGGCAACATTATGCCAAGCGAACGGATGGGCAGGGGAAGTCACCACTAGCCCATGTACTAGGCTCCTGGCAAAAGACACGGCGTGGTTTGCGTATGCGGCTGCTGGACAACGGATTCCAATGCCGGCTGGGGCGCGAGAGAAGCCACCGTCATATACAAGGGATTGGGACTCATGTGCACTAGCATGAGGGAAAGACGCTTGAAAGACAGCTGAGGTGTTTAGTAAAAAAGGCGCCGCGGTGACCGACATAGGCACACTTAAAGGCGCCGCTGCTACACACAGCCGTAAGGACGATGAGAAAGTTAGGAAACCGCACGCACCATCCAACACGTGCGAGAGCGGCGGGTTGTCCCATTTGGATATTCGGACGGTGAACAAACGTATCCGCCACCATGCCTCCTGGTGCTGCCTGGCAGGGTTTCTGTAATCTTCCAGGGGACCTACCCACCCCCCACCCCTCCCTCAGCACCCCCCATCAGCCACCCTCCCTGCTCCTGGAGGCCACTGGGTGGCCATCGCGCTTCCCTGGGGGGCACGAAACTTGCCAATTAGGCCGATGAGGGCTACCAAGGCCGCCGAGACGCCCGATCATGCCTTCAACACGGCCTGCAGTGGCTCCAGGCCCTCGAGACCCCGACGAGGTAGAACCCAACTGTTTTCCTTTGGTCTTTCTGTGTTCTTGGGGCTATCGCGTTTCAATACGGCCCAAGGCGGCCCAGGAGGCCTTCAATATCATCCCAATGGGGGCCACGAGGACCACGAAGACTGCATCGACGGCCGAAAAAGGGGATCACACCAGCCAGCGGCCACCAGCGCCCCAAAACAGCCCAAAAGAGCCTCATGGGGCCCCTGAGACTGTCCCACAGAGGCCCCAGACAGCCCTAAGACGCGAGCCCCATAAAGGGCCTCGAGCGAAGTAACAACTACACGCGCCACACAGGACAGCCTTCTTCTACCACCTCCTCTTCATCATCCTCCTCCTTCCCCTTCTCCTCCTCATTGTCGCCCCCCCACCCCCTCCTCCTCATCCTCATCCTCTTCTGCGACAGAATCAACAACACCAACAACACCAACAACAACAACAGCAACAGCGGCAGCAACAACAACTGTTACTACTGCTTCTTCTCCTTCTTCTTCTACTACTACTACTACTACTACTGCTACTACTACTACTACCACCACTACTACTACTACTACTACTACGACTACTACTACGACTACGACTACGACTACTACTACTACTACAACTACTACTACGAATACTACTACTGCTACTACTACGACTAATAATAAGCATAATACTAATACTACTACTACTATTACTACAACTACTACTACTACCACTACTACTACTACTACTACTACTACTACTACTACTACTACTACTACTACTACTACTACTACTACTACTACTACTACTACTACGACTACTACTGCTACTACTACTACTACTACTACTACTACTACTACTACACTACTACTACTACTACTACTGCTGCTGCTGCTGCTGCTGCTGCAACGACTACTACGACTACTACGACTACTACGACTACTACTACTACTACTACTACTACTACTACTACTACTACTATTTCTACTACTACGACTACTACTACTACTGCGACTACTACTAGTACAACGGCTACTACTGCTACTACTACTGCTACAACTACTACTACTACCACTACTACTACTACTACTGCTACTACTACTAGTACTACTACTACTACTACGGCTGAAACTACTGAAACTACGACTACTATTGCTACGACGACGGCGGCGACGATGACGACTACGACTACGACTACGGCGACGACAACAACGACGACGACGACTTCTACGATCACTACTACAAATACTACTATTACTACTACTACCACTACTACTATTACTCCTACTACTACTACTACTACTACTACCACTACTACTACTACTACTACGACTGCCGCTACTACTGCCACGATGACTACTACTACCACGAGTACTACCACTACTACTACTACTACTACTACTACTATTACTACTACTACTACTACGACTACTATTACTACTGCTATACTACTACTGCGAGCAGTACGATCCCTACGGCTACTAGTGCTAGTGCTACTACTACTTCTCCGATCTCTACCACTACCACTATCACTACTACTACTACTACTACTACTGCTACTACCTACTACTACTACTACAACTACTCGTACTTTTTTACTACGATGACTACTACGACGACTACTAGTCCTACTACTACGACGACCACTACTAATACGACGACTACTACTACTACTACTACGACTACTACTACGGCTACTACGACTACTACAACTACTACGATGACTACTACTACTACTACTACTACTACTACTACTACTACTACTGATACTACTACTACTACTACTACTACTACTACTACTACTACTACTACTACTACTACTACTACTACTACTACTACTACTACTACTACTACTACTACTACTACTACTACTACTACTACTACTACTACTACTACTACTACTACTACTACTACTACTACTACTACTACTACTACTACTACTACTACTACTACACTACTACACTACTACTACTACTACTACTACTACTACTACTACTACTACTACTACTACTACTACTACTACTACTACTACTACTACTACTACTACTACTACTACGACTACTACTACTACTACTACGACTACTACTACTACTACTACTACTACTACTACTACTACTACTACTACTACTACTACTACTACTACTACGACTACGACTACGACTACGACTACGACTACTACTACTACTACTACTACGTTACGACCACGACGACGACGACTACTACTACTACTACTACTACGACTACTACAACTACTACTACTACTACTACTACTACTACTACTACTACTACTACTACTCCTGCTACTACTACTAGTACTACTACTGCTACAAGTACTGCTACAAATACTACGACTACGGCTACGTCTACGACTACTAAGACTATTACTGGCGGGGGGACGGGACTGGGCATAACGTAGGCCGCCCCCCCCAAGATTGTGGAGCTGGACGCACTGCGGCAGTGCCGGGGGCGCACTGATGGGGGGAAGCGTTACGTCATTGGAGGGGGACGGAGGGGGGATGTAGGGGGGCATAACGCGCGTGATGGCCCAGAGGGTAAACAAAAAACGCTCTCGTGGGGCTCGGGTTGGCCTGACGGGGCCGTCAAGATAACGATGAGTCCCCGTGCGAAATCTGGCGCGGGTTCCCGTTGCCGAGATCCCACGGGTACCGGGCCGCCACAGCTCAGGACGGGCCCGTCCAAAACATGTCAGCAAGCCCAAGTTCCAGCGAACGTGAGTCTTACGTTTCCCCGACTTTCCCTCGTGGCAGCTCTGTGCGATACTGTTGTCGCCCAGCTCTCGGACACTGTACTCAGGGCGCGAGCCCCGCCAGCGCGGCACGCCAAAGCATAAGCAGGGCGTCGCTGCAACAAGTAGGACCCTGCTGCCTCAGGCAGGGTTTAAGCAAGGTCGCCCCCTCGCCGGCACGGCTCAAGCGGCCCGTCGCCCGCCGTCCCTGCCGTCGCCGCCGCCGCCACCGTCGTGTCCGTCGTCGTCGTCATCGTCGTCGTCGTGTTGGTGGTCGTCGTCGTTGTCATTTCCGCCGCCGCCGCCATCGCCGTCGTCGTCGTCGTCGTCGTCGTGGTGGTCGTCGTCGCCGTCGACGCCGTCGTCGCCGTCGCCGCCGTCGTGGTCGTCGTCGTCGTCGCCGTCGACGCCGTCGTCGCCAACGTCGTCATGGGCGGCGGCGCCCCGCGGTGGCTCCTCGCGCTCGGCCCAGGCGGGCGCGCGCCTCGCCGGAGGCTGGCGGGGCTGCCTCCGGGGGGCGGGCGGGCGCCCGGCCTGCCCCCCGCGCCAGCGCACCCGTTGGGGCCGCCCTGCTGCTGCTGCTGCTGCTTTCCTCGACGCTGCGAGAGCTCGGGGCCGTGTGCTGCAGCGGTCGGGCGGGGCGGGCAGAACTCGCGCGGGGATGCCGACCTGTGCCTGGAGGTCGTCGTCGTCGTCGTCGTCGCCGCCGCCGTCGTCGTCGTCGTCGTCGTCGTCGTCGTCGTCGTCGTCGTCGTCGTCGTCGTCGTCGTCGTCGGGGCGGGCAAAACTCGCGCGAGGGTGCCGACCTGGGCCTGGAGGCCAGCGGATGAAGTCGAGCAGGCGCCGCGGGTCAAGCATGGCGGTGGAGGTCTGGGTAAAGATGCAAGCCCGAAAGGGCACAGCGTATACGCCGGCCAGATAGTAGGGTGCTGCTGCTGTTGCGGCTGCTGTTCCTCCGCATCCTCCCCGATCATCCTGGTTCCTCCTCCTCCTCCTCCTCCTCCTCCTCCTCCTCCTCCTCCCTCCTCCTCCTTCTCCTCCAGGAGTGGCGGAGGACGGGGGAGGAGAGGGAGGAAGGAGGGGAGCGGAAGCAATCGCAGACCATGCGAAGGGTGTGGCAAGCTCTCCCTGCACTGTGCCTGGCGCGACCTCTCGAGGCCAGACACCTGGGGAGCCAGCACCCGGGCGAACGGCACTGGCACAGGAGGGAGTGCAGGGAGGCACGCCCCGAGGGATGGCACGCCCGACGTGTCAGCGTCGCCGTCGCCCCAGGCAGAGGGGGGGAAGAGTGAGGGGGGCGGAGGGCGGGAGGGGAGCAAAGCGGAGGCGGAGGAAGGAGAGGAGCAGAGGGAGGGAGGGAGAGGAGTGGAGGAAGGCATCAGTGGTGTGGAAGAGGAGTGCAGGAGGAGGAGGAGTGCAGGAGGAGGAGGAGGAGGAGGAGGAGGAGGATGACGAGGAGGAGGAGGAGGAGGAGGAGCAGGAGGAGCAGGAGGAGCAGGAGGAGGAGGAGGAGGAGCAGGAGGAGGAAGAGGAGGAGGAGGAGGACGACGAGGAGGACGAGGAGGACGAGGAGGGAGGGCCCCCCCCCCGACGCCCGCCTGCACGCGCCACAAGCGGCGGCTCCCCTCGCCCGCCCTGCGGCGCCCCGCCGGACGGGCGAGGCCTGCGCGGGCCGGGCTCGTCGGGTGGCCGCCTTCGCCGTTCTGGTCGCTTTCGCTCCGCGGGAGTGGGCAGCTAATCGTCGACGCCGACGCCGACGCCGCCGCCGCCGCCGCCGCCGCCGCCGCCAACGACGACGACGACGACGACGACGACGACGACGACGACGACGACGACGACGACGACGACGACGACGACGACGACGACGGCGGCGGCGGCGGCGGCGGCGGCGGCGGCGGCGGCGGCGGCGGGGGCGCTTCTCGGCGGAGGACATACGGCAAGGAAGACGAGGCCAGGAAACGTGGCAACATCGGACAGGTCTAAATCGTACAGTAGGGGCCCGACCACAAGAAACCTTCCACAAGAAACCCAACCCTGAGACCCCAGGACGTCCATTGATTTCTGGTGTGGGAACGCCGCGCTTTCCATAGCAAGACCGCCGAACAGGGCACCCTGGAGGCGAGCAGGGTGCTGCTTGGCGTGGGTCCCCAGTGTGGAGGTCTCTCAGATGGGGTCCGAGTAGATAGGGTCGGGGGATCGCGCCGCATCGCCGGTGCATCGGCGACGGCGGCGGTGCATCGGCGACGCCAGCACGGAGCAAAACAGGCTCCGCAAGACGAGCAGGCTCGCGGGAGCCCCGGGCGCGTACGGCTGCGGCCTGCGGAGAGTCCGCCCCCGAGGCTCCAGCCGGCTTCGCTCGCCTGGCGGCGCGACGCTGCGAGGCGTGCTGCCCCGGAACGCCCGTTCTCCTGGCGTCTCACGGGCCAGCCCCGAACCGAACGGCCGCCGCCGTCGACGTCTGTTGAGCAGGGGCCGACCGTCCCGGCATTCCTATGGTCCTACCACGACATGTTCTTAGAACCCACTAATGTTCTAAGAACAAAAACAGTGTTCTTAGAACAAACACCCGATGTGCTAAAACACGCCAGGCTCCGCCAGAAATGTTCTAAGAACATCTCGTGGGAACCACAAGAGGTTCCTGGAACATTGTTTGGTAGGGCTACAGGCGAGCCAGGACGCTTCGCCACTGCTTGAGTCTGCCTTCCCCCCGCTCTTCCCCGAGATCGGGGAACTGCACTTTGTTGACGCCGGGCACCTTCCGCCCGGCCTCGGGCCCCGGGGCCATCACAGAGCGATCCAGCTCGAGAGCTGCTGCGGAAAGATGGCGTCCAGGGCTCTGGTCGTGGCTTCCCGTGATGTTGCATGTTTGGTTTGCAGCGTCGGATCTCACGGGGTATATCTGCTGCGCCTGGCCTTCGGGCCGATTGGATTTGAGCAGGGACCGACCGTCCCGGCATTCCTATAATCCTACCACGAAATGTTCTTAGAACCCAAACTGTTCTAATAACAAAAGCACTGCTCGTAGAACATAAGCACGATGTGTTAAAGCAAGACAGCTCCAGCCAGAAATGTTCTAAGAACATTGGAACCACAAAAGGTTCTTAGAACATTCTTTGGTAGGCCTATGGACACGCCAGGACGCTTCGCCCCTGCTTGATGGATGTGTTCCGATCCCGCCGGATTTCCATCGGCTCCAGGATCTGGGGGCCGCCCTGGGGCCCCGAGACGACCCAGAGCGGATCCGGGACCCCGAGCGGCCCCCAGGCAAGGGGTCCAGGCCTCTCGGGCCCGCGGGATGAACAGACAGCTGCCCGTCGCAGGCCTGGCTCCGGATCGGGGGCGGCTCCTGCGTCCTTCTCCTGGCGGGCGGGGCTGCGGGGCCACCTCTGCCAGCGGCCAGGAGGAGGGCGTCCCAGCTCCCAGCCGACGGGAAGGGAACTCCACAGCGCCCGGTCGAGCGCCTGGTCGAGCTCAACGAGTTCGGCGGGAGGGCGCAGGCAGCGCTGAGCGGCGCCTCCTCCCATCCTCGCTCCTCCTCCTCCTCCTCCTCCTCCTGCTCGCTTCTGCTCGCTTCTCCTCGCTTCTCCTCGCTTCTCCTCGCTTCTTCTTCTTCTCCTCCTCCTCCTCCTCCTCCTCCTCCTCCTCCTCCTCCTCCTATCCCTCCTCCTCTGAGACAGAATCACACCCCTCAAGAACACGAGACCCTCCGTCGGCCAACAAAAACACATAACATCCAAGGGTACCCTCCACAGGATGTATAAGAACGTCCAACACGCACGAAAAGCACTATGGGCACCCTCCCCGAACCGACCTCGACCTTGTACTTCGGTCCGACTGTAATTCTTGGGCCTTCAGTCCTCAGCCTTGAAGAATCTGAATGGGGGCCCGACCCAATCTTCGAGAATTTCTTGGGGCTTCCCGCGTCCCCCTTGGGACCCGCCGCGGCTTCCCGCATGAACTTCTCGGGCCCAAGAGGGCCCGAAAACGGGCCAAGAGGGTCCCACGAGGCCCCCAAGACGGTCCAAGAGGGCCCCGAGTCGTCGAAAGATCGTTCCAAGACACCCAAGATGGCGTCAAAATGACCCAAGAAGCCTCTGAGACGCCCAAGGAGGCCTCCTAGAGGCATCCTAAGAGGGCCCCCAGAGGCAAGAATCATTGATTTGCCTTTGGTTTTAAAACGATGTGGGCGTTCTCGCCTTTGCGGCTTTCCGACGCTCCAAGACGGCCCAAGAGGCCCCCAAGACCAACCCAAAACGGCCCAAGAGGCCTCCAAGAGGGCCCCAAGACGGCCTTGGAGCGCCCCACGACGGCCCCAAAGGCGCCCAAGACGGCCAAGGAGGGCCCCAAGACCGCACCAAGAGACGCCCAAGAGAAGGAGCACGAACCGAAAATCCGAGCCCTCCGCCCCAAGAGGCCCCCAGGAGGCCCCAAGAGGCGCCCAGGAGGCATGAAGAGGCCCCCAAGAGCCCTCCAAGAGGTCCCCAAGAGCCCCCAAAGCGGCCCCCAAGTGCTCCAAAAAGGTCCCCAAGAGGCGTCAAAACTGCCTCCAAGAGGCCAGATCCCAACGAACATCCAGCAGGTTTCATACCCACAACCCAGGGACGGTCGGTGGCGGGATGGGCCTAAGGCTATTCGGTACAACGCCATGGGATGACAGAAGACTGTCCAGAACGGGGATGCGATTGCCCTCAATTCACAAAATTTCGAATAGATTCCTGGTCGAGACTCACTCTCAGCCAGACGTTTCATCCGCAGAGATGTCGAACGAGATCAAAACGCCCCACCCGAAAAACACGAGGCAAGATATCGTGTATCTGCGGCGGAGTTTAGAGACAGCATCCCTTGTTACGACCAGGGGCATACTGGGGATTGATGAGGTGACGACGTCGTCGATAGTTTCTGACACCGCCTGGATCGTTCAACCATGAACGATCCAAGCCCTCGTGGGACAGCGTTATCGCCAAGTGGGCCGTTTGCGCGTGCTCTGGGAAATCGAGAGAACGACGCAGTCCAATCGCAAAGCCTGCTCGAATTACTGCCAAACTTCCACATCTATGTCTACCTACAACGAAAAATTACGACTACGGACGCAGCCATGGTGCGAACGATTGCGACTAGTTTCTGCTGCTCTGGATCATTTGGAGGAAAGGCGGTTCAATCATCTTTGCGACGGCGACGGCGGCAGCAGCAAGCAAGAACATTCGCCTGCACCGCCAGCGCCGGCGGATGACAACGACGACGACGACCTTTTACCTGATTCCGCCTGCCATGTCACGCCGCAGCAACCCGACGAGCAGGGCTCGAAAGACTCAATCAAGAGGAACATGCTATACAAGTGTAAGCGGCACGCTCTTCACACCGAGAGCTCTCCCCGAACGGGGGTCCCGCCAGAGGTGGATTCAATCCGTGGGCCCCGCGGGCTGTCGACCCCTTCACCACCGCGCCGCTTTCCCGCAACTGTTCTTGATTGACGTTCCCTGGGCGTGGGGCGTGGACGCGAGCCCTGGGGGCAGGCACCGCAGAACCTCCTCTCTCCTCTCCCATAGGCGTTCCAAGACGGTGCGGTGACAGATCGCGCGGATACCTCGAAATCCTCAAAGACCTCACCGCACGGTCCGTCACCGCACCTCTTTGAGACTGTGAGGCCCAAATCGCCTGAGACATCCTCGTAGAGCGACCCAAATCCCAAAACCGTGTGACCATCCCGACTGCCCACTGACTCACCACACAGTGTGGCCACCGCGCTCCTTGGTGGCCCCCGATCTCTCTCCTCCTCCTCCTCTTCCTCCTCCTCCTCTTCCTCCTCCTCCTCCTCCGCCTCCTCCTCCTCCTCCTCCTCCTCCTCCTCCGCCTCCTCCCCCGCCTCCTCCAACTCCTCATCCCCCTGCTCCTCCGGAAACAAATGGAGCGAGCCCAGCGGCGGACAACGAAACATCGGCCTCCACATCGAGCCGCATCGCCGATGCATCAGCGATGCGGCGCTATATACTCCGACCCCAACTGCTCCGACCCCACATGGGAGGCCCGGACCGGCCCCCCCCCCGCCGTTGCCGTCCGACACGAGAAGGAGCCTGGGACTGGACCAAGTGGCGCGTCTCGAGGAAGAACCCGCCAGAGATGGTCTGGGTGTGCTGCCCGGTGTGCCTCCTCAGGCGCCGACGAGAGAGAGAGGGGGGGGGGGAAACCAGCCCCCCTTCGCGTCGTGAAGACAACGCGATGGAGAGTCTCCCGTTCTTGCGAAGGCCCTGCGGCCGGCGCCGCCGACCCTGAAGGGGGACGACGAAGACGAAGACGGCGACGACGACGAGGCTCGCGAGCCCTCGTGGGGGCCCCGGCGGGCCCTGTTGGCCTCGGGAACCCCTGCCAGGACCCGCCCTCAGAGCGATCCACCCCCCCGGGACCGCCAGCCCCAGCGGGGAAGAGGGAGCAGGGGCCTTCCCTTCGACTCGACTGGTGCTCCCCCCCCCTGCGGCTCTGTGGGGCTCTCGTGGGCCGTCTGCGTCGGAGAGGGGGGGGGGGGTCACGACCCCAAGGACCCCCCCCCCCTGGGGGAGCGACCCCCCCCCAGGTCTCCTCCCGCGACCCCCCCCCCCCCTTCCCCAGCCAGGGGAAGGAATGAAAGGGACGAGGTTTCCCTTTGACTCGATTACGACGGTGTTCGATTTGCGTCTGGCTGGGTCGCTTGGGGAGGAGGAAGGCCCAAAGAAAAGGGGAGAGTGGCGACGGCGACCTAAACGGAAAAACGTCTCACACACGCCGACAGGGTCGGCAGATTGTTGGCCCCCGGAAGCCCTCACAGGGCCTCGGGACCGTCAAAGAGCAGCTCGGGATGCCCCTGGAAATGGCCCCGACCTGTGGGGTCCACGTCATGAGAGAATCACGATGTCGAGGGTCTGGGAAAGCGCGCCGGCGCCGCTTGGGAATCGCTAGGGGTACCTGATTCACAGACGGCGCCAGCACGAATCGTGGCGTTACTGGCCCCCTCCCTCTCCCCCCCCCTCCCAGCCACCCCGCGTGACGGCCATTATTGACGAACCAACAACACACACCCATACCCATAGTGGGGTCGGAGAGGGCTATGGGTGCGTGTTGTCGAATGGGGGTCCCCGCTCGAACGGAAGCGTTCCCCAGGGTCCAACAACCCGCACCCATACCCATAGCCAGTCCTCCTCCCAACGACCCCCCTATGGGTATGGGTGTGTGTTGTTCGTTCGTGAATTATCGCGAGGGGGCAAGGCAGGCTGGAGGAGGGAGGAGGACTTGGATGATAGGGGGGACCACGTGCCCGAGATCTGGGCGCCGGTCGTTTGTCCGCCGCGCGCTTCCGCCAAATTTGCCCCGAGCGAGGCCCTCCCAACTCCGACCGGGAAGAGCAGTGCCACCGAAAGACGTGGGGGGGGTCGAGGGTCCAGGTCGTGAGTTGACACGCCGTTGTCGCAGTTGTCACGACGTGGACTTTGTCGCGACGTCGGATCTCGAGGCAGGGAGGACGGGAAAGGAGAGGAGGAAGACGAAGAAGAACTCGCCAGACATCGCCTGGGCATGCTGCCCCGTGCGCATTCTTTTGGGGCGACCTCCCCGGCTGGCGCGCTGCCAGGACACAGGCGCGCCCGGAAGGGGGGGGAAACCCAAGACATCCTCTGGGCATCGCTCGGACGTCCATTCCCTGTGCTTTTTTCGGTTTCGTGCGTGATTTTTTCGCCAAATCATAAAGGATGCTCCTCGATGGTCCTCGCCGAAGGAAAAATGCACACGTCCGAGCGATGCCAAGTCCTCGGGCGGAAACTGATGGGGGGCAACAGGGCACGAGCGACGAATCCATGTGATCCCCATGCCCTCGCGCTCTGGACTCTGGGGCGGGATCCAGTGGATGCGCGATCGCAGGGGTACATTCCGCGCAGAAGCCGCCCCGTCTCCATGGGGCTGCGGCCGAGGAGCCCGGCCGCGACGCCAAGAATATGGATACGATCGCGGGCTTCTCGACGTCGGCGCTGTTCACAAGGGCGGATGCGGGGAACACTAGGCTGAAGTCGGGCATGTCTCTCTACAGGGCGAATTTCCAAAAATAACCAAAGAAACAGTCTGCGAACGATTGTTCTACTATAGTTTGCAATGTGTTGCATCATATTTTTAGAGAAGTTTTTGTTTTCGTCGAACAAAAAAACGCCTGTATGGGGACAAGCCCGACCTATCACTAGGGCTCAGAACTGACCCACAAATCGGCGCGCTCTCTCCCGACAAAAAACCGCCCACTGCCTCCCCACTGTGATGGCAACCCGCCGATCTTTTTTGACCACGCCCACCTGCTTCCTGCCCACGGATACCCATCGGTCGGAAGGAGTGGGTAGAAGCATGAAGTAGGAAGGCGTTGGAAATGGATTGGGTTTCCGCCCGCCCCCTGAAGAGGGAAGAAGGAAACCGGTGGATAAGGCGCGAATAATAGATTGGGACCTGGGAGTCCCCAACAAGCTTTCAACGACCGCTGGGTAATCGTGGGGGCAGCCGGGTGCACGAGAGTGGCTCCAAAAAAGGTGCCCCAAAGGCCCAAAGGGACCCCGAACTGCCACCCCGCCTGAGCTGCTGGACACTCTTCCGACCCCCCCCCCCTCGCGTCGCGAAAAAGCACGACGGGAAGTGTTTGCTGTGCTCGGCCTCCGGTGGCGCTCAACAGGGCCTCGGGACCGTCAACAGAACGACTCGGAATGCAGAGCCGGTCCCAGGGAAAGGGCCCCGACCTCGGGGGGGTCCACGTCATGAAAGGAGGCGGGGGAGGACGAGG
Organism: Prorocentrum cordatum; assembly: GCA_963575745.1. Lineage (NCBI taxonomy): Eukaryota > Dinophyceae > Prorocentrales > Prorocentraceae > Prorocentrum > Prorocentrum cordatum. The sequence continues at coordinate 251,010 of CAUYUJ010003191.1, forward strand.
GAGGAGGGAGGAGGGACGAGGAGGAGGAGGAGGAGGAGGAGGAGGAGGAGGAGCAGAGGAGGAGGGAGGGAAGGAGGGAAGGAGGTAGGGAAGGATGAGGGAGGGAGGGAGGGAGGGAGGGAGAGAGGGAGGAGAGGAGGGAGGGAGGGAGTGAGGGCGGGGAAAGGGAGAGAGGAGAGAGGAGGAGGAGGAGGAGAGAGGTAGGGGGAGGAGGAGGAGGAGGAGGAGGGGAGGAGGAGGAGGAGGAGGAGGAGGAGGGAGGAGGGAGGAGGGGAGGAGGAGGAGGGAGGAGGAGGAGGAGGAGGAGGAGGAGGAGGAGGAGGAGGAGGGAGGAAGAGGAGGAGGGAGAAGAGGAGGAGGAGGAGGAGGACGAGGAAGGACAAAGGAGGAGGAGGAGGAGGAGGAGGGAGGAGGGAGGAGGAACGAATCACGACGTCGTGGGTCTGGGTCCACCCAACCCATTGAGTTCCCCTGCGTCACCTGCCGACCGAGGAGGCCCCGACATCCGACCCTTCGCTCGGCGAGTCCCAACATCTTCTTGCTCCAGGAAGCCGGAAATACATATGGCTGGACTCGCATGTGGGGCGTTCCAGAAATGGCCTGACGTTCGGGGGTCGAATGAGTTGTCATTTCCGCCGCGGAAGGCGGCAGAAGGCCGGCGGAAGGTCGGCGGAACTATAACGAGGCCGCCTCCGCCGGCGGCAGCTGGCGGAGGGGTGGCGGAGGCGGAAGGCGGCGGAAGTGAAAGATGCGCGACTCTCCATTCCTCCTTGTCCTCCTCTGGACTGGTTCGCCTGTTCTTGCCTGTCAGCAAGCGTTTTTCCTGCCGCAGGCTGATGCCTTGAGGTGACTCTGGTGAGAATGCGGTGTGCACCGAGGCTGATTAATTAACAGAAATGCCTCGCAAAGCAATTTGAGACCCAACTGACGTCGGATCCACATCGGAGTCACGTCGGTTTTATGTTGGATGTACGCCAGATTGACGTCGTAGTTACGTTGAACGTACGTGGGAGCATCGCCGCGGGAACGTAGTCCCCATACCCGACGCGGCGGACTTGTAGACGCGATGATACAACTAATGCGCGCAGCGCGAGACCTTCATGACTTCCCGAATCGAGCGGACAATAAGCAATGGACAGTCGGACTTGGGTTCTACTTCTGGCCTCGGCGGCACTCGCGTGGACTTATCACCGGGCGTGGCATAATCTGGATCTGTCTGGCTTGCAGCAGCTGTCAGCGTGAGCGGGACTGCTGGCGCACGAGCGCACGGGCAGAGGAGCACGGCGGGAGGAGGGAGGCGGGAGACGCGCGGCGCAGCGGCCGAGGAAAGACGGTGACCCGCCCACGGAGAGCGAACGCGATGACCCAACAACAGGGCGGCTGGGAGCAGAACGCGGCAGGCACGGAGAAGCTCCTGGCTTGGCGCCCTGCTTGGTAGAACTCTTTGTACACGTCCGCGGGGATGTCCGTGGCGCTGTCCACGCGAACCATCGCGGCCGGTGCGGCGGAGCACTGCCCGGAGGGGAGCAACATACTACTTCGAGCGATGGGCGGGAGAGCGTCGCTCCCGTTGGTTGTGGCGGGCAGTGATTTGCAATCTGCCGCGTGCCGCCTTCTCCTACAGCGGGAGAGGATGATCCAGAAACATATCACGTAAGAGACCTGGGCCAGCTTCCAGGAACTTCCTGAAGACAAGCCTGGGCCAAATGTTCGTGTTAACGCCGGAAGTGGGAAACCGCTCAAGAAACTGGGCCAGCCTTCCGGCAAGCTGGTTAAGAAACGCTGGCACAGCTCTACGGGAAGAGGTCTCTTAATCAGATGCTCGACTGTACCCCATGTCGTCACCCTTCTCTTCCTCGTCGTCGTCATCATTTTCGCTGTTGTCGTCGCTGCCTGGTTCCAAGTCCACGTGCTTTCCGCTATTCGCCGTTCCTCCCCATCCTGCGCCCGCCTCCCTCGGCCCCAGCCCATCCGGGTTTCACTACGCGTTTGCTTCACAGTCTCTGGGTTATTACTCCGTCCAGCCCAAACTTCAAATATCAGGCGGGTTTCGGAATTCTCTCACACATGCAGTGCAACAACAGTTGAGCCGACTAATTTCGCAGTTACCGGGGGCAGCAAATACAGCACAACCCTCACATCGAACTTACAACTGATAGTGATACGTTTCGGGCTGCAAGTGCGACCGCGGGCTTTTGCAACACAACAAAACCTGGCAGGCACGTGTCTCGAATGTTTGTCCTTCTTTCCTACGTTCCCGAAGCGTAAACGACAAGTCGTTCTTGTGTTCGCGAAATTCTCAAAACCAGCAGCATTGGGTTTCGCTTCCTTCGGGAATCTAACCGCCCAGGCTTTCACATTACAGGCCCTGGCCCAAAAATCAGCCGAACCACCACCACAATCATGCCGCAATCCGACCTGAGGCAGAACCCGAGCCGGAAGCGTCGCGTCCTACCCCGAGCCCCCACGCCAACTTGAACACGAAACGTATGAACACAACCATGCAACCCGAATGGCGCAATCCAAAGAAACCGAACCTATATGGGGAAACCAAAAAGGTACCGATACCGCTACTCCCCGGACCTCTCCCGGGGTGCGCCCTGACCACAATTTCGAGGCGAATCCAGCGGTGGCGACGAGGGCCTCCGAGGAGGCCCAAAAAGGGGAAAACGAGGAAAGGGTAGTGGGTACCTTTTCCTCCTCTGACTTTCACGTTCGCCTCCCCCCCGCGGCGCTCGCGCCGCGCGGCTGCTCCCAGCCTGGCGGCCGAGAAGGAGGACGAGAAGAAGGAAGGAGGAGGGGCATGAGGAGGAGGAGGAGGAGGAGGAGGAGGAGGAGGAGGAGGAGGAGGAGGAGAAGGAGGAAAGGAAAAGGAAAATGACAAGAAAAAGGAAGAAGGAGGAGGAGGAGGGCGGAGGAGGAGGAGGAGGAGGAGGATCAGGAGGATCAGGAGGAGGAGGAGGAGGTTGCTCCCAGCCTGGCGGCCGACGCCGCTCGCGGCACAACCTGCGTCCCTACTGGTGCCTCCTCGCCGTCTCGCGGCCCTCGGCGCCCCCGGCGGCCGCGGGTCGCCCAGGCCGAGGCCCGCGCGCGGCCCAGGAGACACGCGCTCCCTGTGCCGCTCCTCCTCCTCTCCTCCTCCTCCTCCTCCTCTCCTCCTCCTCTCCTCCTGCTCTCTCGTCTCCTCCTCCGCCTCCTCCTCCTCTCCTCCTCCCTCCTCCTCCTCCTCCTCCTCCTGCTCTCTCCTGCCCTCCTACTCCTCCTCCGCCTCCTCCTCCGACTCTTCCTCCCTCTTCCTCCTCCTCCCTCCTCCTCATCCTCCTCCTCCTCCTCTTCCTCCTCCTCCTCCTCTTCTTTGTTTGTTCTTCTTCTTCTTCTTCTTCTTATTCCCTACCTAGGCTCTGCCTAGAAGGGTTCTTACTCTCTTAGCTTAAAGGGCCGGGCAGTGCAAAGCGCCCCGGGCGGTTCCCCCAGTCCCCTGGGAGCGGTTCCCCCAGTCCCCTGGGAGCTTTAGCTTTAGCTTGAGCTAAGTGAGCTTTAGCTTAGCTTTAGCTTGGCTTTAGCTTAGCGTTAGCCTAGCTTTAGCTTAAGCTTGGCGTTAGCTTTAGTTTTAGCTTTAGCTTAGCTTTAGCGTTAGCTTTAGCTTAGCTGTAGCTTAGCTTTATCGTAGCTTTAGCTTAGCATTAGCTTAGCTTTAGCTTAGCTTAGCTTCAGCTTAGCTTTAGCTTAGCTTTAGCTTAGCTTCAGCTTAGCTTCAGCTTAGCTTTAGCTTAGCTTCAGTTTAGCTTCAGGTTAGCTTCAGCTTAGCTTCAGCTTAGCTTCAGCTTAGCTTTAGCTTAGCTTTAGCTTAGCTTCAGCTTAGCCTTACTGTTACTACCAATGCTGCTTTCCTAGGGGCTCCAACTCCTAGGCAGAGTCGCACTGGGATAATTATTAGTATTAATATTCTTATTATTATTATGATTATTATTATTATTATTATTATTATTGTTATTGTTATTATTATTATTATTATTCTTATTATTATTATTAATAATATAATTATTATTAATATAATTATTATTATTGTTCCTCTTCTTCCTCTTCTTCCTCCTCCTCCTCCTCCTCCTCCTCCTCCTCCTCTCTCCTCCTCCTCTTCATCCTCCACCTCCTCCTCCTCCTCCTCCTCTCTCCTCCTCCTCTCTCCTCTCAATCCTCCTCCTCGCCGTCCTCTCTCCTCTCTCCTCTCTTTCTCTCCTCCTCCTCCTCCTCGCTCCTCCTCCTCCTCCTCCTCCTCCAACTGCTGCTTCCTCCTGCTTCCTCCTGCTCCTCCTGCTCCTCCTGCTGCTCCTGCTGCTCCTGCTGCTTCCTCCTCTCCCTCCTGCCTCCTCCCTCCTCCCTCCTCCTCCCTCCTCCTCCTCCTCCTCCTCCTCCTCCTCCTCCTCCTCCTCCTCCTCCTTCTCCTCCTGCTCTCTCTCGCTCTCCTGCTCTCAGTCCTGCTCTCCCTGCCTCTCTCCCATCCTCCTCCTCCTCCTCCTCCTCCTCCTCCTCCTCCTCCTCCTCTCCTCCTCCTCCTCCTCCTCCTCCTCTCCTCCTCCTCCTCCTCTCCTCCCCCTCCGCCTCCTCTCCTCCTCCTCCTCCTCCTTCCTCCTCTCCTCCTCGCTCGCCCCTCCTCCTCCTCCTACCTCCACTCCTCCTCCTCCTCCTCCTCCTCCTCCTCCTCCTCCTCCTCCTCCTCCTCCTCACTCCTCCTCTCCTCCTCCTCCTCCTGCTTTCTCCTGCTCTCTCCTGCTCTCCCCTGCTCCTCGATTCCTCCTCCTCCTCCTCCTCCTCCTCCTCCCTCCTCCTCCTCCTCCTCCTCCTCCTCCTCCTCCTCCCCTCCCTCCTCTTCCTCATCCTCCGCCTCCTCCTCCTCCTCCTCCCTCCCTCCTCCCGCCTCCCGTCACCCCCCTCCGTGTCCTCCCCTGAGATCATGGCGCCCCCATTTGTCCACGTTGGTCGTCGTCGCATAATTTTTCGGGCCCTGGGACCCTCACAGCTCGATCCGGCTCGAAAAATGGCGCAGGACGATAGGGTCTGGGGCTCCGGTCGCAATTCGCTGCGAGGTTGTATTTTGATTGGCAACGTCGGGTCTCAGGGTTCCCTGAGATCCGACGTTGCGAAAACAAACACATCGTGCTAAGAAGCCGCGCGCGGAACCTCAAACCTCTGCGACACTCTTCGAGCCGGAGCGATCCGTGAGGGTCCCCCCGGGGCCCGAGAAACGCAAGGCAAGAAGAGAACACCGGGCGCGACAGAAGTGGAGGCGACAGGATCTCAGGGACGGCCGAGCTTTCCAGCCCCCCGGCGTCGTGACTTTTCTGTGACGTGGCCCCCCTGGAGCCTGGACACCTTTCCCGGAGACCGGCTTGACGTCCTGAGCAGTTTTTGGCCGGTCCCGAGGCCCGGGAAGGGCCCCAGGAGGCCGACAAGAGCAGAAACCTCCCGTCGTGATGGTGTCTCACAACGCGAGGAGGTCTGGGCTCTTATCTGGAGGCCTCCTAGATGGGTCAGAGTAGATGGGGTCGGACGATCGCGCCGCATCGCAGATACATCGGTGATGCATCGCCGATGCATCGGCCACGTACTGGCGACGTCGGCGGTGCATCGGCGACGTCGGCGTGGAGAAAATCGGGTTCCGCATCGAGCCGCATTGGCACGGCATCGGCGATGCATCGCCGATGCGGCGATAACTCCGACCCCATCTGCTCCGTCCCTATCTGAGAGGCCTCTAGACAAGAACCCAGACCTCTTCGCGTTCTGAGACACCATCACGACGGGAGGTCTCTGCTCTTGTCGGCCTCCTGGGGCCCTTCCTGGGCCTCGGGACCGTCAAACAACTGCTCAGGACGTCAAGCCGGTCCTCGGGAAGGGGTCCATACTCACGACGTCGCCTGGGAGGCTTAGACTGTCTCAGGACGCGAGGGGCTCTGGCTCTTGCCTCTCAGGGCCGACCAAGAGGGGGCGTCCAAGAGGGATGGGCGCAAACCATGGCCAGCGGCATGCGCGCGGCCAAGGGGGGGCCAGGGACGAAACGAAATAAGAAGGTGCGACGTAAAATCTCAGGACATATCATGGCCCACGCCATGATACCCACCCCCCCTAATCATCGCCCCCCTCTTTGCCGCCCCCGACATCGTGCCGAATCGAGCCGCATCGGCAACGCATCGGCGACGCATCGCCGATGCGGTGATATCCTCCAACCCCACCTGCTCCGACCCTATCTGGGAGGCCAAATTAGGTGGTCTCACGACGCGAGCACTTGTTTCAAGGCCCCGAGGCCCGGTATAAGGGCTCCCGGAGGCCAAGAATAGCGAGAAGAACCTCCGGTATTTGTTTCGCAGCGCGAGGAAGTCTGGAGCTAAAACCCTCCTGTCATCTTTCTCCTCCTCCTCCTCCTCCTCGTCCTCCTCCTCCTCCTCCTCCTCCTCCTCCTCCCTCCTCTCCCTCCTCCTCCTCCTCCCTCCTCCTCCCTACTCCTCATCCTCCCTCCTCCCTCCTCCCTCCTCTCCTCCCTCACTCCCTCTCTCTCCTCCCTCCCTCCCTCCTGACCTCCCTCCTCCCTCTCCCTCCCTCCTCTCCCTCCTCCTCCTCCCGTCCTCTCTCCTCCCTCCTCCCTCCTCCTCCTCCTTCCTCCCTCCTTCCTCATCCCTCCCTCTTCGCCCTCCTCCTCCTCCTCACCTCTTCCTCCTCCTTCTCCTCCTCCTCCTCCTATTCCTCCTCCTCCTCCTCCTCCTCCTCCTCCTCCTCCGTAGCCATTTTGGCTCAAGGCTGATGCTTGGCGGGCTGAGCCCGCATTGGCAGAAACGGAGACCGCTAATCCGCGGCAGAGCTAGGGCTCTTGGAGCCCGACTTTCTTTTGCCAGTACTGCAGGGGCTCACTGGCGGCCCAGTATCGACACGACGGCACCATGGCGGGATGGGGATGCCGCTCCTGCTGTGTTTGGAACCGCGGGGCCAAGGCGAAGTGCTACCACTGCAGCGCCCCCAATCCTGGGCACCCAGGGTTCAGCGGAGGCCCAGGGCCTGGGCGCCGCGGCGCCCCTCGCGGGGCATGGGCCTGGGGCCCTGGCAAGGCCGCTGCTCCGCCCTGGCGTGACGGCCCGCCGCAGCCGCGCGCGCCTGGCGGAGGCCGCCAGCCTGCCGCCCCGCCGGCGCCCGCCGTGCTCGACGACCAGCAGCTGGAGTGCTGGGTGGCCATGGAGCATGAGAAGTTCGCGCAGCTCGCGGCTGTCCTCGGCCAGTCCCTGCGCGACAGGATCACGTATCGGCGCCGTCTGCGCGCTGCTGGCGTGGAGGACCCCCGCGGCAAGGACCTTCCGCAGCCTGTGGTCAAGGCACAGCGCGTGGTCCTCCAGGCGACCCAGCGCCTCGAGCGGGCTCAGCAGGCTGCCCTGGGGGCGGCTGAGGAGCTCGAGGCGGCCGAGGCGCTGCTCGTCTCGGCTCGAGTCGACCTGGAGCATGCGAAGCAGGACGCCGCCGCGGACACCGCTGGCGGGGACCAAGGGGGACCTCCTGTCTCGGCGTCGACGTGGGACGACCTTGGGAAGCTTGCGGGCCTCGTCAATCAGCTCGCGGCCACCTACGAGGACCAGTTGGCCCAGGTGGTGGCAGGCAACAAGCCGCCCGACACAGGGCTCGCAGTGGCGCTGCAGACCAAGGAAGCGCTGGAGAAGCTCACCGCCGCGCTGCCCGCTGCGCCCCCCGCGCAGTCTGCTGTGGCTGCTCCCGGCTCTCCTCCTGCCGTTCCTCCTGGAGGCCAGCCCCCCCCCAGCTGCCGATGGAGGGCTGCCTGGGGGCCTGTCAGCTGACGTCTCCATGGGAGCTGCACCTGCCGGAGGATGTGCTGACACCGCGCAGCGGCTTCGGGACAAAGCAGCGGCTGCAGAACGACTACGGCGAGACGTCAGGAACGGGGCCAGCCCGTACTAAGGCCAGGATGTTCTCCGGGAGTATCACCCAGTACGGTCCGACAGCCCGCAGGTTCCTGGAGGGACGCGGAGGGGGCTCCGACGTCGTAGGTTTCTGTGAGAACCATTCGTCACCTGCTGCCGCCGAGCAGCAGCAGATTGACCTCCAGAAGGGTAACTGGAAGGTCGCAGTCACTCCTGGCATCCCTTCGGGTCGGTCTCACGACGGTGTCACAGGCGGTGAGATGATTGCGATCAAGCAGACGGTGGCCGCGACTACGTTCGAGGGGCACCGTCGTGCATGCCTAGCGGCTGGTCGGCCGCCTCCTTTCTTCGGCTTCGTCCCAATGGTGTGGCACCTGCTGCAAGGCAACGTCCTCGTCGTGGTGGCGGATCTGGTGCCAGGGCTTCGGTTTCGCGAAGCCAACCAGCAGCGGCTCGCCTCGCTGGCGGCCTTCCTCTCGCTCATGAGAGACCCCTTCGTTATCGTTGGTGGTTGGAACGTCGAGCCGACGGACTGGGGCGAGACGGAGTGGTTGCAGCGGCTCGGGGCCACCGTCGCGGCGCCAGCGAACGTGCGCACGACGTGCGGCAAGGGCAAGGGCAAGCTGTGCGACTACGTGCTCGCCTCGTCTGGGTACGCCGAGCACGTCAAGGTGATCGCGGAGCCCTCCGTGCCGTGGCGCACGCACTGCGGGCTGGTCATCGAGCTCACGTCCAGCAACCGCCGCTGGTACCACCAGGCGCTGGTGCTGCCCTCAGCGTTGCCCCTCCGACGCCCTCCGAAGGTTGCTGCTGACCCCAGCAGCCGTAGGCAACGCAGGCTTGCAGCGCAGGCCAGCAAGCGGCGCGAGGCGTTGCCAGAGGAGCTGCGGCAGTCCCACGACGCGCTTCTGTCGGAGGCCGACGAGCATGGCGGGCCAGCTGTTGCAGGCGACATCGGGCACGCCCCGTTCCAGCTGCCCGACTACACGGCCCCGTGGACTGGGAGGTGGTGCGGCGTTGGCGGCGGGGCTTGGAGTGCTGCCCAGTGCTGCGGAGTCGCGCCCTCCGCGGCAACCGCCCCCGTTGCGGCGCGGCGTACGTCCATGGACGGCGACGTGGGCCCCATGGATGTGCTGCCAGACGAGTACGGCGGCGGCTTCGTTGAGCCTCCTGAGCACGACCCAGCCCCTTGCAGCCCAGTGGCGGATGCGAAGTCGGCCATGTCGCCCGACACCGAGCCTCTCGGTCGAGATGGCGACGCACCAGCCGACATTGAGTACCTCGTGAGCACCGAGACATGGTCCAGGTGCGCGGCCGCCGTGCAAGCTCAGAAGCCCAGCCGCCAGCGGCCCGCCGACCAAGATCACTTCCTGTTCGCGCGGGTGCCGCTCTCCACCGACCGCGTCTCGCAGGTCTATGCGCACTGGGTCGGTACCCTCGAGGAGGCGCTGACTCAGACGGAGCAGGTCGCAGGTCGAAGTGCGGACACCATGCGTGGGCGTGGTCAGGGCTATCGCATCGAGGAGCGCAGGATGAAGAGCACCCCTGGCCGCGCCCACCTGCTGGGCCCCGTGCTGGAGGGTTGGCAGACGCTGTGCAGCACCTCGCTGGTCCGCCTCGCCGCGCTGCTGACTAACGGGCCTGGCCCTCCCCAGCAGCGCGAGTGCGTTGCGCGAGCCACCCCCCCTTGCTATGTGCCCGAGAGGAGAAGAAATCTTCATGTGTATTTCGGCCAGTCATTGCAGGGGGATGCGAGGGACTGGCGCCTTCGCGCTGACATTTTCCTGCAGCAGGAAATGCCGAGGTTGGATGATGTACGAAGGCTGCTTGCGTGCACTGAGCAGTGGTGCCGCCGCCTCCTCGGCCGCAACCTTCACCGTGCTCGCCTCGGGTACGTCCGCTGGGCCAATGAGGCGTGGCAGCGGAGGCCTGGCATCGTCCACCGACATGTCAAGGAACCCGCGGCCGAGCAGCTGGAGACTTACGGCCTCGTCAGGGGCTCCGACGGGGACGTCGCGGCGAGGTCCGTCGCCCAGCCCGACACCATCTTGGAGCAGAAGCCCCTGTTCTGGGAGCGGGTGTGGAAGGACCCGACGTGTGACGAGGCCGACCTTGCCGAGGCCCTCAACGATACTCTCCGACGCGCTGCTGACGAGAGGCTGGAGCCGATCACGCCCGACCAGGTGCGGGCGGCCTTGCGCCGCACGGGCTCGGGCAGGGCGCGCGGCGTCGACAACGTGAGCCCCGCTGACTTGCAGCGCATGCCCGAAGACGGCTTCGACGGCCTCGCTTCGCTCCTCAATGAGTGCGAGGCCGCGGGGGCTTGGCCGCGGCAGCTTTCGGCGGTCATAGGTGCCGCCATTCCCAAGCGTGATGGAGGGGGCCGCATCATCGGCATGCTGCCAACCACCCGCAAGGCATGGGCGAAGGTTCGAGCTGCTTCCACCGACGAGTGGAGTGACGCCCAGGCCGAGTGGTGGGACACCGCGGTGCGCGGATCGTCTGCCCTGCGGGCCGCGGTGCGCCGTGCCTGCATGGGCGAGTGCGACGTGGAGAACGGGTGGTTCACCGCGACCCTCCTCCTCGACACCAAGGAGTTCTACGATTCAGTTTCCTCCGTGCGACTGCTCGCGGCTTCCACCCAGCAGGGCTTCCCCGCGATCGTGGCCGCGATGGAGGTGCAGCTGTGCGCAGGGCCCCGCCATTTGCGCCAGCGCGCCTTGCTTGGGCGACGGCTGCAGCCCGAGCGGTCAGTAGTGGCGGGCTCAGTCCATGGCGGGAAGCTGGCAAAGGTCATGCGAGGACCAGTGACTGCCCGCGCGCATCGTGCTTGCGAGCGTTCTCAGCTGCGGGCGTTCATCGACGACACGGTCACCCGCTCAGTTGGCACGAGGCAAGCAGGCAAGGCCGACATGTACAAGGCCGCGGTGGCGCTCAAGCAGGGGCTCGACGAGGCTGGCTTCGAAGTCTCCGCCAAGAGTGTGCTGGCGTGCCCGCGCCCCCGATGGGGCGGTCCATCGCTGGGGGCTTGGCGCGGCTTGGCGTGCCCACCTCCTGCGCGGCGCGCGCGGCGGACCTCTGCGTCGACGCGGCTTGCAGGCGCCGTCGGTGCAGGAAGCGGGCCCGGAGGCGCTTCCAGGCTGCCAAGTGTCGGCTCGGCAGGATCCCCCGCGTGCGCAAGGGGGCCCGCATGGCCAAGATCACGAAGATGCTGTGGACGACGGGGGCTCAACCTCAGGCGACGTACGGCCACCAGGTTGCTGGCCTAGCGCCCTCCTCGCTCCTGGCGGTGCGCCGAGGTGCCGCTGCCTCAGCTGTCGGCAAGGGGCCTGGCAGGTGCCTCACGTCGACATAGGCGGCCTTGTACGGCGAGCGCGACCCAGGGCTGGAGCTTCGGAAGAAGGTTGTCAGCCAGTGGCTCGAGCTCTGGCGCGCACGGCCTGAGGTTCATGGCTGAGTCCGTCGCGCCGTGGCCCCGCCTCCTCATGGCCCTGTCTCAGGCAGGGCCGCATCGCTGGCGGCGCGTCCGCGGGCCCGCTGCTGCTGTGATCGCGGTGCTCCTGGACACCTAGTGGCGGCCCGAGTCGCCCCAGCGCTGGGTCCGCCCGACTGGGCCTAACACGGTCGACGAGTGAATCATCCCTGGCCCTGACGCGGAGTGCTACACCGTCGCCGACGCGCCCGAGCCCTTGGACAACCTCATGGAGGACTTCGCGAGGCGCATGTGGCAGAGGGCTGCTTTGCACCCCGCAGGCGACAGCCTCTGCAACGGTGCCGACATGATGCACGTGCAGCGGGAGTTGAGGCGTTTCATGCTTGCGGGGGCGCTCGACCTGTGGGCGCAGACGGTCGCCATCGCCAGCGGTGGCCAGTGGGCGAGGGAGCGCCAGCAGCAGGCTGGCTACGACTCCGACGTGACCTGCCAGCGTTGTGGCACCGAGAAGGAAACACTATTTCATCGAATTTGGAGCTGCCCGTGCAACACGGGCCATGCAGATTGTGACGCCAGTGAATTTTTGGTGGTGCGTGCGAGGGCGGGCTGGGAGCAAGACCCCGCCCTGTGGTTGAGGGGCGTCTGCCCGTCAGACCTCACAACGCCAATCTTCGACGAGTGCCAGGCGGACTGGGTCGAGCACCAGGGGGAGCCGTTCGACAGTTGCAGGGTCGAGGGCGAGGATGTGCTCGACGTTTTCGGCGACGGCTCGGGCGGCCCGCGCACTGACGACCCTCGGCGGCGCCATATCGGAGCTGCCGCGGTCGCACTTCGGCCTGACGGAGAGTCGTGGGTGCCTGCCGCCATCGTCTCTGGCGGGCTCCGCGGGCGCAGGCAAACTGTACCTAGAGCTGAGCTGCTCGCTCTCGTCCTGTGCCTTGAGAGCTCGACTGGGAAAAGTCGTTTCACACAGATTGCCGATCTCTGTTGGACGGTTGGTGCGCTGGCCGCCACACCTGATGTATAGGCAGTAATGGAGATCTCTGGGTCCGCTTGAAGCAGGCGTTGATCAAGCGGGGCAGCAGTAGTAGTGACATTGAGGTTGTCTGGGTCCCGAGTCACCTTGACGAGGACCCTGAGCGCATTGTGAATGAGGGCCTCCAGCATGTTGCTGCGGGGAACATTTGTGCTGATAAGGAGGCTGGGGCTGCTGCTGCGCGGTCGAGCCGATGCATGATCGGCGATGCTCCTCGCACCGACGGGTGGGACGCGGTCGCGGCGCTTGTGAGGCGTCGGGCCCGTCGTGCGCTAACGGAATCGATTTCCCGTGGCCCGTGGAATTCGAAGCGTGTCGAGCGTGTCCGCCCTCCTGCTCAGTCTCGCCT
>CAUYUJ010003191.1:266240-288740 GCA_963575745.1 Prorocentrum cordatum
TGCGACTATAAGTTTTGACTGTGTTCCTATAATATGTTTGACAACAAATTGTCAGCTACATTTTTTTTACTATTTTTGAATATTCCTCCTGTCGAGGGACACGCGCGATTCAGCACTGGGCGCGGCCACCTTCTGGCGGCGGAGAGGCCGCCCCAGCCGGCCCCGCCCGCCCCTCGCGCCCCCACGGTGTGCTGGACGGGGCCCGGACCTCCAGCGCACGGAGAGGCTTCCGTCGGCCCCTGGGCTGGGGGCCCTTGCCGCTGCCGGGCCTCGGGGGTCGTCCAAAGAGGGCCCAGAAGGAGCGAGGGCTCCCAGCTGCGCGCTTCGCGCTGCGCGAAGCGCGAAGTAAGAATAACCTCGCGCTCTCGCGCCGCCTCCCAGGGGAGAAGAGGAGGATGAGGAGGAATCGGAGCCGAAGCGCGAAGCGCGAAGCGCGAATAACTTCGCGCCCTCGAGGGCGCCCTTGTTGCCGTTGCAGGGCCCCGGGGGTCGTCCACTAAGAGGGCCCCGGAGGAGAAGCCGGTCCCCAGAAAAGGGGTCCACCCCTCGGAGGGTGCAGATCGCGAGACAGCTCGACGCCTGGGGTCCGGGCGAGGGACACCGAGAGATCGGGGCGCTGCGACTCGTTCACGCCAGGCGTTTTCGCTATGTTTCGGGCCCGGGGGGGCATCACGGATCGAGGCGGCTCGAAAAATGCAGCAGCAAGATGGGGTCTGGAGCTTCGGTCGTGACTTGTTCGAGGTTGCCATTTGTCTGCAACGTCGGATCATCTCGGGGGGGGGGTCGAAGATCTCCATCGCACTGAAAAAGTCAGAGCGGGGGCTTTCCAAGATTTTCGACCTCGTGGCGCCCTCGTCGGGCCCGTGAGCCGTCGCAAAACGACGCGGATCGAACATTGGCCCATGGGGCAAGGGCCGCGACTTCCTGGGGGGGCCCATCTCGAAAGCGGCGGGATGTCGCATCTCTGGGCCGGGCCCCGACCTCCCCAGGAGTTCTTGTCACTGATCCTCTGCCCCCGCCGGAGAGCACCAAGAGGCGCCACCGTGCCGCGAGGGGCACGAGTTGGAGTGCACTCGGGCCCCTTGCAGTCCTCAGTACGCAGGCCTGGGCCTCGAATTCTGACATTGCTCAAGGGGCCCAAGGACACACAAATACATACACACAAATAACGAGATTCCTCATAATTTCCCATAGTTTCTGGGTTTTCGTCTTTCCCCCCACGTCCCATATCTTCCCATATTTTTAAGGGAATCGAGGATGAATTGTGTCTCTGTGCTTTTTTCCCCCTGAGTTGTCCTGGCGCTCCTCCCGTGCCTCCCGCGGCTCCCCGGCGCTTCCCGCACGACACTGCCGTGAGCCACGCACGCCCGGGGAACGGGCCAGGAGGCCCCGACAGGCCTCTGACCTACATTTTAAGTCGGGCTTGTCCCCCTGCAGGGGGATTTTGGGCGAAAAATAAAAATACTAACAAAAGACCCCCCCACATGAGCAAAAATAGTCAAAAAGAATCGTCCCCAGACTATTTTTCTAAACTATTTTTGGATATGCCCCCTGTAGAGAGACAGGCCCGACTTGAACCTACACCCGCGGCGCCGTGGCGGCAGATGTGCCGAATATGCCAGTGCCTCAGGCTCGTGCCGCGTCGACCCCCGGCGTTGGCTCGCGACGCCGCGGGGGCCGCTCCACCTCGAAGGACCGCGGCCGTGTCAGGAGCGCCCGTGCGTGCAGAGAGGGGCGACGGTCCTGGGCCAGGGGCGGCGCTCAACCTCGCATGCCCGCGCTGGGGTCGCCGCCGATCTTACCAGCCTCGAACGTATCCCTATCCCTAAGGTTGACACGCCAAAAGGCGATGGCAATCTTAGGGGTTCGCCCTCGAGAAGTCAGGGAATCCCTAAGATTGGCATCGTGACGAGGAGGTGCCCAGCATAGGGATAGGGATATGCTCCAGGCTGGTAACGATCGACACCACGCGAACCTACCGCTAATTACGGTGCCCGGACTAAACAAGTGTCCACGACGACGGCGCGAGGACAGTCAGGCATGGTGGCGAGGACAGTTGCAGGATACATGTGGCTCGCCCCCCCCTCACCCCCAAACCCAAAGTTGAAGTGGTGTCCATACAGTCATCGGCCTAACCTAGGGCACGATAGATAAGGAACGATGCCCCATATTTTCTCCGGGGAATAACGCACAAGGAACGGTTGATAATGAATAACGCATAGGGAACGACAAATAGCGCATTCAAACCTAGGGAACGACCGAGCCCCTTTTGAGAAGTAAGTGTTCCTTATTCAAGCCGCTCGCTGTATTTTGTCCCCCGCGCGTTGCACCCCGTCAACTTTGGGTTGGGGGAGGGAGCGGGGGCGATGTGTATTTGCTCGGCGCAGCTCGATGTCCTATCATATTGGCGCGATGGGGGTGGACACTTTTTGTCCACCCGCCGTGTTTCAAAGACCGACTCATACAGTTATGATATTTGAGCGCTATTCTGAACGGAGTGAGTTTCACGTGAGGCCCCGAGCACGAACAGGAGGGAAAAGAGTGGGGAGAAGGTCTGAAGAGCGCCGGGGCTTGGGGACGATAGCGTCGGACTCTGGAGGAGGGCGGAGAAGTGGAGTAGAGTCGAATGGAGTGGAGTGGGGTGGGGGTATCTGGCAGAAGTCGGAAGGGGACCAGCGGATGAGGAGGAACGAAGCGGAGTGCGAAGGAGCAGGAAGGAGGGGGGAAGGACGGCGGAGTGTGGAGGAGTGAGTGCGGAGACGGGAGGAGGAGAGGGAAGGAGGGGTAGTGCTAGGGAGGCGTGAAAGGGAGTGGGAGTGAGGGCGGAGGTTTCTGCAGGAGGGGGGAGTGGGGGGGAGGAGTGCGAAGGAGGGCGGAGGGGTCTGGAGGAGGAGAAGGGGGGGACTGGAGTGGGGAGGTGGAGGTGGGAGGAGAGCGGGGGGGGGGCGGGGGCGGAGGGCGGCGGGTTGGAGAGGAGTGCGGAGGAGTCTGGAGGAGTGGGGCGGCACGGGGAGGGCTGGAGTGGAGTGGGGGGCGGGCGGAGGAGTGGAGAGGAATGAAAGACGAGGGCGGAGGATTCCGGAGGAGTGCGGAGTAGGGGGGGAGGAACGCGGGGGCGGATTGCAGGAGAAAGAGAACGAGCGGAGAGGAGGGCGGAGGAGATGAAGACTGGGGGGTCCGAAGGCGGAGGGCGGGGTGAGGAGTGCTGAGAAGTGCGGAGGAATGCGGAGGAGTGAGGAGTGATGGGGATGCTGGTGATGATGCTGACGAAAATCCGCCACCGTGCCTCTGGGCGCGGAGTGGGCGTGTCCTCAGGGCCCTTGCAGGTAGCAGGGCGCTGCCCCCCGAAGGTAAATCGTATATGGTCGAACCTAGTTTATGAATGGGCTAGAAGTACCATAGGTGGCTGAAAGAGGATCCGTAAGTCTGGTAGGTGGGCTCCGCCCGCTTAGCCCAAATCCTTCCGCCGTAAATCGCATAGGGTACTATTGCAACCTACTCATAAGCTAGGCTGGGACAGATACCACCCACCTTCTCATCCATTTCTCGACATATATCCCCTTAGCAACTGCCGCAATCATCCAAATGTGTGTCCAGCTTGCGCTTCTTCCGTGTTGCACCATGTCCTGGGAGGCACCAATCAGCTTCTGACAACCAGCTCCCGCTCGCGTGTTGCATTGTTCTCTGGGCGGCGAGACGCGAGTGCGATCATCCAAGTTCACCATCCATCTGGGCGGGAGTAGTCACCGAGACCTCCCCCCGTATCCCCTAGCAGCCGCCCAAGAGGGGGGGCATGCATAGCCTCTTCGAACCCCCTGCCCCAAGACGCCCAGGACTGCTCATGTACCACCTCAAGGGAGCCACCACCACACATCAGCGCCTGCGCAATGACAGCGAACACGCGGGCAAATGCCCGCGATGGAATCTTCTGGGCCTGCGGAATGAGCGACACGATTCAATTCGGCGGGCCCCCTGCGGGCACTCGCCGTGTTAGCCCTCGAAGGTAGGTGATGAGATGGAGGTGAAATGGACGAGAGCGGGAAGCATGCGTAAAAGCATGCTGGGAGGGGCTTCGCGCATTCCGCCAGCCCGAAGAGGTCCGAAGAGGGCCCGAAGATGATCCCAAGATGACCCAAAGAGGACAACCGCAAATTGGTTCTCCTTTTGACATGTGAAAATGCGTGTCATCTGCGCTCTCAGACTCCTCGTGCACGTGCACACACGGGTGAGACGTGCTCAGATGACCTCAAATTGCTGTTTCGCTCGGGACATACTCGACAGATCGGCTTCGGAAGGGACTTTGAATCTCAAGCACTGCCGTTTCGCTCGGGACATCCTCGACAACTCGGCTATGGAGAGGGCTCTGAATTTCAGAGATGGCAGTTCCGCTGGGGATATCCTCGACCGGTGAGCCTCGGGGGGGGGGGGGGGTCTCCGAGTCTCAACAGCGGCCGTTTCGCCAGCGACATCCTCGACAAATCTGCCGCACGCCAACATGGCCCCAACGATTGGTACCGACCCTCGCCGAGGCAGTACACCCTGCGAAGTGCTTAAGAAATCATGGGTTAAGAAATTCATAGTCTCAGAAGTTGAATAAAAGCCGAACGTTTCTACTAACATCGAAAGATTTACATCGAAACGTTAAGAATAATCGAGACTCTGGCCGAAAACTAAGTTTTCTTAAGCATCGCCTGAGGTGTATCCCTGACACCCACTGGCTGCACAGTCTGCATGCGAGCTTCCCCCTGGGGCCCGCCGTGTCTCCCGCGCCGCGGGCTCCATTCGGCGGGCCCCCTGCGGGCCCTCGCCGCGTCGAACTTTGAGACAAGGCGACGAGATGGAGCAACCATGGAGGAGAGTGAGAAGCGTGCAAGAATGCATGCTGGGAGCGGCATTACGCACTCCGATGGTCGATCATACCAACGCTGGCCGATTTTATATCAATTCTCTGGAGAACACGTCAGCGCATGGGAGACGCGAAGACACAAGTGAGATGCGCCATCAGGGCTGCGACAGCCTAGTTTCGGCGCGTCCCTCACGCATCTCCTGCGCCCCCGGGCTTCTCAGACGCGTGAAACACAAGCTATTCGCAGAACCATTCTCCCAAGAGCCTCCATTCGGCACACCCCTCACGCACTTCGTGCATCATGGGAGCTCGGCTCGCCCCCAAGACTACTCTTAGGTCGGGCATGTCCTCCTGCAGTCCTACAGGCAAATGTTGGAAGAAAAACGCACAATAATCAAACGCGGATTCGAACATTCTCGAAACATCGTCCCCAGACACTTAATTCGTTGACAATGTTCGATTCTCTCTCCTGTGGAGGGACATACCCGACTTAGGACTACTCCTTGGGGCTTCCACTCGGCACACGCCTTCCGTGCCCAGGGGACCTCCAGGGGGGCCACCCGCAGGCCCTCACGACGGCCGAAGTGAGCCCCACTCCGGCGCCCCCCTCGCGCACTGCGTGCCTCCTGGGCTCCCGGGGGGCCCCTCACGCTGATCCCTCCGACGGTTCCGGGGGAGCTTCGAATCGGCACCCCCTCACGCACGTCGTGGCCCATGGACCTCCAGAGGCCCTCTGCTAGCTCCGAAGACCGCCTGCCCCTCCCAGGGGACGCCAGGATGGCCAGGAGAAGAATGGCGACGAATGGCACCGACCCTCGTCGAAGCCGCACCCCGAACACCCGCGGATTGCCACAGCTGCGTGCCTGCTTCCCTCTGGGGGCCCGCCGTGCCTCCTGCTCTGCGGGCCCAATATAACCCCTGGAGCCAGAGTCTAAGTTTACCAGCCTGGAACATATCCCTATCCCTATGCTGGGCACCTCCTCATCACGATGCCAATCTTAGGGATTCCCTTATAATTTGAGGGCGAATCCCTAAGATTGTCATCGCCTTTTGGCATGGCAATCTTAGGGATAAGGGTACGTTCGAGGCTGGTGATCAGTGGCAAAGCTTCTTTCCCGCTCCCGCTTCCCTCCGCCGCCCCAGTCCGCCGCACTCGCCCCACTCTGGCCCCCTGTCGGCCCCCCCCTCTCGAGCTCCCCCCTGGCGCCCTTTTCTGAGGGCTCCCCTGAGATCCGGCGTAGAGGAAAAATTGCAACATCGTAAACAATCATGCCCGGCGTCCTAGAACCCATCTTTCTGCGCCATCTTTCGAGCCGCGTTAATCTGCAAAAGTCCCGGAGCCAGAAATTCTACGAAACCGCCCGGCTCGACCAAGTTGAGTCGCCGGGACCTCAAAGTCTCCAGGCCTCATTACGGCCGTCCTGCCGGCTTGTCGGGGCCCACTTCGGCTCCAACAACAGTGGGGCGGCGGTGTCTGCCCCCTCGGGGGCGTTCCATAAAATAACTCGTCTATCCCCTGAGCAACCGCCGCGGTCATCCAAGTTTGCCAATTAGAACGAGCAAGATGTCATTATAATTATAGGATTGGCTCGGGATGCATTACAGGATCTCTAGAATATCTAGCGGCCCGCGTTTCTGGAGCCCGTGCAGAACACCAGGGAATCTGGGAAATCTTCGAACCTTGGGAATTCTTGGAACGTATCATTATCATGCCTTCTTGATCCTCTGAATTCCCAGAACCCCCCGCGGCCGCTGTTGGGCAGGCGGCCTCCTGTCCCGAATGGACACCGTCCGCGGCGACACCGGCATCGAAGAAGAACACACTGCGTAAGCATACTCTTTTGGCGCTCCGCGCGGATTTCTTGGAGCTGCGCTGGACCCCCCTCCATGGCGCGCGGAGCGCGCCAGGGGTGGCGCCGGAGGCGCCGCCATGGGGGCCCAGCGCGGATTCGAGAAATCCGCGCGGAGCGCCAGGTTTATGCCGTTTTTCTTTTTCGGCGACAGCGAGTCCTGTTCAAGAGGAGCAAAACATAATGCAAGTCTTCGTGCCCGTTCGTTCCGTGCCCACTTCGATCGTACCGTTAGGTCGGGCATGTCCTCCTACAGGCGGATTTCTGGGAGAACAATCAAAAATAGTCAAGAAATGCTCAAACATAGTTAGAACAAGTCGTCCCCAGACTCTCTATTCTCGAATATTCCTCCTGTAGAGGGACATGCCCGACTTAATCGTGCCGATGAAATGCCCGCCCTTCCTCGTCGCCCGCGCCCCCCGGACCTCCCCTGGGTTGCGTGCTGACCAGGATTTCGTTGCGAATCCAGCGGCGGCGACGAGGGCCCCCCAGGAGGCCCCCAGAAAGGGAAAACGAGGCCACGGTAGCACCGATTATGGGTACATTCTCCTTCTCTGAATCCTCGTGCCCCTTCGTCCCGTGCCCATTTGTCGATCGAAACCAGTTACCCGCCCTTCGTCGACGCCCGCGCCCCGCCTCCCCGGGCAGAACTCGCCCGCTGGGCCTGAGGGGCCCGCGGGGCCCTAGATCGAGCGAGAACGCCCGATGTCAAAACACTGCAGCGCCAGGATCTCTCAGGTCATGCTGCCGGTCTTCGTGCCCCTTCTCTCCGTGCCCACTTCGATCGTACCGATAGACTGCCCGCCCTTTCCTGAGATCCTGGCGACTCCATTTTTTCGAGCCCGGCGTTTTCGCATAATTTCGGGCCCCGGGACTCTCACAGATTGATCCAGCTCGTAAAATGACGCAGAAAGATAAGGCCTAGGATTCCGGCGGGCGTGAATTGTTTCACGGTGTTGCAATTTTTTCGCTACGTCGGATCTCAGGATTGGTTCCTTGACGCGGGGGGGACGCGCAAACATGGACTAGCGATCCATGGATTTGGCGCGCGGTCGCCAAATCCATGGATCGTGGAAGGCGCCCTCCCCAAAATGCGGCCAGTGCCGCCTCGTTCGGCGGCGAAACTTCGCGATTTTCCGTGGAAGCGGGACCCGTCGCTAATCCACGCCCCCGACGTCATGATTTTTTCATTACGTCGACCACTGGAGGTCTCGACCCATTCCCCTGGACCGGCTTTTCATCCTGAGTGGTTTTTTGACGGTCTCGAGGGCCAGTATCGGCCCCCAGAGGCGGAACAGTGCAAAAAGCCTCCCGTCATGAGTTCTTCATTGCCAGAGGGGGCCTGGGATCCACGCCCCCTTGATCCATGTGTGCGATCGCCTGACAAGGGGCCCCCCCCCAGAAGCCACCCGAAGGCCCCGCATAGGTAGGAGAGGGAGGAGGAGGAGGAGGAGGAGGAGGAGGACGAGGAGGAGGAGGAGGAGGAGGACGAGGAGGAGGAGAGGGTGGTGGTGGTGGTGCTCAGTTGGGGGCCATCAGTCTGTCATCCTGCAGCTGAGCGAGGCCCCTCCGTTGAATATGGAGGCTGGGCCGCCTGCAAAAGCAGCAGGCCGCCACGGCATGAGGCGACGCGGCGGTGCAAAGACTGCGCGCGATGCCCCGTCGGCGAGGAAGATCCCGCGGGGGATATGAAGAAGTGGAGGGAGGAGGCAAAGCCTCTAGGCTATCCCTAGCTGGCTAGGGGATGCCTTGGGGCTGAGCCTCCTCCCCCCTATAGTGCGATATCGGGAGCGGCGCCTGCTGCCTCTCTGGGAGGCGCGCCGTTGCCGCCAGGGGCGGCATCTCTTCTAATATTGTCAAATTGAAGCGTATTCTGCAGTGAGCTGCGATACTCTTTCACCTGCTGCAAGAGTCTGCTCGCATGCTCACTGCCACCTGCTACCATGCTGCGAAGCGTCTGCTGCCGCCTCGGGTCGTGTGCAATATCTACGATCACTTGACCGTACCTACTTCTCAGCTCCTCTTCAGCGTTCCCTGTTTGATCAGCTGCTTCAGCTGAGCCTCTACTACCCTCTCCAACTCTGTCTTCGGCCCCGCTCCCATTGGCATCACACCTTTCTGCAGGAACCACGCGTGATTCAGCGCCTCTCGAAGCAGCGCTGGCTGAAATTGGCGCACCTGTGCGATGACCTCCGAGGACGCCTCCGCCAAGCGCAGCGCCGTCTTGAAGTCGACCAGCGGCCTGATGCCGAACATGACCTTGTACATCTCCTCCAGGTCCGACTCGCGCTGGTAGGCCTTCTTGATCCTGAACATGCTGAAGGTCGCGTCCACGAGCCTCTGTCCGTGCTCGCCGCTGGCCGCCCCGACCCACTCCTTGAGCAAGAGCTTGCTCTCCGCCTGCCACTTGTCTTGCTCGTCGAGCACCTCCACCGCCTTCTCGACCACCGCCATCGCGATGTGCACGTGCGGCGGCCCCTGCCCATGGCCCTTCCCCAACCTCTTCACCGTGTTGTTGTAGTCGAGGCCTGCGTCGGCCCCTGCCGCGACCATTGCCGACGATCCTGGGACCAGCCAGAAGTCGAATATGCCGTTCATCATGTCGCGGTTCTCCTGGCTGTTGCGCAGCACGAGCTTCTGCGCGGTGACGAGGGCCTCCCTGATGTCCGTGCTCTCGCCGTCCTTCGACTTGCCGCCCTTTCCTCGAGCTCCACCCTCTTGTCGTGCCTCCTTCTTGTCTCGTTCTAGGCCAGGCTCTCCTCCTGGTGGTGCTCTCTTCACTCTCCACGCCATCCTCGCCCGCGCAGTCTCGATCGGCAGCCTCCACCACCGAATGTGGTCCAGGCAGGTGCTGTCGGACGTGCTCCTGAAAGCTCTCGAAATTTTGAGCCGAGAAAGCACATACGCGGCAACTCAAGTCATCGGGGACCTTCACATCGTGGCTCCACTTCGAGTGATCTACGAAGCACTTTCCAAACCTCAATGCTGCCCTGCGACCATGGTCCAAGGCACCTGCTCTATTCACGAAACAGCTCCTGCACCAGGGGCACTGGTTTGTGATGATAATCTTGCTCAATAGAGGTGCCACACCGTGCGCCTCACGACGATGGGCGATAAGGCCTGTTGCACTCAAAAACCTTTTGCCACAGGTCGTTTTTTCTCCTCCCTCTTCCTCCTTCGTGTGATCACACCAATAGGGTCTGTAGTACTCCTCCATCGCCTGCTCCTCCTCCTCAAGAATAACTGCCCGAATTTCCGTCCTCAGTTTTAACCCCGATTTCTCCTCTATATCAGGCGACACCTCCCCGTACCTCTCGACTGCATTCAAGTACGACGGGTCCGTTTGCAGAAACCTGTCGTTCTCTGGGCTCCCTCGTTTCAATATGCTGATATCGTCGCTTCTCGCATGGTACCAGTCGGCGAACTCGGGGTCGACGGAAGCCAAATGATCGAGGTCGGACACGAATTGTTTAGCCCAGGGGGTCGGCTCGCTGTGCACTCTGAAGTCTTCGGATAATCTGGGAGCCTGGTCCATCCAAGCTGTGCCAAACACCGCTGCTACCACCGCCTGATGATCATCTGGATACTTCGCCCAGCGGAGGTAATTGCGAATCCTTCGTACTCTCAACTGTGTAGCACATCTAGGTATCTGCCATGCTCTGAAAACAAACTTCGTGGACCTGCACCTCCTCTCCCCCTCCTCCGTCACCCAGCTCATCTCTCCTTTAGATAGCACCCTCAAAAACTTCCCCAGGGTCTGGTCTAGGATGCTGACAAACTTATCAGGGATGACGAAGGCAGATAATCCACTAAGAGCGGCTTCCACTACGAAGGCCTGAAACATCGCCCGTCGTATACATTTAGCTGTGGAGGACGTCCAGAAGCACCCGCATTGTCGCCAAGCCTGTCTGGCAGCTTGACTTCTCCTGAGTACCTCGCTCAACATGCCCTGCTCGCTCGGTAAATGCGGACCTAACACACGCATCTCTCGAAGGGCTTGGCCCTTCAGCTCTTTACTACGTCTCAAGCGGCGTGTAGTCTGGTAGTGTCGAGCCCCCCGTAGATCGAGTAGATGGTTCGTTTTGCTGGGGTTGAGCGTCCACTGCCCTTTGGCCAGGCAACTTTCCAACCTAGATGTGCTACCGTTCAGTATCTCGGTGACCTTAGCCGCCGATGCCCCCTCCTCAATGACAGTGCTCTTCGTAATGTCGTCCATGAACACACTCAATTGGGTATCAATAGGGGGTAGGTCAGGGTGACGAGGATCTGTGGTAAAGAACCATCTGCGCTCTCCGTGCTCTCTCTCTCCCATCCTCCACTCCTCCACCTCCTTGTTGTATGTATTGATAAAATCTCTGGGAGCTGTAGTAAATCCCATCTGAGTACCTGTGGTGGACCTGATATCTAATGTACCGTCTGACGTCTCCATGGTCATCGTCTGTTGCCTCACCGTCGCAATAGCAAATGGTACGTCCTCGGGGCATGCATGTTCCTCTGCTTGGATCTCAAGACGTTCTCTTTCTGTCGCTGCGAAAGCATTGGTACAATCGTAGTTGCTCACGATGAGACTCTTCTTATTGCACTCCGCCCTCCACTTGTTACACATGATGATGGTGATGATGCTCTCTCTGCTTCTGTGTGCTATCCCCCCCTGTGCCCATGTAGGCGTCCATGCTTTCTGTGCTCGGTAGGGTATCCCCGAGTGCCAGGCCATGGAGAATGCATCATAGCAGTGCATGATGCGCTTGCCACTTATGTTGTTTTTGCCATTTGCCTTGTCACTCGAGAAGCTCAGGGACCGGTAACTGCAGAGGGGCATGGCTTGACACCGACGGATGTGTACTAGATAATCCTGCAGCACCTTCTCAAACGCGTACGTTTCGGCGCACAACTCCGTACTCCCCAAGCCTGCCCTTTCCTCTCGACGAAACTGCCACAAGTCGCCCACCGGCGGCTCCTCTGGCGGTCGAGCGGCGCCGTCAGGTCCAGGCGCCCCGAGCCCCTCTCCCCTGGTCCACCCCATCTTCTCCAGTAGCCTCCTGCCCACTCGATACTTAAACTCCGCAGTGAATCTCTCCATCTCCTCCTCCTCCTCCATTTTTCAGCCTGTCTAATCTGCCTTTGTTCATTCAACTCGCTCAACTTATTAGGAGACTCCATGTTGACATTCGGCTGCAATAGTAACCACACTGCTTCTGTGGGGAGGCCCCAGCTGGGATAAGCACGTCTTTTTGCCGCCCTGCGGCAAATATCTGAGCATCGAACGTCGGTCTTTCTGTACTAGATG
Source organism: Prorocentrum cordatum (assembly GCA_963575745.1). NCBI lineage: Eukaryota > Dinophyceae > Prorocentrales > Prorocentraceae > Prorocentrum > Prorocentrum cordatum. The sequence goes on from CAUYUJ010003191.1 coordinate 278,224, forward strand.
GAGAAGGTCAGCATCAACATAGGCAAGTTCGTAGTCTTCACAGTCGTACCTATAATGACTGAGCTCGTCGTTCCAGTTTATAGCTACACCTGCCAATCCTCCATCCTTTGCCGCCTTCCCCAACTCCTCCTCCCATGTCCTGTTGTTCCATCCTGTTCTGGGGCTGTAATAATACCGACGCTTGGGCCCCCTCCCGTTGCCCTGGTAGAGTACTCTCAATTTGTGCATGTCCGAATAACGTTGTTCCGCATAAGCGTTCCAAATCTGGCCTGCGAGATCCGCTCTCTTCCGAAGGAGGTACTGCTTTCTGATCTTTTTCATGCATGCTGTGATTTCCCTTAGATCCTCGCAGACGTCCAAAAACTCCTCCTCCCCCTTGCAGTCCACCATCTTCTCCCTCAGCTCCCTCCGCCTGCCCAACATGTGCATGCGGCACGCGCGCATGTGCTCGTACATGTTGTCAACGTACAGGGGCTGCTCTGGGAACGTGTCTAGTAGAGCCTGTCTCACACACAGGCCGAAGATGCCCCAATATGCGTCTGGTGATTTTTGCAGAAGAGCTTTTTGGAAAGAGTCTTCTCCTACCTCCGATAGGTTCTTGTCAACATTCTCGAAGAATTCTCTCCTCTTGTAGCCTCTGGTCAGACATCTCATCAGGGCACTGCGGTCTGGGCGCTCTTCTTTTTGCCTCTTACTTCGATGATGGAAAAGACTGACATCCAAGTCGAGACCAACAGGGACGTGATCTCGATGGCCTCGTGCTTTGATCGTTTGCAACCTTTTTCCAGCTGTCGTAAGTGCAGCACACGCTCGTAGCTGGTGTCTTGCATTGACTGGGAACGCTATGTGATCGATACGGCTTTGTCCACCAGTGGGGCCGAAAAAGGTGTCGTTGACTTTACTGCTGGCCGATGCTATGAATAACTGGTTGCGCTCGCAGAACTCTCTGAACTCGAGACCGTTCTGGTTCTCAAGTTTCGGTCGATGTCCTCCTAAGCTGATGCTCTTCGTAGTGTGGACGCTGCCGTCGCGGTCTCGAGAGAGACCGAAGTCCGAGTTGACGTCACCACCTACGATGATGTTGGTCCTCACCCCCAGCTTATCTATCTGGTCATCCAACCACTTAGTTATTTTACGAGCTATCTCACCATGTCGTTGCACCGAGGTGGGGGCAAAGTATACACCGAAAATCGCCGTGTCGATCTGTGCTGTCTGCAGTCGGATGCCTGCTACTCTACCTTGGAGTTCCGAGGGGGGTCTCATCACCGTGTGGAGGGACTGCGTGGGCAGGTTGCTTTTGACAAGAAAACTGACCCCACACGCCGTGCTCGTCAACCTGCCCTTCTTATAACCAAGCTGCACTCCCCAATGGTGTCCGAAATGGTGCTGCTGTGCTGGCTGGTCTTCGAGGGCACGATTGCTCGTACCGGTGAGGATGATGACTTCCCAGTCCTTTAATGCAGTACTGATGTCAATGATCCTATCGTGGTACGCGGCGTGCATGGGGTTGTAGGTGGCCACGCGCATGCTGTCGTTCGTGCCGTACGTGCCGCTCACCACGAAGTGCTGCGCGCGCCACGCATGCCACCCCTCCCTTCCCCGCGGCCCCCTGCCCTGCTGCGGCCCCGCGACTGGACGCGGTAGCACGTCGGGCTCGCCTCGCGCGCCGAAATCCCCCCCCGCGCTGCGAAACGGCGGCTGAGGAGGAGAGGGAGGAGGAGGAGGAGGAGGAGGAGGGAGGAGGAGGAGGAGGAGGAGGAGGAGGAGGAGGAGGAGGAGGAGGACGAGGAGGACGAGGACGAGGAGGACGCCCGCGCCCCGCCCCCCCTCCCCGGGGCAGAACTCGCCCCCCGGGCCGCCGCACACGGAGCAGCGCCCGCCCGGGCCGGCCTCGCCCGGGGCGCCCACGGGCACGGCGCCGCGCCGGTCGAACACGAAGAGCCTGGAGGGCGTTTTGTTGTTGTTGTTGTTGTGGTTGTTGTTGAACATTATTAATTCTAAAGAATAATTATTGTTGGGACCCCTGGTGCACGGCCCCCCCGCCGCGCCTAGGCCGCAGCTACATTTTCATCATTTTTTCGCGAAAGCTTCAGAAAAGTGGATGGGGTCCAGATCCGGTTGTTTTGTTGTAATCCGTTTTCCCTTGCAAAAAACACTATAAAATGACATTTCTTGTTCTAATATAATCAAATTTCAAGAATCCCTTGCAAAAAATAAGGTAAAGTGGACATTCGCGCGCGCAAGACGAAATCCTTCCAAAAGCTTAGTGTTCGGAGCGATTTTAACATAAAAACATCAAAAAACCAATGGTTTTTCAACAAAAAAATGTCAAAATCTCATCCCGCGCGCTCTTGCGGATTCGTAGGAAACCCAACACTTTTTTAAACATTTCTGTCAAACGGGCTTTTGCGAGCAACTTTTTCGAACTTCTGCGACAACGGTTGCGCACCTGCCAGGGCCATCATCCCTGTCAAATAATACCATGCGGGACAATTCATCGGGACAACGATCGGGACAACCATAACCATCAGGACAACCATCGGGACAACCATCGAGACAACCATCGGGACAACCATATCCTCTCTCTCTTGTGTATTCCCACATCCCTCAGGAATTTGCCCTAAAGATGTGATCAACTATCTTGTGAGTACGTATCATGTGTATCATGTGTATCATGTACCATATGCATCATATGCAACAGATGTTCTGTGGAAGGCTTAACAACTTCTGTGGGTTAACAAGGCTTAACAACTTCTGTGGGTGTACGAACGTAGGCTTAACAACTTCTGTGGGTGTGTACTCCACGCCAGTGTAGTAGCCACGGTCGTCCGCAGGCCACGAAGTGAAGTGTCCGAACGTCATAGGGCGGGAAGCTGGGTGTGGGTGGTGGCGAAGAGTCGTTTGGAAATGTGGTAGAGCTTGAACCGGCCCCCCCACAAAGTGGGGGTATTGGCGGGCGTCGTATGAAAACCCTGGCACTGGTGAGAACACTGAGCGTTCGGGTAAAGTGATTGTTGTTGTTGTTGTTGTTGGTGTTGTTGCTGCTGCTGCTGCTGTTGTTGTTGTTGTTGTTGCTGTTGCTGTTTCTGTTGCAGTTGTTGTTGTTGTTGTTGCTGGTGGTGGTGTTGTTGTTGTTGTTGTTGTTGTTGTTGTTGCTGTTGCTGTTTCTGTTGCTGTTTCTGTTGCAGTTGTTGTTGTTGTTGTTGTAGTTGCTGCTGCTGCTGCAGTTGTTGTTGTTGTTGTTGTTGTTGTATCTTTTTTTCCACAGCAGGGGATCTAGACTCCTCGCGTTGTGAACAAATCGCGACGGGAGGTGTTTCGTGATGTTCTGCCTCTGGGGGCCCTTCCTGAGACTCGGGAGCGTCAAAAAACGACTCGGGATGGAAAACCGGTCCCGGGGAAGGGGTCCAGACCTCCTGGGGTCGACGTTGTGACAAAAAAACACTTCGTCGGGGGTCTGGGGATCGACTACAGAACTGATTCACCCCAATCTTCCCCAATCAGCGCTTGCACTGAATGGGGTCCTAGCGGGCATTCGTCCTAGCAAGAGACTGCGAAGCACAGTCGGGCTCGACCGTGTGGTCATGTCCCTCGCACGAGCCGAGGGTCCCTGCCCCCACCAATCATCCTCCAATTCTGCCGTCAATTGGCACTGCCAATTACGGACTACTTTATAAACCTGCGGCCAACAAAGACGTCAAAAAAACGGTCCAAACTTACCTCCATCTTCTTTACACCGTAACCCAATACACCAGCCAACCAATTACTCATCTTCCTCCCCCCTGAAAGCGCCCATTGTCGACTGGAAATAAAATTCCCCAAAACGACACGCGCTCCGGCGCCGCTATAGTGCGTCCAAACCCACAGGCCCTGAGCTCCTCTTGTCTCGGTGTCTTCGATCCTGGCGTCTTCGCATACACCTCCGACCCGTGGGTCCTCAGAGGGCTGGACACGTGACGCAAAGACATGTCCGGTAGCGATGTTTCTGCGACGCTTTCACCTTTCCGCAACGACGGATCTCCGAATCCCCAGGAGCCCCTCGCGCTGTGAGAAAAGCACGCCGGTCGAGGCTCGAACCTCGAGAAATCGAGGTTCGAGGCTCGAACCTCGAGAAATCGAGGCTCGAACCTCGAACCTCAAATCGAGGTTCGAGGAAAGCACGACGATCGAGGCTCGAACCTCGAGACCTCGAGACATCGAGGCTTCTGGCCTCCGGGAGTCCTCCGAGACGCCGCTGCTGGACGCAGCTCGAACAAAGGGTGCGTTGGGACCCCAGGCAGGAGTCTGGGGAGCCACCTTGAGCGGACTTTGAACCTCCTCGCGCTGTGAACAAAAGACAAACACACACAGCCACACACACAACACACACACACACACACGCACGCACGCACGCACGCACGCACGCACGCACACACACACATACACACATACACACACATACACACATACACACATACACACATATACACATACACACATACACACATACATATACACACATACATATACACACATACACACAGACACACACAGACACACACAGACACACACACAGACACACACAGACACACACAGACACACACAGACACACACACACAGACACACACAGACACACACACACAGACACACACACAGACACACACACAGACACACACAACACACACAACACACACACACAACACACACAACACACACACACACACACACACACGGCGGGCGGTGCTTGGCCAGTTTCGGCCTCTGGGGGCCCTCCCTTGAGGCCTCGGGGCCGTCAAGAAACGACCCAGGGTGAAAAGCGGGTCCCTGGGGAAGAGGTCCGAGTCCAGACCTCTGGGTCCACGTCAGCACGTCAAGAAAGCATCAAGACGTCGGGGGTCTGGGTCCAGTGCTGGGGTCTGGGTCCAGATTCACGTTTTCGCTTGGCGTCGGGCCGCGGGACCATCACAGATCGAACTGGTTCGAAAAGTGCAGCGCACAAAGATAGAGGCCAGGGGTCCGGTCGTGATGATAAACGATGCTGCATCTTTGGTGCAGCGTCGGATCTCAGGGTCTGCCCCGCCCATGCGGGCGGGCAGATGTCCATGCCCACCACTCCTCGAGATCCCAGAGCACAACACTCAGAGCAGGAAAAGCAGGAGGAGGAAAAGGAGCAGGAGGAGGAGGAGGAGGAGGAGGAGGAGGAGAAGAAGGAGGAGGAGGAGGAGGAGGAGGAGGAGGCAGAGGAGAAGCATGAGGCGAAGCAGGTGGAGGAGAGGAGGAGGGATGTGGACATGTTCTGGCGGCGGAGAGCCGCCCCAGCCAGCCCCGCCCGCCCTTCGCGTTCCCGTAGTGCCGGACCGGGTGCGCCGAAGAGGAGGGGTTCAGGAAGCGGGCCGAGACCTTCCCTCCTCCTCCTCCTCCTCCTCCTCCTCAGCAGCAGGCGGAAGCTTCTTGTAGTTTTCAGCCTGTGGGGGCCCTCGCGGGGCCCCAGGAACGTCAACATGATTACATCAGGGACAAGCCCCAATCAAAGGATGGTTCGGTAGAGGTAGTAGTGCCCTGCAGCATTAGAGCTCGATCGTGGGATCCCGAAGTCGGCCCAGAACCAGCAACCGGGAACCCAGGAACCCGGGACCAGGAACCGCCAGCTACCGAAATCGGCCCGGGACTTTCGCCAGATCTTTCCACATCCGCTAGGGCCCCTTCAGTGCAAGCACTGATTGGGGAACGACTCAGGATGAAAAGTCCGCCCTGGGAAAAAGGGACGGGACTTCTACGGGATCAGTTAGGAGGCAACTCCTGGGAGGTCTTCATAAAAATGATAGGGCCATCAGCCCCGAGTGAGGGGCCTCTGGGCCCAAATTGGCTGGATTGATCCCGACACGATGCGGGATTCAAGCGGATTGCGCCGGATGCTGCGCCGGAAGCCATCGAGACCGCGCACGCTTCCGGCCTCGGGTGTGTGAGCGCCGATGCCGAAGTAAACCTCCCGTGAGTTGCACCCTCAGGTCGGGAAGAAGGGCTTCGCGCATCACGGCCCGACGCATGTGCACGGACGAGGGGGGCGGGGGGGGGGGGCAGCATTGCCAGACCAAGGCAGGGGCACGACATGTGGGCGCCGCCATGGCCCCGGCGCCAGGAGCCCCCCCGCCCCTGGTCTTGGGTCGGGCAGGATGTCCCCCTACAAATGGATTTTTGGGGGCGAAAGCTTGAAAATACGCCAAGAACATGCCCAAAAGCATATTCAAAAATGGTCAAAGCATCGTCCCCAGACGATTTTGGAACTATTTCTTCAAGATTCCTCCTGTCGAGGGATTGGCCCGACTTAACCCTGGCCCCCAGCTTTTGAGCGTGGCTTAATGGGGGGTCATAGATGGGGGGGTCAGAAACGGTTCCCTTTCCTGCCCCATTTCGGGCCCCTCCGGAGCCCCAGGGGGCTCGTTTAGGTACCGTTTGGGTACCCTTTCGGAACACCCTCGCCACCCCACCATTTATGATCCCCCCATCACGTGACGCCCAAAGCTTCCCCTCTTCGACGCCCCCGGCTGGACCCCGCCGCGCAGCTTGCGGACCCGGCGGAAGCCCCGGCGCCGCAGGGCGGCGCCGAAGAACTCGCAGCGGATGCCTGATGGGGCAGCGGTCGGGGAGCTGGCCATCGCTCGATGTCCATTTCCTGTGTTTTTTTCTGGTTTCGTGCGTGGCTTTTTCGCCAAATGATCAAGGATGCTCCTCGATGGTCCTCGCCGAGGAAAAAACGCACACGTCCGAGCGATGCCAGGGGAGGGGACTGCCCCGAGGGCGGAGCAGGGACCGACCGCCCCAGTCGGGGATGGACAGACCCCCCTTGCGTAAAACGTGGTTTAGTGAAACGACCTGAGGCCCAAACCTGGCGGGCGCAAGCCTGGAAAATAACGGCCACGGAGCCCTCTCGAGAACCGAAAACGGACAATTCACTAATCGACGTGTCACTATTGGGGGTTCTGTCCACCCCCGACCCAGCATTCCTAGAGGCCTAATTACCACGAGATGACCTTAGAATTAGGTCGGGCATGTCCCCCTACAGGGGGGGTTTGGGTGCAAAATGAAACAAAACGAAACACATTTTAAACATATGTATATATGTATACACAGACATAGTCAACGAATCGTCCCCATTTGATTTGTTCGACTGTTTTTTGATACTCGTCCTGTAGAGGGACACGCCCGACTTCGTCTTAGAACCCAGAAGCGTTGGAAGAACGAAAACAATGCTCTCAGAACGTAAACCCGATGTGTTCAAGCAAGACAGCCCAGCCAGACATGTTCTAGGAACATTTCACGCAGACCACAAAAGGTTCTTAGAACATGTTCCGGTGGGCCTCTAGGAAAGCAGCCAGGACGCTTCGCCACTGCCCGAAGGGGGGGGGAGCGGGCCACATCGACCAAGAATCGGCCATATATCGCCGATAGATCGGCGATGTATGGCCGATCTCCCCCTGTCACTGCCCCTGCATGCCGCCAGTGCAGTAGATCAGCACGGGCGCGTCCCGATCGGCCTCGCTCAGCCCCAGGCCGGCGAGCGTGGTGTCGGCAAACTCGTCGCCCGGGGGCCGCAGCGCTCGCGGGAAGTGCCCGGTGTCCCACTCGTACCCGTTCCGGATGTCCAGAACGTGCCCGGGGCCCCCGGCCTCCAGAGCCGACATCGCCTCGGCCCAGGCGTCAGGGTCCAGGTCCTCACCGCGGTCGTCGAGGTCGAGGCCGGCCTCCAGTTCTGCCCCAAGAGATACGAGCTTCTTGGCCTTCACTCGCAGGCGGGGAAAGGCCAGCTCTGCGACGGGGTCCAACTTGCAAAGAACAGGCAGGGTGTTTGAATCACGAGATCGACCCGGCCTTGCGAAGCGCCCTGCAACGAAATAGGCGAAACCTTCACAATCTGCTGTCTTTCCACTCACCTGCACGTTGATACCGTTGCTGGAAACCCACACTCGCCCGACGAGACCATGGGTTTGACACCAAATACGGTGCTCGTCAGCCTCTGCTACCGCGTTGTCAACAGAACCAATAATATAAAAGGCAAGCACTCGATAGGGTAGAGCCTCTGCGGTAACTCGTTCTTCAAGACTCGCGTAGCGTGGAGTTGAGAATTCCACGCTGGTGCTGGAGGATGCCGCATGCAGAATTCTTCGCAGCGTCCGTAGGAAAGATGTCGGCAAACTGCTGAAGATCAAAACTGAAATGGCAATCAGACGGCTGACCCGCCCCACCACTCTTCTTGGAAGACGCGCAGAGGCAGATCTCGTTTCGACGTGCAAACTTGCCCTTGGCGGTGCGCAGCAGGCCTGCCTGTCGCGGGCACGGTATCCTGAGATGGCTGCGACAACCAGCGCGCACGCTGACGACGCTTGGCGAGGGTGACTGCTTTGCCGCCATGCTGGGCGCCCGCTCATCTGCTCGTCGCACGGACGGGGGCTGATGCCAGCAACGGTGAGCGCCTTTGTGCGTGGCGCTGCGGCAATGTGCGCCACCATTTGGCATGTCACGGCGGCACTGCACACGGGCAATGCGACGGAAGCAACGGGTCAGCTATGCCACTGGCTCAAGCCAAAGATGCTTGCAGAACCCACAATTTCTCCCTAATCCTTGCGGGTAGGAAGAATGATGGCACGAGAGGCCACTACACGTGTACGCCGGCAGGTGCAGGAAACTTGCCAACGACCCGATGATTGAACATGGCAAAAGGTCTCGGCTGGACGCGGCTCACCCAAGACATGCCTCAAGAGGGCCCATTGGGCCATGTCACCTCCAAAAGTCTCTCTGTGAACCTTTGGGGGCTCGGGGCGTGATCGAGACCGCTTCTGTCTTGCAATGTCAGGTGGTGTGCGGGGTGTGCCGGTGGTACCGATGGTACCAATTGTTTTCTTTGCCTCCTCCTCCTCCTCCCCCTTCTCATCCTCCAACTCCTCCTTCCAAAGGCCGCATTGTTCAACCGCCAAACATATAAGACGGATTCAAAGCTAAACACCCTTTTTCAACTGTCCTCCCACGCCCTCTTGACTTTATATTTCCTTCCGCGCTGTCCCATCGTCCTCGTCGGCGGTACCCTCTTGTCATCGTCATGGTCGTCATCCCAGGCGCGCTGCCCTGAAACGCCCCAGGCTTGCGGATGAGCAGGGGGAACAACAGATGCTGTGAAATGGGAGGCCGAGGCCGAGGAAACTCCTCTTTCCACATCGGCTCGTAGTGCCATTGTGTTTCAGCCGCCTCCTTTGGGAAACACTGTGGTTAAGAATTGTTTGTCCCCACTTTGTCGCGCCGTCTTGTGTTGGTAAAGGGGCGGGTGCGACTTCTGTTTGCGATTGACGTCGCTTTGCATTGGTGATGCACGTAATCATTAAACTCACACGAAACATCCACACATAAAGCATTTTCCACCCTCCTCACCGTCACCTTCGTGAATTCAATTTATCTTCCGTTTGCCCGTTGTTTCCTGCTGCTGCTGCTGTTCCTCCTCCTCCTCAGCCTGCCCCTCTTCCTGCTCCTCCTCATCTACTTTACTTTTACATTTTTACATTTTCGCGCCAATCGGCAGGACTTTTTCCGGATTTTCGCGCCCACGGGGGCCGCTTGAACCTTTTTCTTGCTTCAGCGTTCCGCGCTGGCGCTTTTCTGTTAGCTTCCGGCTGTCCGCGCCGACGGGTGTCACGCCGACGTTTTGCTTTCCATCTTCTAGCGAAGTTTGAAAACACCGCACTGCAACGGACAACTTGGCAGCGCACTCGGCCCGACCCTCGAACCTCGCCCCCCCCTTCCCCCGGGATCCTCGAGCACCGCGACGCCGCCCTCCTCCCGCCTCCCCCCCCCCCTCCGCGACCCCCGAAACTCCATCCCCTCCTCGCCATCCAAGCTCCTCCCCCCTCGCCCGAGCCCCCACCCCTTCCCCCCCGAGCCCTCCCGACCCTTCCTAATGCCGCCCCCCCCCGTCCTCCCCCCCTTCCCCGCGATCCTCGAGACTCCGCTCTGCCTCCGCTCTCGACTCTCGAGGCCTCGCCCCGCCCACCCCCCCCCTTCCCGCGCCCTCCCCGCCCCCTCCCCGCCCTCCCAACCCCGAACCTCCCCGCGGCCCCCCCTCTGGGCAGCCCGGCCCCCCGCGGGGAGGGCCGCCCGCCACGCGCCGCCGGAGGGGGCCCGCCCGCCCGACGGACCGCCCGCTTGTTGCGGGATGCCGCCGCCCCGGTCTGCTGGGCGCTTAGAGCGTTTAGGGCTCCCTTGACACCTCTGGGAGCCATCTTCAAACACCGTAGCAAACACTTGGGCATTCCGTGAAGCGGCGATTCGGCCTGCGGCCTGCCCAGACGTCAAGACGGCCCCCACACCCGCCTCCGAACACACAACAACAAACAAACAACTTTCTTCGCCTCCCAGGGTGTGGTCAGGGTCCTGATTCATAGTCCCCTTCCCCGCCCCCAGATATGGGGCTGGAAGCATACGTGGTTGGATTCGCATGCGGAACCTTTCGGGGCAACTTGATGGATACACGTGCGGAGGACCAGCGTGTTTTA
>CAUYUJ010003191.1:291240-298740 GCA_963575745.1 Prorocentrum cordatum
ACTACTACTACTACTACTACTACTACGCCTGTCGCTATGACAATTATTACAACAACTACTACTACTACTACTACGCCTACGACTACTACCACTATCTTACTACTGCTACAACCAGTGCTACTACTACTACTATTATTGCTACTACTACGAATAATAATTATTCACTGCGTGGAGCTCCCCATATGTGCATCTACTCGCATGGACCTGCCCGCCGTGAATGTCTAGGCGCAAGAGCTTTCGAATATTAACGGGCTTCAGTTGTGACGGTCTGGACATCAATCTAACTGCGAATGAATTGGAGTGTGAATGAGCCTCAGTAGTACGAGCGCGTCTCTGTGCATGAGCCTGGGGCCTCCTGGGGCCTCCCGAAACCTACTGGGGCTTACTGGGTTCTCCAGGAGCCTCTTGGGACCTCCTGGGACCTCCTAGGAAGGTTTCGTGCCCCAGGAGAGGCGCAATCTATAGCAACAGACGTGCATAAAACATTGCGGATTCGAGCCGCTTTCCCAGACAAGGCAGCTCGTGCGACACGAGCCGATCCTGCCGCCAAGAAGGCGAGAGCCGCAAAATGCGGCCAGGAGGCTCCGCAAACAGCGGCCTCCAAGTAGCAGCACACTCGCCGCGACACGTGGGTGCGCGCCGTCGCTCGCACACCCGAGAGCCGAGGCGTGAGAGAACAACCCTCGACGAGCACAGCTCGGCCCGCGAGGCGCCTCCAGACGAACAGACGAGGCGGAGAGGCAGCAGCTCGAGGAGTGTCGCCGCCAAAGCTGGCACTGAGGACAGGCCAGAGGAGCTGGCCGCCGCAAGCGAACGTGCAACTGCTGGGACACCGTGGGCCGAGAGCCTGCAACAGGAAGCACCGCGCTCGCAGGCCCGCTCAGGAGATGCAGCGCCGACGCCGCTCCTTGCTCGCCCAAGCCCGCCACGGGGGCCCAGGGCCGAACTGCGAGCGAAGCCACTGGCGGCCTTCGGCAATCTCTGCGGCCGAGGGCGCAGGAGGGGCGGCCTCGCCACCGGCTTCCTGCCACCCCGGCCTCCGGATATCGCGGTCGACAGTGAGGGCCACTGTGCCAGCGAAAACGTGGGAGCTCAGCGCCAGGAGCCGCCTGGGTCCGCGTGGCGCCGCCTCCACAGCACTGCCCCCTACCTCGCTGGCCGCCGCCACGAGGCCGCCGCCGCTGCCCGTGAGGGGAGCGCCCGAGGACGGAGGCGAAGTGCAATTCCCGTCCTGGTTGCGGGAGTCGCCCACCTGCATGCCGATCACGCCGTCGAAGCCGCCATCGGCCGTCCCACTGCCACCGCTGAGGACGGCAGCCTCGTTGGCCAGCAAGTACGCCGTGACGATCGAGGGGTCCGCGAAGGCAGGAGGAGAGGACGCGCAGGCAGTGCTGCACGCCGTGCCAGGACCAGGAAGGCGAGGGGGCTGAACAGCACCATCTTCAGAAGGCCGAGGGTCAAAGTGCGCGCCGAAGCCGCCGCCGCTCTCAGGCCTAGCCAAGACCGCGTCATCCAAGCCCTCGACGCCAGCGTGCCACCACAGCGGCCCAGAAGCCAGAGGGGCCGCAGTGGGAGGGCCCGCGCTGCGCAATCGCTCGGCGAGGGCGAAGCTTGCGCCAGCGGGCAGGCTGCGCCCGCGCCTGCGAGCCACGCTCCAGCCCGTTGCCACGCCCTCGGCCGCCGAGCGCTGGGCAGGCACGCGGCGGTGTGGAGCCACCGCGCCTGCAGGGCGAAGTTGAGGAAGAGCAGCGCGACCGCGACCACCAGCGCCGCGTCCGTGCCGAGGCCGACATTCAGGACCACTGCGCTGCAGCCGATTGAGCGAAGCCATCCTCATCCTCGCATTTGATGCGCCCCTCCGCGAAGTGCAATGCATGCCAGCATTCCGCCTGGCGACGGCCAGCGGCGGCGCGCGCCTGCATGCTCTCGAGGAAGTGGCCCCATCAACAGTTGGCGACGATGCAAGCTCGTCGCTGACGTCCGCGCCGAAAGTAGTGCCACACTGCGTCCCGAAGCAGCCGCCACAGGGGGGCGGCGCGGCGGGGGCAGCGCGAGGGACAGAGGCGCCAACAGCAGCCGCACGGCGGTTAGCAAGCATGTCCATCAGCACAGGCACGGCCAGGGCCAGCCGCGACGCAAGCTCCTGGACCAGGACGTCGTCGGGGACCTGCTGGCTGCTGGGCGGAGGAGCCGCGAGCCGCACGGCCTGCGCCGCCGCCTCCTCGCGCACCGCGCGGCAGTTGGCGAGCTCGGCCTCGAGCGCGGCGACCCTCGCCAGGGCAGCCTCCAGCTTCCCGTGGGCAGCACTGCGCGCCGCGTTCTGGCGGGCGCGGCGCGCAGGCCAGAGAGAAGCCGCGGCCCCCCCCGCCTGCCGAGGCTGCTCGGCCGCCACAGGGGCAGCTTGGCAGCCGACCGTAGCCATCTCCCCGAGCGCCCGAACTCAGCGGCCTCCCGCGGGGCCCAAAACGAGAGCGAGCAGAAAGGGAACGGCTTGAGCCAAAATGGCTACGGAGAAGGATTCGAGCCACTTTTTTTTTCCCAGACAAGGCAGCTCGCGCGACACGAGCCGATCCTGCCGCCAAGAAGGCGAGAGCCGCAAAATGCGGCCAGGAGGCTCCGCAAACAGCGGCCTCCAAGTAGCAGCACACTCGCCGCGACACGTGGGCGTGCGCCGTCGCTCGCGCACCCGAGAGCCGAGGCGTGAGAGAACAACCCTCGACGAGCACAGCTCGGCCCGCGAGGCGCCTCCAGACGAACAGACGAGGCGGAGAGGCAGCAGCTCGAGGAGTGTCGCCGCCAAAGCTGGCACTGAGGACAGGCCAGAGGAGCTGGCCGCCGCAAGCGCACGTGCAACTGCTGGGACACCGTGGGCCGAGAGCCTGCAACAGGAAGCACCGCGCTCGCAGGCCCGCTCAGGAGATGCAGCGCCGACGCCGCTCCTTGCTCGCCCAAGCCCGCCACGGGGACCCGGGGCCGAACTGCGAGCGAGGCCACTGGCGGCCTTCGGCAATCTCTGCGGCCGAGGGCGCAGGAGGGGCGGCCTCGCCACCGGCTTCCTGCCACCCCGGCCTCCGGATATCGCGGTCGACAGTGAGGGCCACTGTGCTAGCGAAAACGTGGGAGCTCAGCGCCAGGAGCCGCCTGGGTCCGCGTGGCGCCGCCTCCACAGCACTGCCCCCTACCTCGCTGGCCGCCGCCGCGAGGCCGCCGCCGCTGCCCGTGAGGGGGGCGCCCGAGGACGGAAGCGAAGTGCAATTCCCGTCCTGGTTGCGGGAGTCGTCCACCTGCATGCCGATCACGCCGTCGAAGCCGCCATCGGCCGTCCCACTGCCACCGCTGAGGACGGCAGCCTCGCTGGCCAGCAAGTGCGCCGCGACGATCGAGGGGTCCGCGAAGGCAGGAGGAGAGGACGCGCAGGCAGTGCTGCACGCCGTGCCAGGACCAGGAAGGCGAGGAGGCTGAACAGCACCATCTTCAGAAGGCCGAGGGTCAAAGTGCGCGCCGAAGCCGCCGCCGCTCTCAGGCCTAGCCAAGACCGTGTCATCCAAGCCCTGGACGCCAGCGTGCCACCACAGCGGCCCAGAAGCCAGAAGGGGCCGCAGTGGGAGGGCCCGCGCTGCGCAATCGCTCGGCGAGGGCGAAGCTTGCGCCAGCGGGCAGGCTGCGCCCGCGCCTGCGAGCCACGCTCCAGCCCGTTGCCGCGCCCTCGGCCGCCGAGCGCTGGGCAGGCACGCGGCGGCGTGGAGCCACCGCACCTGCAGGGCGAAGTTGAGGAAGAGCAGCGCGACCACGACCACCAGCGCCGCGTCCGTGCCGAGGCCGACATTCAGGACCACTGCGCTGCAGCCGATTGAGCGAAGCCATCCTCACCCTCGCAATTGATGCGCCCCTCCGCGAAGTGCAATGCATGCCAGCATTCCGCCTGGCGACGGCCAGCGGCGGCGCGCGCCTGCATGCTCTCGAGGAAGTGGCCCCATCAACAGTTGGCGACGATGCAAGCTCGTCGCTGACGTCCGCGCCGAAAGTAGTGCCACACTGCGTCCCGAAGCAGCCGCCACAGGGGGGCGGCGCGGCGGGGGCAGCGCGAGGGACAGAGGCGCCAACAGCAGCCGCACGGCGGTTAGCAAGCATGTCCATCAGCACAGGCACGGCCAGGGCCAGCCGCGACGCAAGCTCCTGGACCAGGACGTCGTCGGGGACCTGCTGGCTGCTGGGCGGAGGAGCCGCGAGCCGCACGGCCTGCACCGCCGCCTCCTCGCGCACCGCGCGGCAGTTGGCGAGCTCGGCCTCGAGCGCGGCGACCCTCGCCAGGGCAGCCTCCAGCTTCCCGCGGGCAGCACTGCGCGCCGCGTTCTGGCGGGCGCGGCGCGCAGGCCAGAGAGAAGCCGCGGCCCCCCCCCGCCTGCCGAGGCTGCTCGGCCGCCACAGGGGCAGCTTGGCAGCCGACCGTAGCCATCTCCCCGAGCGCCCGAACTCAGCGGCCTCCCGCGGGGCCCAAAACGAGAGCGAGCAGAAAGGGAACGGCTTGAGCCAAAATGGTTACGGGGGATTCGAGCCACAGGAGAAGGGCAATCTATAGGAACACGCGTAAAACACCAAGGACTCGTGCCCCAGGAGAGGCCCAATACATAGTAACATGAGTAAAACATTTAGGATTGTGTACACAGGAGAAGGACCATCTATAGAAACATACGTAGAACATCAAAGAATCGTGCTCCAGGTGAGGCCCAATCGATAGGAGCATACGTAAAACACATGGGATTGGAGCCGCTCCTGTTGCCTTCTGAAGCCTCCTGCTCCTGGGGCCTCTCGGGGCCTCCTGTTGCCTTCCGAGGCCTCCTGGCGCTTTCTGTTGCCTCCTGGGGCCTCATGTGGTTTCCTGAGGCCTCTGGAGCTTCCTGGTGCCTCCTGGAGCCTCTTGGGACATCCTGTGGCATCTTGAGTCTTTCTGTGGCCTCCTGATACCTCCTGGGACCTCATGTGGTCTCCTGGGGCCTCCTGGAGCCTGTTGGAGCCTCCTGTGGCATCCTGAGAAGAATCTGCGCCCACGAGCCTGGCCACCAAAACAAGCAAACCGATCGAGACATCCTCAAAATCTGGCCCACCTGGGGGGTGAAAATGAGCGCCTCGCTCGAGACATCCTCCAAATCTGCTCCGAAAGCGAAGGATGTTGGGCCCAGAAACAAGCAAACCGCCTGAGACATCCCCACAAAATGGCCGCGAACGAGCCCGTGCAACCACCCCTGGCGGCTCCCCTTAGGGGTGCTGAAATGAGCGCCTCGCTCGAGACATCCTCCAAATCTGCTCCGAAAGCGAAGGATGTTGGGCCCAGAAACAGGCAAACCGCCTGAGACATCCCCACAAAATGGCCGCGAACGAGCCCGTGCAAACACCCCTGGCGGCTCCCCTTAGTGGTGCTGAAATGAGCGCCTCGCTCGAGACATCCTCCAAATCTGCTCCGAAAGCGAAGGATGTTGGGCCCAGAAACAGGCAAACCGCCTGAGACATCCCCACAAAATGGCCGCGAACGAGCCCGTGCAAACACCCCTGGCGGCTCCCCTTAGGGGTGCTGAAATGAGCGCCTCGCTCGAGACATCCTCCAAATCTGTGTATGAGTAAGTCTGTGTATGAGTAAGTCTGTGTATGAGTATGTCTGAGTGTGAGTAAGTCTGAGTATGAGTAGGTCTGAGTATGAGTAAGTCTGAGTATGAGTAAGTCTGTGTATGAGCAAGTCTGAGTATGTCCGACAGGAGGGGAGGAGAAAAGAGGATGAGGAAGGAGGAGGAGTAGGAGGCGTCCAAGTAATTACAAGAACCCCATCTTAGGATATGGGGAATAATACTCTTGCAACGAATCCTCCAGCAATTACTAGTACTACTACTAGTAGTACTCCTACTACTACTCCTACTACTATTACTACTACTACGACTACTACTACTACTACTACTACTACTATTACTACTACTACTACTACTACTACTACTACTACTACTACTACTACCACTACTACTACAACTACTATTGCTACGACCGCAATTACTACTCCTATTGCTACCACTACAACTACTACTACTCCCACTACTACTGGTCTACTACTACTGGTCTAATACTACTACTACTACTACTACTACTACTACTACTACTACTACTACTACTGCTACTACTACTACTACTACTACTACTACTACTACTACTACGAATACTACTAATATTACTACTACTGCTGCTGCTACTACTACTACTACTACTACTACTACTACTACGACTACTACAGCGACTGCGACTTACTACTACTACTACTACTACTACTACTACTACTACTACTACTACTAGCTACTAGTACTACTACTTACTGTTACTACTACTACTACTACTACTACTACTACTACTACTACTACTACTACTTACTACTACTGCTACTACTGCTACTGCTACTACTACTACTACTACTACTACTACTACTAACTACTACTACTACTACTACTACTACTACTACTACTACTACTACTACTACTACTACTACTACTACTACTACTACTACTACTACTACTACTACTACTACTACTACTACTACTACTACTACTACTACTACTACTACCTACTACCTACTACTACTACTTACTACTATCTATCCTTATTCCTTATTAGAATATACTCCTACTCCCCCCTCAGGCCGGCCATTAGGGGCCGCATCCGGGTGGTCCCATCCTAACCTGTAAAAAACAATACAAAATCAACATGTTTCTTATTTTTTCCTCATCGACATGGACGTCCTGTCGTCCACGGCGATAATCCATTGCAAAAAATACAACAAAGAGCACACGCGCGCGTTCATGTCAGAATCCTACCGAACACCGTGTGTTTGCAAGCATTTCAACATAAAAACATCAAAAACCCAATACTTTTTTTCACAACAAATTGTACAAATTTCCCGCCCGGGCTCTCTTGCTGAAGTCATAGGAAAACCATCGGAATCTTAAGAATTCTGTCAAATCCAGCGATTTCACGTCATCGCGCGGTGCACTCGCGATGCTCTGTCATGCACCCAGGCCGCGAATCCTGTGCAAAAAATACCACAAAGAGCACACTCGCGCGTTCATGTCAGAATCCTACCGAACACCGTGTGTTTGCAAGCATTTCAACATAAAAACATCAAAAACCCAATGCTTTTTCACAAAAATGCTTTGGGGTGTCCTGTCAGACCGTCGGGCTTCCTCCGGCCACCTCTGGCTTCCTGCGGTGTACTGGGCCATTCTCGACTCGTCTGGCAATGCGTGCGCGGCATTCAACACGCGCTCGCCAGTTCCCGTCGGCAACCGCCATCGCGGCCGCATCAGCTGTACCAAACCGGCTGGCCGGTGTGACTTCGGCCCCCAGTTGTGCCAGCTTTGCTTCTTATGTTGTGGGAGGGCGGGTGGGACTGGGCATGCCATGCTTGACTCGCTCGAGCTGGCTAGCTTGACTCGTACTTCTACTCCTACTGCTACTACCGTTGCTGCG
>CAUYUJ010003191.1:303740-308740 GCA_963575745.1 Prorocentrum cordatum
TTTCGGAGCAGCTTTGGAGGATGTCTCGAGCGAGGCGCTCATTTTCACGTCCCTAAGGGGCGCCGCCGAGGGGTTATCTCACGGTCCTGTTCGCGGCCGTTTTGTGGGGATGCCTTAAGCGGTTTGCCTGTTTTCTTTTCCAACGTCGTACGCTCCCTGGGCAGATTTGGAGGATGTCTCGAGAGAGGCGCTCAGTTTCACGTCCCTAAGGGGAGCCGCCGGGGGTTATCTCACGGTCCCGTTCGCGGCCGTTGTGTGGGGCTGTCTCGAATGGTTTGCATGTTTTCTGTCCCAACACCCTCTCTTTCGGAGCAGCTTTGGAGGATGTCTAGGGCGAGGCGCTCATTTTCACGTCCCTAAGGGGCGCCGCCGAGGGGTTATCTCAGGGTCCCGTTCGCGGCTGTTTTGCGGGAGTTCCTTGAGCGGTTCGCTAATTTTCTGTCCTAGCATCCTGCGCTTTCGGCGTAGATTTGGAAGATGTCTTGAGCGAGGCGCTCACTGTCACCCCCCAGGTGGGTCAGATTTCGAGGATGTCTCGATCAGTAGCCAGACTCGTGGGCGCAGGTTCTCCTCACGATGCCACAGGAGGCCCCCGCAGGCTCCAGGAGGCCCCAGGGCACAGCAAGAGGCCCCAGGAGGCACCAGGGCGCCACAGAGAGACTCAATAAGCCACAGTGTCCCCAGAGGCTCTAGGAGGCACCAGGAAGCTCAGGGAGGCCTCAGGGAGCCACAGGAGACACCAGGAGGCCAGAGGAAGCGCCAGGAGGTTTCGGAAGGCAGCCGGAGGCCCCGAGAGGCCCCAGGAGTAGGAGGCCTCCGAAGGCAACAGGAGTGGCTCCAATCCAGTGCGCTTTTTGCATGTACTCCTATATATTGGGCCGCACCTGGAGCAAGAACCCTTGAAGTTACACGTATGTCTCTCTCTCTCTCTCTCTCTATATACATATATGTATATATATATATATATATTTCCACGAGTGTTTCTATAAATTCCCCCCTCCCCTGTGGCTCCACTTCGCCATGTTTTAGATTGGGCTCTCCTGTATTCCTATAGATTGGACCTCTCCTCGGGCACGACTCCTTTTAGGAGGTTCCAGGAAGCCCCAGGCTTATGCGCAGACACGCGCTCGTACTACTGAGGCTCATCACACTCCAATGCGTTCTTGGTCAGTTCCAAGACCAGACCGTCACAACTGAAACCCGTTTACATTCGAAAGCTCTCTTGCGCCTAGACGTTCACGGCAGACAGGTCCATGCGAACAGATGCACAGATGGGGAGCTCCACGCAGTGAGTTCTTCTGTTTTTTTTTCTTTGCTCGCGTGGGCGCACGCCTAGCAGAGGCCGCCGCGCGGGGTCCTGCCGTGGCCCACCGCCGTCGGCCCTTGCTGGTGCCCCTCGGCCCTCTCTCCTCCTGGCCCTCTGCCCCCTGGCGGTCCTCTTCGTTCGTGCGCCTGGGCACACCAGCACCTGCGAGAAAGGAGGGCGGCGGCAAGGACGGGACCCAACTGCTATCCGTGGGCGGTGGTGGTGGCGCTGCTGGGCGCTGTCGTGGTGCCGCTGCTGGCCGCAGTCGTGGTGGCGCTGCCTTCCGTCGTCGCAGTGCTGCTTCTCACTGCGGCAGTGGTGGCACAGGTGGGAGTGGCGCTGCTGGTCGCCATCGTGGCGGTGCCGCTGCTGGCCGCAGTCGTGGTGGCGTTCTGCTCATGCACGTGCTGGGCCTGGGTGGGTGTAGCGCTCGGCTTTCGCGGCTCGCGGCGGAAGAGCTCTCTGACTATGACTGGCGCGCTCTTGCCCACACCCGGGCGCTCCATCTCGCAGCCCACGTCCTGCAGTCAGTGCAGGTGCGGAGAGGTTGGAGAGCGAGCGTCCGTCTGAGCTTTCCCTTCCCTCCCAGTGGACCAGCTACTGGCTAAAAGGAACAAGCCTTTTAGTAAAGTGCTGTTGCTCTGTTGCGCGACAGCCGTGGTTGAGCGTGCGAATTGCCAAGCCACGTCCTGCGCTCGCGCCCTGGCTCTCCAGTCGAGAAGCATGCGCAACTGGCTGGGCACTTGTCCGAGGATCGCCGCGACCCGAGGCAGCGCGACCGCAATTACTCGAACCAGTGCGTCGCGGGTGAAGTGGCAGGGGAGACAGGTGCCTCCCTGCCCGCCGACTGGGCCCCGGCCTCCCCCCCCTAAAGCCAGACAGAGGCAGACCGCGAAGTGTGCGAAAGCGGAAAAACGGTCTCACTGGAGCTAGAGGAACAGATTTCACGAAAGCGAAGACACGGCTCCATCAAAAAGCGCAGAAGCAGCTTTAGTAAAGGCGTGCCGCGCAAGACTGTCGCAAAACAAGACGCGGTACGAATGCCACAAGAAAACTGTACGAAAGCGGAGACATGGCCGGAGGATTGCTGCGCGCAGGAATTTCGCTCCTCCAGTAATGTCTGGCGCGGAGCTCCAGGGATGAGGGCGGCGTGCGCGTTCCCCTGTGGGCCTGGCTGGCCGCCGTCACTTTTACCGCCGCCGGCGCCGCCGTCGGGACAGACGCTGGCGTGGTCGTTGCCGCGACGCCCGCGCAGTCGCGTTATTGCCAGCGGCGGGTCGCGCGCCAGGGCCAAGGCGGGCATTTTGCAAAACCAAAAAAAAGGCCGCCCACACACAACAGTTCTAAAGTAAGAGTGGGGAAATTGCGCCTCTCATCCTAGCTTGGTCTGTGGCCCGTCGCGGCGCCAGCCCCGCTCTCCTCTTGCTGCTGCTTCTGTGCAAGCGGGCGCTGGCGCTGCCGTGGCGGCTGCTCGTAGTGCGGCGCCTCGCGGAGAGCGGCCCCCTGCGCTCTACGGAGGGCGCCTTGCGCGCACCTCATGTCGAACTTCTCGGCCAAGGTGGCGCGCCGCCGCCCGCTCTTGAATGCGCTGTTTTCGGCAATCGCGGCGTCGAGGGCAACAGCTGCCAACCGCCGCGCAGCAGGGGAGACCAAGCCCTGGCCGATGGTGCCGAAGTGAACCGCGTGCCTGCAGCAACTGCCAGGCCAAGGCGTGCGAACGGTCAACCAAGCTCCGCCTCGAAGGTGATTGTCCTCGAAGGGGTTTCCGTCTGCCTCCGTGCTGGACTGGGGATATGACCACCCCCCGCTGGAAAAATAAAACGGTTCGAGACGAACACCACCACGAAATCGGCACACCCGACAAGAGGACGAAGGGTGCCGAAGCTCTGCCTGGATACCCAAAGGCGCAGTCGACGACCCCCCAAAGAGCGCGGACCATCGCGGGAGCTGCTGCAGTGGTGCAACAGCTGTCGAAGCCGATGCCCACGCAGCGTGCCGCAACGCTTCTGGCGACAACATGAATCGAACGACGAACGGGAGAATGTGCGATGAGCCTCGTCGCGTGAACTCCCCCAGCCCCCTCCCGACGCAGCACGGCGCAACCGGCGTGACAGACGCGATCCGCTGCTTGGAGTCGTCTGGTGGCGGTCCGTCCCGCCACCTGTGAGTGAGACACTCGCTCTGTGGCTGGACACCCTCTCAGGGTTGGCTCTCTGGGTTGGACCAGCCAGAAGGCGGACAGAAACAAAACAAATCAAACAAAAAAAAGTGAGTGAGTGCAGGGGTTCACCGTGTCGCGCTCGAGCTCGATATCTAGCGTTTCGCGTTTGAACGGCGGTCACAAGGGGGCCCCGCCGAGACAGAAAGCCCACTGCGCTGACTCCCTGAAGCAGTTTGTGATGTGACACAAACAGCGAAGTGGCGAGAAGTACAGCACGGCAGACATGCTGAACTAGACTTCCCCTGCGCGCGGGCTTCGCGACAAGGGCCGTGTGGACGCGCAACGTCATGCGTGCCCTGGCGTGGGCAACCCGCCCTCAGCAAACGACGTGGTAGTGCTGTTTTCAAATTGTTTTCTTTTGCGCAGGTTTGGTTGGGTTTACGACCAGCTTGCGGGCAGAATCCCACCAGCCCTCTGGGCGTAGGTGGTTTAGGGAGTTTCCTCTTCCATCTTCCCTTCTTCCCTTTCTAACCCCCTCCCCTGGACCTGGACGGGCTCGGTCGCGAGCGGTCAGAGTGCCCAAGATGGCCCAGGATGGCTCCATCGGATAGTCCAAGATGACTTCCAAGATGGCTCAAAATAGCCTAAGATGCCGCAAGATGGCTCCTAAGATGCTCCAAGACGCTCTCAGGACGCTCCAAGACAGCTCCAAGAGGCCAATTATCTCCCCAAGGAGGCCCCCCAACCAAAATCCTTCAAAAACCTCAGGAAAACCAGTGATTTTCGGCTTCTCGCCTTTTCGCTTCCGATGGCCATCTGATGCCTCAACATTGCTCCAAGAGGGGCCAAGGAGACCCCAAGAGGTGCCCAAGAGGGCCCCAAGACGGCCCCAAGAGCGCCTAAGAGCACCCCAAGATGGGTCCAGGCGGCTATTTTGGGAGCTCCCGAGGGGCAGGGTGAATTAGAGAACCCCCCTTCTTTGATCGATCGCTTCCAAGATGCCCAGGAGGCCCCCAAAGGCGCCAAGATGGCCCCAACAGGCCTTCAAGAGGCCCCCAAGAGGGCCACCAGCGGCCCCAAGAGGTTCCAAGAGGCTCCCAGGATGGTTCCAAGAGGCCTCCAAGAGGCTCCAAGAGGCCGCCATGAAGCTCCAAGAGACCCCCGAGAGGCCCGAAGAGGCCTCCAACAGGCCCCCAAGAGCTCCCAAGAGGACCCCAAGCGGCCTCAAGAGGCCCCCCCGAAGCACCCAAGCAGCGTCATCATTCTCCTCATCCCTCCTTCGCTCGGTCCCTCGCCACCTCCTCATCTATCCATCTGGCCTCCTCTTCCGCCTCGTCCTTTGCACGGGTCGGCTGTCCCTCTCGTTGCTCCCCCACTTCCCTGTTCAACTTGCCTGGGCATCGTTTCTGGACGGGCTGGTGGGGGTACGTTTTGGTCGGCGGCTCCAGGACGAAGGTCACGAAGCGGGGCAGCGGTCGGGGCGCTGAACGAACTTGTGGGCATACACGAAGCGTCAAGAATTGTCAACCCTTG
>CAUYUJ010003191.1:313740-345252 GCA_963575745.1 Prorocentrum cordatum
GACTCGGTTCAATCCAGACGGCTTGCGCCAACCAGGCAAGGGAGATGTGGAGTGTGATCGGGCCCATCGGGGATCACGCTGACTCCACTAGCGTCGGCCCACTGAGGCCAGGACACGGCACGACCAGGCAAGGTGGCGATGCCCGGATCATCATCTCCGGGGGGCGCTCGGCCCACTGGGGCCCCGCCCGCACCGGCACGTTCGATTGAACGTGACCGGTGGGTCCACTGGGACCCCTTCAGGGAGCAGCGAGCACGCCCATGTTGGCTTTGCCCGTACCGGCGCGCTCACTGGACGCGACCGGTGGTCCACTGGGACCCCTCTCCCTCCGCTCAAGGGCTGCAGGCAGGCCCACTGGGGCCCTGCCTGCACCGGCGCGATCGATTGGACGTGTCCGGTGGGTCCACTGGGACCCCATCAGGGAGAAGCGAGCAAGCCCACGTTGGCTTTGCCCGTACCGGCGCGCTCACTGGACGCGACCGGTGGTCCACTGGGACCCCTCTCCCTCCGCTCAAGGGCTGCACGCAGGCCCACTGGGGCCCTGCCTGCACCGGCACGATCGTTGGACGTGACCGGTAGGTCCACTGGGACCCCTTCAGGGAGCAGCGAGCAAGCCCATGTTGGCTTTGCCCGTACCGGCGCGCTCACTGGACGCGACCGGTGGTCCACTGGGACCCCTCTCCCCCCCGCTCAAGGGCTGCAGGCAGGCCCACTGGGGCCCTGCCTACACCGGCACGATCGTTGGACGTGACCGGTTGGTCCACTGGGACCCGCTAGCCCTATGTTCTCCCAGGACGGCCTTTTGGTGGCCCCGCTCCTGGGTGACAGTGACGCGCCAAGGCCTGGCGCCCCGTTCGGGGCAGCGGACACCCGGCGCGAGCTGCGGGAGCAAGCGGCACCGACAGCTGAGAACGACGGACGGCCGGCGGCTCCGGCGGACGGTCCGGGCGGGGCGGTTTCTCCGAGGCTTGCATTCGATCGTGCTTCGTGGCGGCTTCGCCGTGTCGGCCTCGGCCTCGTCTTTCCCGAGGCTCTCGCCCACCCGCCGACCCGCCAGTCCCGGTACCTCGTGTTCCGCGAACGTGCGACAGAGCGAGCCGCGCCGCGCGGACAGTGCAGCGGACTCCAGGTTTCCCTTCGTTCGCCGCGCAAACAATTGCCGCCATGGAGGCGGCCGCTGCCTTGCGTTTCTTTCTCAAGAAGCATGCGATGGCGACAGGGGCTCCAGACCCGGACACATGGCTGAATGACATGGTCGCGATTCTCGACCGAGCGGAGGCACGTGTCCGCCGCCCGCGCGCGCGCTCCCGCTCCCGCCCGCGCGTCCGTGCGCGCGATCCGGCCGTCCCGCGCGGCCACCCGCGCGAGCGTCCCGTGCAACAGGTGTACACCCCGCAGGCACTCGTGTACGTCAACACAAAGAAGATTGAGATCTCGCCTGGAAAGGCTCACGCCCTCGACCAGGCTATACAGGCAAGCGCGCGCCCAGAACCGCCGCGACGGTCGCCCTGCGACCGCCGCCGTTCAGGCGGCGAAGAAGGAGTTCGCACCTGCTGGGACCGCCGCGCCTGCCGGGCCAGCGGCACCCGCAGCGGACCCGCTGGCGGAGCTCACACGCATCCTCACCAAGGATGACGCCCCGACGGTTCACGTCGACTTCCAGGCGCAGCTGAACGCCATCACCCTGGCCAACTTGCCCACCGCGGCGTGGCCCAGGCGCGCCCCCCCCCCTCCCAGCCTGTTTCGCCGGTCCGCGGCCGCCCGTCCGGCCGCGTCGCGTCAGGACCGTGCGCGTCGATTCCCTCGCATCCGAGGTCGACCGCCTACAGAAGAAGAAAGGGCTTGCCGCCCCTTTTGTCAACGTCGACTTGCGCCTGTGGCTTCCCACGGGCGCGTCCGCCGTCGGCCGCCCACATGACGACGATGCCACCCAGGCGGGCGCGGGCGGCGGGGCCAAGCCTCGCCTGATGAATTGGACCGAGTGGCACCTCGCCTTCGACCAGTACCTCGCTGTCCCGCCCGCCGACCGTACTCGCGGACCCTCCTCGGCGGCGCAGGTACGCTCTGGCCGCTGCCGCAACGAAGCAGCTCGACTTCGCCGCGGCACTCGCACACAAGCAGATCTGCCTCCTGGCATCTTGCCGCGCGCGCCCGCGCGCCCTCCGGCCAGCGGATTCCCCGCTCGCTTCGCAGGTAGCGGCCCACGCCCAGCTCAAGGGCCGCAAAGCCCACCTGGGCGTGTTCTACGACCAGGTCGCCCGCCGCTCCTGGGCCGAGAAGGCCGCCGCTGGCGTCACAGGTTTCCAGGCCCGCCACCCCGCTCCGCCGCGCGCGCCCGCGCCCCGCCCCCCCGCCGCGGACCTCGGCATCGCAGGTGAGTCAGGCGGCCCTCGCCCTCGACGAGGTGCTGCTCCGCCAGGCGGAGCGGGAATACGATTTTGACGAGAAGAGCCTCGGCAGCGCCCCCGCCGCCACGAAGCAGGAGGGAGCCGGTCCGGCCCGAGGCCCGGCGACGCCCAAGCGCAGCCAGGCCCACCGTGCGGGCCATGGCCTGACCGCCCAGCAGAGTCAGCAGAATCAGCAGGGCAAGCGCAGGGCCGACACCGGGGCCAAGACCGGCTCCTGGAAGAGCTGGAACAACAAGAGCAACGGCGGGGGCGGCGGCAAATGGCAGCGCCGCTGATCAGCGACAGCGCGCGCCTGACGGGCACAGCCGTCAGCACGGCGCGCGGAATTTTGGGCTTGCTGCTAATTAGAGCGTCCGACGCGGTAAAGGGTCCGAGGCGCACCAGGAATGCGCGGGCCCCGCCCTCCCTCCTGCGCCCTCCACGGCGCCCCCCTCGCCCTCCACGGCGCGCCCCTCGCCTTGGCGCCCCCCTCGCCCTCCGCGGCGCGTGCGTTCAGCTTGCTTTCGCCATGAAGCGCTTTCGCGAGCACGCGAGCCCGGACGAGCCGGCTCCCAAACGGTCTGTGTCTGATGCTCGCAAGTTGTCTTTCGCCGAAGCGGCCGCCCTCGAAGGCGATGCCGGCTTCGAGCCGGGCTGCAAGCTTTCGCAGGACACTTTGGCGGCGCTTGAATGGATGGCATCGAGGCCACCCGAAGAGGCGCCCAGGTGCGCGCGCAAGGCGACCGCGCGCCACGACCGAGCGCAGGTAAGGGAGGAGCGTGAAGGGGCTGTTCTGCGGGTCCTCTCCATGGCACATCAGTTCAGGACGGCCGGATTCGTCGAAATCTGGGGTCGCGGCGCGGACCCGGGCGTCGCCAACGTAGCATCCGGCGTCAACGGCCCGCTCTTCGAACGCCTGGTCGCCGATGTGGACTTCCACGACCCGAAATGCGTTGACTTCTTCCGTGAGGTGCAACGCGCGAGGGGCGGCTCTGCTTCTCGCGCCCGACGGAGCGCGGCCGGCGAAGGGTGCACCGCTGATTGGGACACTCGAAAAATCCGGCACGGGGACGGAGATGGCGCATAAGCCGCTGATATCAGCGGAAGAGATCCTTCGAGGCCGGCGCGCGCGCGCGTCGGCAGGGGCCCGGCTTCTCCTCCCTGGCCCCCCGCCCCGCCGCGCGCCAGCCAATGCACGGGACAGAAAAGCATTGTTCAAAAGGACACGGCCAAGCCCGTGCGACGAAGCGCTGCACGAGGG
This sequence comes from Prorocentrum cordatum, assembly GCA_963575745.1. NCBI lineage: Eukaryota > Dinophyceae > Prorocentrales > Prorocentraceae > Prorocentrum > Prorocentrum cordatum. The sequence goes on from CAUYUJ010003191.1 coordinate 317,389, forward strand.
CGCACTCGCCGACGCGAGCGCGGGGCGATTGACGACGCCCCGGCGACTGAGCCCCGACGACGTGCCCCCGGATGCCGCGGTAATCCCCCGCTTCGGCGTGGAGCAGGGGACGCGGCCGGACGGCACCGCTAAGGTACCCCGACGGCCGCCCGCGCCGCTCATTCGCGGACCGCCGCCCGCGCGCCAGGTGCGCGCCGTAGACGACTGCAGCGCGGCCCACCTCAACAAGGGTACGGAGCCGCAGGAACGGATGAAGCATGACACTGTCGACGCGCTGTTTGACGCGTGTCGGAAATTGGCGCGACGCGTTTCTCGGGCCCCGACGCCGCGTGCGCTCTGCCCTGTTCAGGCACCCCTGGGGCCCTTGGAGCTCTTCAAGGCCGATATTGATTCCGCCTTCCGCAGAATCCCCTTGCGCCCGGAGCACCGACGCTTCGCTTGGGTCATCTATTGCTTCGCCGGCGTCACCTGGGGAGCCCAGCACGTTGCCCTCCCGTTCGGAGCAGGCCCGCGCGGGCCATCCCGCCCCACCCGCCGCCCCGCCGCGCGTCGCGGCGCAGTCAGCAGCGTACACAACTGGGAGAGAATCGGCGCGGCCCTAGTGGCCATCTGCAGGCGCCTCTTGCGGATCCCAATCCTGAGGTACGTCGACGATCTGTTCGGCGTCGAGCGCTCCGGGGAGGCCCGTCTCGCTCTGTCCCCTCCCCCCCTTCCGTCGCACCCGGTCGACCCTCTCCGCGCTCGCGCAAAGGCCCAGCACGCCCTCTCGTGCGTGGTCCGGGTGATCAGGTGCATCCTGGGCCCTACGTCGGTGGCCGATAAGAAAACTGAGTCGGGCCCGTCGCTCGTGATTCTCGGACTAGCCATCTCGGTGCACCGCGCGCGACGCGTTCGCGAATGGGGGGCTAGGGCACTGTGCGTGCGGTGTCGCAGACCTCACGCAAAGGGCTGATTGCGCGCCCGTCCAAGGACAAGGTCGACAAATGGACGAACCGAATCAGGACGGCGCTTGACGACGGTTCGATGACCGCAGGCGCGCGCGTGATCGCGCGCCGCGCGCGCCGGGGGCGACACCTTTCTTTGCACAGGTGGGGCCGCCAAGCTCGCGGGCGCATTGTCGTGGGCGGCGTCGTGGCAATTCCGCAAACTAGGCCGTGCGATGCTGCGGCCCTTGTTCGCCCACGCACACTCGGGGCGTCCGTTTCTACCGCGCCCCGCCCTGCGCAGCCTGGCGTGGTGGCTGGAAGTGTTGCAGAGAAGCGTTGCAGAGACAAGGGAATGGGAGCCCGCGGACACCCGCCCGCCGGTCCTTGCCTTCGCTGACGCCCGGGGCGAGCCCCCACGAGCGGCCGCCGTCCTCTGGATCGACGGACGTTGGGAATACACAGACCAGATGCCGCCGGCCTGGCTAACGAGGCCCCGATCGCGCGCCGGCGACCGATCGATGCAATTCGGCCTGCGCGCAGGCAATTCCAGCAGCGGAGCGACGATCAGATCGCCGGACTCGAGATGCTCGCTTCGGCCTTGGCGATCTCCACCTGGCAGAAGGAGCTCCGGGGCCGCAAGGTTCGCCTCTTTAGCGACAACACGATCGCCGAATGGTCGTTCCGAAAGGGATCAGCGAAGTGCTGCGACCACGGGGCCATCGTCCACCACTTCTGGTCGGTGATCGGGCTGCTCCAGATCAACCTCCGGATCGACCGTGTCCCTTCCGGCGGGCCCGCGCGTTATCTCTGTCAGGTCGGGTCCCACTCCCGCGGCGCGCCAGTTGATAACATTTCTGACCTGCCCAGTCGGGAGGATTATGATCTCATGACACGCATTGGGGCCACCTGGAGGCGCCCGTGGCTGCGGCCAGAATTCTGGGACCTCCAGCTGCCATGCCAGCTCGCGGCCCGTCCCGTCTGAGCGCTCTCGCGGCCTCGCCAGTGCTCTCCTTCCCCCCGCTCCTGCTCTCCCGCCCACCCGTCACCCCGCGCTCGCTCGCGCGTAGCGTCATGCGGCAAGTCTGCCCCCGCCCCGAGGGCATTTTCAACGTATCCATGGCGCGCGATCGAACACCGCCGCGGAGGTGCTGTTACGTTCGGCTGATCCAGCGAGCGCACACCGCAAGTCATCTCGCGAAGGTCGCGGCGCACTCCCTTTTCAGGAGCGAGATGCGGCAGCGCGACACGGACGCGGCGGCCTCGTGGCTGCGGGGCCGCGGGATCCGCTCGTGGTTCCAGCTCGGGCGGCTTCCCGCGGATTCAGTGCCGTCCCTGGGCTTGTCTAGGGACGCGCGCGCGACGATCCTCCGGGCCATCCAGCTGGCCATCGAATGCCGACTGGACGAAGCACTCTGCACCTTCGGCACGGAACTCGAACCGGAGTCCAGCTGCTCAAGCAGCGAAGCTGATACCATCGACTATCGCACGACGATGGTGGGCGCGCCGCAGGGCGCGGACGTCGATGACGACCCAATCGAAACGACGTCGCCTTAGCCGCGCCGTCACCGGCCAGCGCCGGTCGCTCCCGCTCGACCCCGCGCAAGGCTCGCATCAGAGAAAGAGACGCGAGCGCCGCCCGGGAAGGCGCGTCAGTAACGCGGCACGAACGCTCTCACACGCGAAGGGGGCTATCGAGAGGCGCGCAGGGCGCGGGGCGACCTCTCTCAACGCGCCCCTCGGCGCGCCAGAATGAAGCTCGCCGACCAGATCGCCGTTGCGACCCCGTGGGCGTCACCCACGGTCGTTGAGGAAGTCGCCAAGTTTCTGGTTTCTTGCGATGTGTTCGCGATCTCATCTGTGCGGGCGGTTGGCGCACCGGAAAACTGGAGCGGCTACGTGAATCTGTCGCCCGACGCGCAGCGCGCGATCGCGCTCTTCGCGCGAGCAAAGCCGCCGCCGGGCCCGCCACCTGCGGCGGCGTTCGTGAGTGACGAGGTGCCTGCGGCGCCCGTGTGCGCTCAGCCGTGTGTCTCCTCCGCCGCTGGCTCCTCCTCTTCCTCCTCGTCCTCCTCCTCCTCCTCGTCCTCCTCGCCCCCCCCGCGGGCGGGTGGTAGGAGTCCAGCCGCGCAGGCACCCGCACGCCCGCAACAGGAGGGCGTACTCTCGCAGCGGCTGCAATTAGCGCGGGCGACGGCCGCGCTGAAAGCGTCGCCCCTGGGCTCGAGAAGAGGAGGCCCGCGCGCCGCAATTCGACGCCTGGCCGTTGCGCCGAGCGACCCCGAATTCAGGAAGCGCGCCTTATTCGGGGCCCGGTGCGCCGCCGTCCTCAACGGTGCCCCGCGCTCCATCGGCACGTGGACAGCCGGCCTGAGGTGCTGGTTCCGTTTCGCCAAATCGCAGCTCGGAAAAGGGGACAGCCCCCTCCCGCCAACTGCGGACGAGCTATGTCTTTGGGCTTTGTGCTTCTCGAACCCCGGCACTTTTGCCAATTACAAAGCCCAGGTCGACAAGGCCTGCACGCTGCTGGGCCTCGACCGCTCAGCGTTCAGCAGCCCCGCCGTTTCGCGCGCAAAGGCCGCGATCAAGCACCGTGCGCCCCAGCCTGACCCGCGACCTCCCCCTGTCACGCGGAAGGCGTTAGTCGCGATGTTGCCGCACGTGCCTGACCCTCAGGTGCGAGCGCTGTTCGTAGTCGCCTTCGCACTGGCCTTGAGGCTTCCCTCGGAGGCGCTGTTGATCAGCATAGGCGACCCAGCACGGGCGGCCAACTTCCGGTTCACGCAGGAGGAACTGGACCGCCCAGTGCCGACCATCGTGCTTTTCAACACGAGCGAGGCGGTCGTACTCCACCTCTCGAGGCGAAAGCATAAGCCCAGGCCTAGCGAAGTCAGGCGCTCGTGCTGGTGCAGCATCTGCACCGCGACCTGCCCAGTGCACGCCCCGCGCGCCCTACTGGGCGACCTCGCGCCGGGTGCGTCTCCTTTTGCCCACCTGGCAAAGCCGACCAGAGCCGGGCGCGTGCTCCCCGTGCCAGCAATTACCCGCAACCTGCGCAGGTCGGCGCAAGCGGCGGGCCTCCCCAATGCCGCCCGCATCACCTCGAAGTGCCTGCGGCGCGGCCACACGGAGACTCTCCGCCAAAGCGGGGGGAGCCTCGCCACCATCTTGAGAGCCGGCAACTGGAGGTCCGGCGCATTTAAGGCCTACCTGGACCAGCCTGCCCTGGAAGACGCGGCGACGGGCGAGGGCATGGCCCTCTCCGCCAGCGCGGGCCCTGAGGCCGCGGGCCATGACCCCGCAGGCGCTGCATCTCAGCCGTAATGCGCGCTCGTCGCGCCCTTCATCCCGCACGCGGTAAGAAACGTCGCGACGTTGGCAGTGGGGGCGCGCGCACACGACGGCTGACGCCGGCCTGCTGTTGCATTGGGTTGTAGCAGCCAGGCGTCGCCGTCGAGGCGCGCGCCGCCACCGCCTTGTGCTCGGCGGGGGCGGCGCCGCCCGACGCGCCGCCGCACCCATCGCAGGATGGTTGCTGCGACCGCGTGGCGGACGCCGCAGAGCGCCGCGCCCGCAGCGCTGTGGTGAGCGAACAGCCGAGGCACGAATGCTGTCTCGCGGGCACAGCAGCGAGGACGCGATGCGCGTGCGTCCGCGCGCCCCGCAGCGAGCGCGTGAGGTTGCGAGGGGCGCTTCGCCGCGAGGCGACGACACGCGAAACGCGAGAAAGATGGAGCCGCGGTTTTGTCGGATGCGCCGCGGCTAGGTCGCCGCGGAGGGAGCGCACGCGAGCGTTCACCGCGGCACCGGCCAGCCTTGCCGCGCACAGGAACAGTCATGCGTGGCGGCTAGGCCGCCGCGGAGGGAGCGCGCGCGACCCGTCCGCGGCGCCGACCAGCCTTGCCGCTCGCAGGTTCCATAATTGTTTGCGGCAGGCGGGGCGCCCATCTTCCTGTGGGCGCGTTTCGCCCCACCCACATCCGCCCGGGTTGTAGCAGCCAGGCGTCGCCGTCGAGGCGCGCGCCGCCACCGCCTTGTGCTCGGCGGGGGCGGCGCCGCCCGACGCGCCGCCGCACCCATCGCAGGATGGTTGCTGCGACCGCGTGGCGGACGCCGCAGAGCGCCGCGCCCGCAGCGCTGTGTGTGTGTGTGTGTGTGTGTGTGTGTGTGTGTGTGCGTGCGTGCGTGCGTGCGTGTGTGCGTGTGTGTGTGTGTGTGTGTGTGTGTGTGTGTGTGTGTGTGTGTGTGGATGTGTGTGTGTGTGTGTGTGTGTGTGTGCGTGTGTGTGTGTGTGTGTGTGTGTGTGTGTGTGTGTGTGTGTGTGTTTTGTTTGTTTGGGACTTCCCGCGCACGCGAGCTCCCGGCGAGCCCCCGCGAACGGCTAACGAGGCAACAGCACTGCCGCCACCACGCTCCCTGCCGGAGTGCCCGCTGTGCACGGCGCGCGCACTGATTATTCAGCAAGAACAATCACACAGCAACACAGAATTATCAAGAGAATGCACGCACAGGCAAGACATGCGCATTATTCATGAACAGTCGCTTCACTGCCCTGCCTCCCTCACTCGTCCAGGCTCCTGCTGGCATTCGGATGGAGGCCTCGAAGGATGAGGTCCGCTCTCCGGCGTCGCACCCTATCGGCCCTGCTGGGGTTGGCTGGCCAGCCTGGGCGCCCTCTGGCCAGGCCCTCCATCCGCCGCCGGGCGTGGGCCCCGCACGCTGCGCAGACCGTAGCCGTGCACCTCGCGGACCACGTGGAGCTCTTCGCCCGCGCCGAGGGCCCTCGCTCGGGCCGGAGGGTTCGGCGGCGCCCTCGGCCTGGCTGCAGGCGCGGGCCCGCCTGCCTCGGCGGCGGCCTCTGCCTCCACTGGCCGCGTAGGCGGCTCCGCGGCCACGCTGAGGCGGGACCCCCCATCGCCAATGTCGGCCTCGCCCTCTGGGGCCAGCGCCTCGACCTGCGGAGCCTCCCTGGGGCTCCTCACGCCTTCTCGCACTGGGCCCGTGGCCGCTCGGAGCAGGTAAGCGATCTTCTTGCTGTCGCTCCGCGCTGTCGCAGCTGGCTCAAGGCCACGCGAGGGCCCCCCAAACGCCGCAATGGCGGCCCTTCCTCTCGCCCGCTCGTGGCCGCTGCCGGCCCTCTGCTCGACGTCAGGCTGGCGACTCGGCCCCGCCCAAGCCGCCTGGCGCCCGAGGATCGTGATCTGCCTGGGGTCCGCCTCAGGCGCGCCCATTCTCCTCCACGGCATGGGCGCGCACGGGCTGGCCAACAAGTTCCAGCGCGCCGAGGCGGAAGCGGCCTTCCTCGTGCAGGCCCTGCAGCGAAAGCCCTTGCCGAAAGAGGTCGTGCTGGACCAGGTCGGGGGGGCGACTGCTGGTGCACGCCTTCCTGGGCGGCGGCCTGTCCGACGGCATCGCCTGCATGTCGTTCCAGTCGCCACTCCGCTCGTGCCACCAACCGATGTTGTGGAGCGCCCACCCCGCCTTCTGGCTAGCTTCCTTGATCGCCTGGTCCCTGCCGAAGCCCGCGTCGAGCTCCGCGGCCTGCTTTGCCAAGCGGTTCACCGCCTGGTTTCCGAGGACCGCCCTCCTTTCGGGGCCCTCCAGGGTCGCCATCACTGCTCGGCTGCGGTGCGCCTTGCAGTGCCTCGCCGCATTCACGGGCACCTCGCGATCCTCGACGCAGAGCCAGATCTGCCTCCAGACATCGGCGTGCGCGCGCTTGTCGTTGCAGCACCACGCCCGGCCACGGCGCAGCCCCAGCACGATGGCCAGGTGGCCTGTGCAGATATCACGCACGGCTCGCTCGCGCTCCTGATGTGCCTCAGCACCAGCAGGGAGCCCCAAAGCTCTGCGCGCTTGATGGCGCGCTGGGTTGGCAGGGCGACCGGCAGGGGGCCCCAGGCCTGCGCGGTGGCTCTGCCCTCGGCGTCGGCCGCCATGGCCGCCCAGCCCGTCTAGGCCCACAGCGAGCTGCCCAACTTCGAGCCGTCGCAGACGACCACGCCGTCGAACTCCGCCTCCATGCTGTCTGGTCGGGCGTCGCCGCCGCCTCCGAGGGGTCCCTCGACTGCCACGGCCGCGCTTCCTCCTGCCGCAGCCCCGCCAGCGCCCGCGACGAGCCGCCGGCCCTGGCGGCGCCCGGGCGGGCTCCCGGCGGGGGCCAGGTGCGGCCCCAGATACTCTGTCACCCCTCAGGGAAAACACGGTCCGCGACGAGCCCCCTGGCCCCCTGGCGGCGGCCCCTGAAGCCCGCCAAGGGCCTCCCTGGCGGCTCCAGCGGCGGCCCCGGATGCGGTGCGGGATGCACCAGCGGCGGTCGCGGCTGCGACCCCGGACAGGCCTGACCCATCCTGGAAAAGGTCAAGGCTACGGCCTGGCGCCGGCAGGGGGAGGCGGCGGCCCTCCGGGCAGCCCCGGAAGCCTCTGAGGCCGTCGCCGACTGGCTCCTCGCTGCCTGGTGGCTGCCGCTGCCTCAGGCTCGCTGAAGCTGCCTCCTCGCCCGAAGACGTCCTCCTCCTCGTCTGGCCAGGGGTCCTCGCCACCATCGGCTTCTCCTACCAGCTCGAAGGCCTCCTCGGGGGCCCGCGGCGCCTGCCCGTCGGACGGGCATGGGGGGTCGTCTGCCTGCTGCGCGACGCGCCACAGGAAGTGCTCCTCCATGGGCTGGGAGGGCTCAGTCGGCTGCGGGGGGCCTGAGTCGCCCCCTGGTCCAAAAAGTAGGCTGGTCGGCTCCGCCGCGGCAACGTGTTGCCATTTCCGCGGGGCCTCGAAGCGATGCTGCCGGGCACAGCCGCACTTGAAGTAACGGTGGTGGGCCGTGCCCCGCTCCACGCCGCAGGCCTGGCACGTCGGTTCCGAGGCCTTGCCGATCTTGTACTTGTGTTGTGTTGTGTTGTGTTGTGTTGTGTTGTGTGTGTTGTGTTGTGTGTTGTGTGTGTTGTGTGTGTGTGTGTGTGTGTGTGTGTGTGTGTGTGTGTGTGTGTGTGTGTGTGTGTGTGTGTGTGTGCGTCCGTGCGTGCGTGCGTGCGTGCGTGCGTGCGTGCGTGCGTGCGTGCGTGCGTGCGTGCGTGCGTGCGTGTGTGTGTGTGTGTGTGTGTGTGTGTGTGTGTGTGTGTGTGTGTGTACGTGTGTGTACGTGTGTGTACGTGTGTGTACGTGTGTGTACGTGTGTGTACGTGTGTGTGTGTGTGTGTGTGTACCGACGTGGGCGAGCCCCTGGCACACAGCCAGGCGACAGCAACCGCCAGAGGTGCTCGGGGGCCGGGGTGCGCCCGCCCTGCCCGCAGGGCGCTGGCGTGGCCCAGGCCGTCCACGGTGATTTGTTGCGTGCGCCGCCCCCCGCTCGCGCCCACCGCCCTCCGGACAGCTGGGCCTTCTAGCTGCGGGTTTGTTGCCCTCCGACGGGTAAGGGGCTGCCCACCGCGGAAGCGCAGCGCCTGGCGCCATCTTACGCAGCCAGCGGATTGGCACTGTAGGCCTCGCCCAAAAAAGGTAGCCGTTTGTTTCTCTCTCATCTGGTGCGTCGCCTCACCCCGTCGCCGCCGATTGACTGCGCCTCGCGCGGCCCCTTTCTGTCAGGCCGGAGACCTCCGGCTGGCCACTCTTCGGCATCGTTCTCCGCGGCCGCTGGGCCAAATGATACGCCCTTGCCGCCTTCATTTAGGGAGCCCACAAAAAGGACACACGCGCCCAACTATGTACATGAACACGGCCCCTCGATTCGCGAGACGGGCCGCGTTACACGAACATTTGTGCAATGCGTGGTCTCGAAACCAGCGTGGATTCATGCACACGTACGTCCTGTTTTCGCTCCTGATCATTGGTCGCTCGTCGCCCAGCTCCAACGCCACTCGGACGCCTGCCCGGCCTGGGCTTCGTCTCGTGCCAAGCGCCCACACCTGGGCGTGGCCGCCCGCGCCTCGCCCTGGGGGGCCCTCCCGTGCGCTTCTCCCCCCGCCTCGGCAAACCCGCGTGCGACGCGGGCACCTCGGTCCCGTCCCGTAGACGACTCCAGCCCCCGTGCTGCGTGCATGCTAACAGCGACGCCCTCGACGGCGTGGCGAGTCGCGCCCACCGCCAAGGGGTCGCCCTCTCCCATGGGCGACGCCGCCCGTCTGCTTGCTGCCCGTAGCGCGCCCGTGACCGACTGCCCCCTGGCTCTCGCTGCGACGGTGCTTCCTTTTGGGGCCCTCGCTGGTGGTCGCCTGCCGCCTCCCGGCGCCGCCCACTGCTGCCCTGACGCCCGCTGGCGTTCCGCCGCCCCCCTGCTGCGCTGCCCACCCCGCCCCCGCCGCCTCCCTGCTCGCAAACGCATTGGCAGGGGCTTGTTGATGTCGCCCCTCAAGAACACAACTACACGCGTGCGGGTTGTGCTAAACTGTGCGGCGGGAGCGCCTGTGGACGCAGCCACGTGGGCCCTCGGTGGAGCTCCCCGTGGGGCCACAGGGGTGTGGCGACATTTGCGGCGGTGGCGCCTTGACCTTCGGTGGAGGTCCCAGTGGGGCAAGGAAGCGTGTCGAAGCGTGTGATGGGGTCTGCAGGATAAGCGCGGCAAGGGGACATGCGAACGCAGGGCCTTAGGCCATGGGTGGGGTCAGCTACTGGGCCACGTAACGTTCGAGGGTTGGCCTGAAATGTGCGGCGGGGGCGCCTGACGGCACCCTCTGAAACCTTTGGTGGGACTCTTCTCCGGCCATCGATGTGGATACTGCGGAGAAGACGCCGGCAACTCCATGATCAAAGATGTCCGGAGACGGCTTGCGAAGCGACGGCAGGAGCCCCTGCTACTCCGAGCCGAACTGCCCTCTCGATGAGATGCGCGGCCGAGAATCAGAGGGCGCCGCGCAGCAGGTCCCAGCAGGCCGCAGCAGTCCCCACCGGGGCAGCTAGAGCCACAACGCCCTCAGGCAGTGCGGGCCACACTGGAAGCAGCGTGCGGCGCGCTACTCTGTTGGGGGGCGGAAAGATACGGATACGTGTTGTCCCCGGACCTCTCTTGGGGCGCGTTCTGACCAGAATTTCGAGGCGAATCCAGCGGTGACAACGAGGATTCCCCAGGAGGACCAGGAAAGGCCGAAAACGAATGGGGGACAACACGTATCCGTATCTTTTTTCCCCCGACTCTGGGGGCCAGGGGCCCTGGCGACAGCACGCGCGCCCCCGCACACTGCATCGGCCGCGGCTTCGGTGCAGGCGGCACGTGCCGCACCCCGCGGGCGCGCGCTGCAAGCCCGAGGGGGCCCGCGCCAGCCCGGCCCTCGAGGGATGGCGCCCGCCCCCTGCGCAGGCGCCGCACGAGGCGAGGGGCGCGGGGGCTCCATGCCGGGGGAGCCTGGCACGGGGGCGGACATTCTTCACGTCCGCGCGAGTGCTGCCCACGTGCACCTCCAGAGGCGGGCGAGCTCTCTGCGGGGGCGACTCTGGCTTCCACGAGTGCACCGTCACGCCTGCTCCAGCGGCTGGAGCAGGCTGGCAACGTCACTCCAGCCAGCTGGAGCAGGCGTGACGGTGCACTCGTGGGGCAGAGGGCGTGTGACCCATCCCTGCCGCCGACGCCTGAAGAAGCCAAGACCAGGAAGAGTCAGCACCCCGGAAGACATGCTGCACGACACGGCTACAAGCACGAGAAACAAGACGGCTGCCGAGCGGAAGGTCCGCTCGGCCCACGCAGAACCGGCCAAACACTGAACACACACATTGATGAGGGAAACATCGCCTGCCTGGCGGAACCTCTCGGCCCGAGTTCCAGGGCTGGCTGCGCGTCACCGACACTGCCAAGCAGGACGACCAAAAAACGGGAAATGCGAGAGGGGCACCGGATGAAAGTGAAATCCTGCCTAGCCAGACGGTCGCAAGCAGGGCTTACCCTCAAAAGCGACTGCCTGAGACATAATCCCCATCATTAGGGCACCGGGGGCACGCAACCAGAAGGCTTTCGCTCCCGTCCCGAAGAGACTCAGCAGTCTGTCCCAGGGCCTGTCTGGCACCCTGGCCTGGACTCTCGAGCGCATCGGGGGCCACAGAGATCGCGGGGGGCACCTGCGACAGGCACAAAGCCTCGCCCGCATACGCGTGAGCAGAAGTGAAGCCGCGACTCGAGGACATCCTTCCCAGCAAGGGCGGGGAGTCCAAACCTACCCACCAAGGTCGCCCTCCCCACCGCCACCCGTCGCCAGCCCTGCGGCCTGGTCCGTGGCTCTACTTGTACCGTGCAATCTTGCACGCACGTGCCACCGCGATGCGGCGGACGCGTGAGAATACCAACGCATCGCCACGTGAAACATGTTGCTTTGCGAATGCTCCCCACTGATGCCGTCAGCAGCCGCTGAACACGACGCTTGGCAGGCCTGATGATGTTCTGCATTGTTTCTGTACTGTATTATGCGGCCTCTTTAACGCGAGGAGCGCACCGCTGCTGCTTCGCAACAGCGTGCCTGAGCACGGCGTCGGTTCCACCCTGTGGGAGGGAGCGATCGGGCGGGAGGAGGTGAACAACGGGGATGGGCTATGAACTCGGAGGGCGTGGGGGAAACAAACCCAGACGTACACACACACACTCCAATTCTGCGAAGCGTTTTCCTTTTCGCATTGGCGTGTGGAACATGCAATGCGGCCCCGCGCCGGCGGGTAACCTTGAGTTAACCTGCGCAGGCACCCAGCTTTGCGCAAACCTCTTTGGCACCGGCCACAGCCCCCCCCTCGGATTCCCGCACTCAGCGACGCGTGCCGCAAACTTGCCGAGAGTCTTTCTGTGCTCAAGAAACATGCAATGCGCCTGCATGCGCATCGTGCAAACAGCTGCTGCCCACAAGCGTTTGGAGCCCAAACGCGTTGCCGCGTGAACGAAAAGCAATCCGTTGCGGAGCCAGAAAGCGTTGCGGAGCCAAAACAACCCAATCCGCAAGCGACCGGCCAACGAGAGTCGACAACCGACGGCCGTGAACAGTGCGGTATGTCGCCCAACGAAAGTGCTGCAAGGCATGGGATCAGGAAGCTCGTGCCCAGTGTTCTGCTCTGCAGCAAGCTAATCGTACGGATCATGGTGCCTACCTTGCTCCGAGAGAACGCGCTTCGTGGACGCTTACATCGACAAAACACCTTGACACATTGGAACCGCCTCCTCCCCTCCCAAAATCATGAAGCCCACCTGGACAACCGAGGCCCCCCCGCAGACACCGGCCCCTCTAACTGGCCCCGCCCCCTTTCTAAAGGGAGGGCGTCGAACAGCCCCCCCTCCCCATCCAAGGGGGCTGGATTCGAACCGAAGGCCACGCCTTTCCCACTAAAATGCAAAGGGGGGAGGTTCGAACCGCTCCCCCCCTTCCCCCCCTGTCCACGGGAGGGGGGCGCCGGTTCGATAGAATCCGATTGTAGCTCGATCCAGCGATAATTTAATCCTACTGAGGCTCGATGCAGATCTAACGTAGTCCTACTATGGCTGGATGCAGCACATCCTGGTCGGGCTCGGTCCAACTCAAATCTAATCTCTTCTCTGTCGGGCTGGTCGGTTTGGGCGGGCGAAACAATAAATGCATGGTGATCGCTTGCTCGCTCGCCCGCCCGCTCGAGCAAGCGCTCGAGCCAGCGAGCAAGTCGGGCGGTTCGTGTCGGGCGGACAGGACAATACATGCATGGTGCTATCTCGCTCACGAGCTGGAGCAAGAACGCGGGCGAGTGCGCGAGGGAAGGTGGGGGGGGGGAGTCGGGCGGGTCGGGTGGGCGGGGCATTGAGAATGCATGGTGCTCGCTTGCTCGCTCGCTGGCTCGAGCAATCGAGCGAGCGAGCGTCACGGGCGGGCAGCGTCGGGCATGGTGCTCATTTGCTCGCTGCCTGCAGCAGGCGTGCGAGCGAGCGAGGGCAGGGGAACGTCGGCCCTCTCGCTCGCTCGCTCGAGCAGGCGAGCGAGCGAGTCGGGCGGGTTGGGTCCGGCGGGCGGGACATGGAATGCACGGTGCTCGCTCGCTTGCTCGCTCGCTCGATAGCTCGAGCAAACGAGCGAGAGACCGAGGCGGCCGGGGCGGGGCGGGCGGGACGTGCAATGCATGGCGGCTCGCTCGCTCGCTCACCCGCTCGAGCAAGCGAGTCGTGCGGGCGAGTCGTGCGGCTCGTGCGGTTCGGTTTGTGGGCGGGCGCGTCACTGAATGCATGGTGCGCGCTCGTGCGATCGGTCGCTCGCTGGAGCAAGCGTGCGAGCTAGCGAGTGACGGAAGGGGTCGGTCCTCTCGCTCGCTCGCTCGCTCGAGCAGGCGAGCGAGCGAGTCGGGCAGGTCGGGTCGGGCGGGCGGGACATGAAATGCATGGTGCTCGCTAGTCAGTTTGCTCGCCCGCTCGCCCGCTCGAGCAAGCGAGTGAGCGAGCGAGTCGGGCGGGTCGGGTCGGGCGGGCGGGACAGTAAATACAGGGTGCTCGCAAAGTAGCTCGCTTGCTCGCTAGCTCGAGCAAGCGCGCGAGCGCGCGAGTCGGGGCGGGCGGGGCATTACATGCACGGTGCTCGCTTGCTCGCTCGCCCGCTCGAGCAATCGTGCAAGGGAGCGAGCAATCGTCGTCGTCGTCGTCGTCGTCGTCGTCGTCGTCGTCGTCGTCGTCGTCGCCTGACGGTGCCGGCGTCGGCGCTGGCGCTCGCCGTCGTCGGCTGCCAGGGGAAAAGGAGCCGGTTCGAACCCCCCCGCTTGCCATTCGGAGGGGGGGGGGATGGCCAGTTCGAACCTCTTCTCCTTGAGAGAGAGAGAGAGAGAGAGAGAGAGAGAGCCCCTTCCCCCACCAGTTCAAGCCCCCCCCACAATTCAGGGGACAGGGCACCCCAGTTCGACACCCCCCCCCGGCCCTTGAGGGACGGGGGGCCCCGGTTCGAACACCCCCCCTACAATTGAGAGCCTCCCCCCGCTCCCCGCCTCGGTTCGAACCTCCCCCACTTTCAATTCAGCCCCTCCCCTGGTTGAATCCCCCCCCTCTTCCCAGTGTCGACAGAACGGGCTGTTGCCTTGCTCCCTGTGCTTGGAAGCATGTCAGAGTGAGTGGGCTGAACCGAACGGTCATTCACTGTCCCTGGGTGCATGGCTGAAGTGGAATTTCGCGATGCGGATTCTTGTTGTTGTTGTTGTTTGTTGTTTGTTGTTCGTTATTGTCGTCGTCCCACCCGCGACCCAAACCGCGCCCGCGACCCACCCGCCCGCGACCCGCCGCGACCCACACGCGACCCACCCGCGACCCACCCCGCGACCCACCCAAAATTTTCGGCGCCTGCGGCGGGCTTCTTTTGCATTCGTTCCAGGTGGAGAACCTGCGACCCACCCGCGACCCAAACCGCGTTCAGTGTACAAATCAAAATTTTCGGCGCCTGCGGCGGGCTGTTTTTGAATTCCTTCCAGCTGGAGGTGGAGAGCCCGCGACCCACCCGCGACCCAAACTACGTTCACTGAACAAGCCAAAACTTCGGCGCCTGCGGCGGGTTTCTTTTACATTCGTTCCAGGTGGAGAACCTGCGACCCAAACCGCGTTCAGTGTACAAATCAAACTTTTCGGCGCATGCGGCGAGCTGTTCTTTAATTCCTTCCAGGTGGAGGTGGAGAGCCCGCGACCCACCCGCGACCCAAATTGCGTCCACTGAACAAGCCAAAGCGGACGAGGAAGAGGAGTAGGAGGAGGAGGAGGAGGGAGGAGGAGGAGGATGAGGAGCAGGAGGAGGAGGAGGAGGAGGAGGAGGAGGAGGAGGAGGAGGAGGAGGAGGAGGGCGCCATCGACAAGGAAGGTGAGGGCCACGAGGTCCGCCGGCTCGACGCCCGCGTCGCCCTCGCCCGCCCCCTCACTCTTATCCGCAACTGCGGAGTGCTACGCAACAGGCTACTAAAGATACTAGTGCGAATGCGCTGGAGGATGCCTCAGCCGAGCATCGTTCCGACAGGCCGGCCCCACTGGAGGCGCAAGTGCGCGCAAAAAAGACCTGAGTGACAGACGACGTGGCAATGCTGAGGGTGAAGGCGCCAAATTATGGTGGTGTTGTTGCTTGCGCCCTAGTGCTGTCGCGTGCCGAATAATTCAATGACACGCCACAGATGCGACGTATCAGATGCTACTGGCCCATTTCGCGTTCATCCTCCCTTCCTGCCCCCCGGCCTTCTTTTCGTCACCCGCTACCCAACTGATAGAGCAACGGGTGTTCCCGACACTGATTCTGAATGTGCCCAGATGGTCTCTTGTATGGACCGCGCTCGTCAGCTTCCTCCGGTTTCTCGTTTCTCGTCCCCCTGCTCGCCCTTCGTCATCTTTGTCCTCCTCCTCGTCCTCGTTCGCCTACTCGTTCTCCTCATGCTTCTTCATCCTCCCCCCTCGCACTTTCCCCTTCGAAATGTTCCTTCTACCTCCATCCTCCCCCCTCTCTCCTACCTCCTCCTTCCATCGTTGAGGACGGCGGGCTGCCATTCCCATCGTTCGACGACGACGACCTCCTTCCATCCCGTTTGTCCCTCCTGCTCCTCCCCTCCTCCCCGCCCTCATCATCCCCCTCCTCCTCTTCGTCTTGCCTCGTCCCTCCCCTCCTCCGTCTGACCTGTCCTGGGGAAGCCTCAAGATACCGATGCCGCCACTCCGAAGACCTCTCCCAGGGTGCGTTCTGACCAGAATTTCGAGGTGAGTCCCGCTGCGGCGACGAGGGCCTCCCAAGAGGCCCTCGAAGGCGAAAACGAGGCAAGAGCAGCAGTATAGGTACTTTGTCCTCCTCTGGTGGTCCTCATCCTCCTGCCCATCCTGAGCTGATCCTCCCGCCCCTTTCCGCACTCCCCTCCTCCTCGTGCTCCTCCCCCGCCCCCCCCCTCCTCCCTCCTGCCGCTTCTGCTCCCCATGCCTCGTCTGCTGCTCCCGCTCCTCTCATCCTCCCCTGAGATCCGACGGCGCGAACCAAAAATGCGCCGACCCTGTCGGCATGTATGAGAGGCTTTGCCGTCTGAGTCGTCGTCGTCGTCGTCGTCGTCGCCGCCGCCGCCGTCGTCGTCGTCGCCACCGTCGTCGTCGTCGTCGTCGTCGTCGTCGTCGTCGTCGTCGTCGTCGTCTTCGCCGTCGTCGTCGTCCCCTCGTCAACCGTCTCAGCCAAACAGAAATCGAGCCACGTCGTGACCGAGTCGACGGAAAGACCCCCGTCGGGGGCGCAGGGGGGGGTCACGGGAGGGGGGGGGGTCGTCACGGGGGGGCGTAAGGGGTGCCCTGGGGCTGATGACCCCCCCTCCCCTTGGGGGAGCACCCCTCCCTGGGAGAAGCTTCTTTCCCCTTCGATGCCTGGCCTCCCACACGCCTCGGCCTCCCCCTCCCGGGTCGGCGGCACAGGAGGAGGAGGAGGAGGAGGAGGAGGAGGAGGAGGAGGAGGAGGAGGAGGAGGAGGAGGAGGAGGAGGAGGAGGAGGAGGAGGGAGGAGGAGGAGGAGCCCTGGGCTCCCCACCTTCCTGCGGCCTTCCGCGGGCCAGATCCATCTGTGAGGGCCAGAGGCCCGAAACCGGGCGAGCACGCCCGGCGTGAAGGATATATGGCGCAGCGGCCAGATCTCAGGGGTCCCACGCCTCTCCTTCGCCGCGCCAGCTGGCAACCCTCCGCCACCGCTCTGCCGCGACTCCCCCCGCGCGTTTTTTTTTTTTTTTTTTTTTTTTTTTTTTTTTTTTTTTTTTTTTTTTTTTTTTTTTTTTTTTTTTTTTTTTTTTTTTTTTTTTTTTTTTTTTTTTTTTTTTGTTTTGTTTTTTTTTTGTGGGGGGGGGGGGCGCACCTGCGGCGCGCCCTCGACCCAGTGCGCCGCGCGCCGCGGCTCACGCGACGACGGCGCCGGCGCTCTCCTGGGCGAGCTCCGTGACGAGCCGGTGCACCACCGCATCGGGCGTGTAGAGCTCGCCAGGGACCTGGAGGAGGAGGAGGAGGAGGAGGAGGAGGAGGAGGAGGAGGAGGAGGAGGAGGAGGAGGAGGAGGAGGAGGAGGAGGAGGAGGAGGAGGAGGAGGAGGAGGGGGGAGGGGGAGGGGGAAATAAAACGGCACAAGCAACCTGTCGAAGGTCCGCGCGGACTCTGTGGATTGGCGCTGGTCCCCCCTCCCCAGCGCGCGGAGCGCGCAAGGGGCTGCGCAGCAGGCGCCGCCCAGGAGGGCCCAGCACAGATCCGACGAATCCGATCGGGTCTCCGAAAGCTTCTCTTTACGCACTTTCTCTCCCTCGAGGACCTCCTCGCGAGCACATGAAGAAATACCGATGCCGCTGCTCCTGGGACCTCTCCCAGGTGCTCTCTGACGAGAGTCTCGAGGCGGCGAACCCGACCGCGGCGACGAGGGCCTCCCAGGAGGCCCCACTGGGCGGGAACGAAGCCAGGGCAGCGGCATCGGCAGCTTCTCCTCCTCTGATCCTCGCAGGCGTGCTCCGCGAGGCTTCGGAGGGTGGCCGAGCGCGTGACCGCGTCCTGCATCGCCTGCCGCAGAGCTGGGCGCTCGGGCTCCGCCCACCTGTGCGTCCCGGCGCCGTGCGGCGCGCCCACGAGCCGGTAGCCCAACAGCACCGCGTTGCCCGCGTGCATGAACTCCGTGTTGCCGCCCCAGCCGGTGGCGATCGTGGGCAGGCCCGAAGCCATGGCCTCTGGGAGGACGGCCCGGCGGGGCAGCCCTGAGCTCCGGGCGCCGCCCTTCTTCACACCGGTCGGCTCCGCCCGGCTTCGGGCCCAGCCCTGGGACCATCACGGATCGATCTGGCCCGAACGCTGCCGCAAAACGATGGAGGTTGGGTGCGTCCGAAAGGAACAGTCTGCAGCCTCGAGGGCGCCGAGGTCTGGCTCCTGGCCGGGCTAATTGGTCGGAAGGGCGGGTTCCGCACTGCAGCTGTTCTGCTTCGCCGAACGGTGTCTGACCAACTCTCTGGACATAGAGCAGCTGCAGAGCTCTCCGGTGCAGTGTTCGGTCGGGCATCGGGCGCGAATTCATGGGGGGTGATCGAGGGGGGGGGCAGCGAGGGCTGCAGAAAAGGAGCCCTTTCGGGCCCCTGCTTGGAGGGGTCACGGGGTTACTGAAACATGCAATCGTTAGTAACGATGGCCAGGGTTGCAACGCGGTCGCCACTAGCTTATGCAACGCGTACTTGCGTTTATCTAAAAGGTTAGCTCCAGTAGTTTACACAGACTTAGCTCAGGTTTGCTAGAATGGTCGGCTAAGGGTTTAGCACCCCCGACTCATGATTTACTAACCTTGGCTAAAGGGTTTAGCACCTCCCCCGCTAAAGGGTTAGCGCCTCCCCAGAAAAGGCCAGTATTGTTGCTTTCGGGGCAGCGGCACGGCGACAGCCATTCGAATGCATGGGCAAGGCGCGGGCGAAAAGACCGCAGCGCCCCCCCCCCCCTCCCCTTCAGACGGAAATCTGGATTGGCTGCAAAACTCCACGGGCTGGCGGAAGGGGGGGATCGCATCTAACAGGCATACTTTGCACTGTTCGGGGTCCAACCTTCCACTGTTCGGGGTCCAACCTTCCACTGTTCGGGGTCCAACCTTCAATTTCTAATCATGTTCTATGCCCCTGCATGCACGCACACACCGTTGACTAGGCAACGAGCCGAAGAGTATGGAGAACTGTCATGGCATCGCCAGCTATCTGATGGATGAGCACGTCCAGCACATCATCTAGGTCCACCAAGAAGGCGGTCCCAGCCTTTGTCCATACAGAATGCCACCTATCACGGTGTAGCAGCGAGAACGCTTGCACTGTAATGTATGCTACCCCAGAACTACTAGCAACAAAGCGAACCCTGCCGATACTCCAAGACCCATTGCATTTAAACGCAACGATATCCCCCGAATAACATGTGCCCCACGCATTGAACCTGGCACCGTGCGAAGCGAAGTGCTCGACATCACCCAACTGAATAATCAAGAAATCTCTCAGCGATTTGCTCGGGGCCTTTGGATTCAACAGCCCTGGCGACGTATCGAACCAGTCGGCTTCATGTTGGTGTGTCAAGTTCTCAGCCACTGCTTCTCTAATTACAGTCAACACCACACTTAGGTCATTACCCCACTTCAACACTTGTTTGTGTTTTCGTTCCAGTGTAATTGTTCCAGGGCAGTATCCATAGCGGGCAGCGTAATTGGGCAAATGAAGGATGCTATGGAACTTCCACATCCAATTGTCAGAACCAACACATTTCTTGTATACATCGAGGAATGCGTGAATGGCAGATTCCAAAACGTGCGGTGGCACACAAAATGTTTCACCGTAGTACGACATTTGTATGATGCTGCTCATGGCGATCACTGTGTAACATACATCAGGTTCCAATCCGAACTTCAGAACCTTCTCGCGAAAGAACTGGGCGAGAGGGAGGTGAACTGATATGCCTTCACTTGCAGAACATCTGATGTACTGGGCCTCCCACGACGTTGTCGCACGTGTCTTTGAAAACATGTCTTTTCCAGTCACACCTTCCCCTTAGACTTTTGCAGGCCACTTGAATGTCTCTAAATATTGAAACACGTGCTTTGGCCGAAAGCAATGGTGACTGATCTTTTCCAAGGCATTGTACACGAGCGTCTGGAAAATCCCTTTGCAATATGATGTGTGCCCAATCGAATGTGTTGTGTTCAGCGGGGCTCACAAGGCCTCTGAGCACTGCGACCCTTAGCATATTATGGTCGGTATCATGCCATCCCAACCATCGGAACGCCAAGCAAAACTCACTCCTCCTCCTCCTCCTCCTCATCCTCCTCCCCCAGTCTCCTCCAGCCGTTGGCCCTCCCTCGTTGGCATAGTTTAAATGTTTTTCTTTACGGTTATCCCTTAGCGTGTTTCCCTTCTGTTTATGTTCGCTCTTCATGTCTCTTTATCTTTATGTCTTGTTCATCATCTTCCTGTCCTCCCCCCGCCCCCCCCCCCCCCCCCCACCCACCCCCACGCACGCACGCGCACGCACACACGCACCACCCGCCCATCATCTTATCTCTGCCAAGGATAGGGCGAGCAGGAAGAGGGCGGAGGACGGAAACTGATGGGTTGGGGCGAGTCCCAGGCGGCTCCCAGAAGCCAGCCAACACAACGAGGTTTGGTCCCGAGTTTGGCCCCCCCCCCCTTGGGCCTGGTTTCCATGTCAGCATGGTCTTCGGGCGTTGCATCGGCGGCCTATTCTCAGCCAAGGAATCCACGCACCTCAAAATGGTCTCTCTGGAGTGCCCCACGCAGTCCCCGACGCGGCGCAACGACGTGTAGCGTTTGAAATCCGCCGATCCGGCGTGTGAGTTAAAAGGAGTCTCAGCTACGGCCTCGAGGCTGAGCCTCAGCCTCCGGGGGGGTTGCCGGGGTGGCTCTGCCGCGGAAAGGGGGGGTGGGGGGTGGGGGGGGGGTGCGAGTTTCCGGCGGATGCGTTTTTTGACACCCCTCGCAAGGATCGTGGCCTCCGAGGGGGTTCCGAACTCGAGTGCCACCCCTCCCGCGCCAAGAGGCTCCGAAGAAGCTTCCAAGAGGCCCCAAGGGGCCCAGAAGAGGCCCCCAAGAAGCCCCAAGAGACTCCCAAGAGACCCCAAAGAGGCCCCCAAGTGGCCCCAAGAGGCCCAAGAGGCCCCCAAGAAGCCCAAAGAGGCCTCCAAGAGGCCCCCAGAGGTCCCGGCCAACCACGACATCCCAACCAGCGTCCATGAAGCCTCTGACCCACCACCCACGCACGGTGGTGGGATAGGCCGAAGGCCACTGGATAAATGCGGAATGAAAGGGGGAAGGAAGGGAAAAGAGAGGAGGGACGAGGGCGAAGGAGGATCACATCAGTCGGAGCGCCCCGGATCGGCGGCACTGGCCGAAGGCCGCTGCAATAGCTGGAGTCGTCGAGCTCACCGATTGCGGCCCACTGCTTATTCGCAACATTCATGCACTTAACGCAGCACTTTATTCCAGGGGATCCCTTATTGCACCACGTCTTGTGCAGTGCATCTTCGCCCCCCAAGATGCATTGCACATCAGCGAACAAACGAAAACATGGCAGATCAGCATAACCAATGTCAACATTCATCCCGCAATGTCTGAGGTCATGCGCGTCGGCATCAAACATTAATTCCAATGCTGCTTTCATCAGCTGGCTCATGCCATGGGGGCATTCATGAATATCACAAGAGCGGGCGCACGCTATAACAAACCAGCTGTCTTCTTTGCGCAAGGCCCGCTGGCCAAACTGTAAAAAAAAAACCATGTACGCGCATTCCAGGAATCTCGAATTAACTTGCTTGAATTTGTTTCCGGGCTTTGCTTCGTCGTTGTAAAAGGCGATTGACCAGGGGGGTCCAGCATCACACGGTGACCTTCTGCATGTAGTTGCCAACAGTCTCTTGGCAGGTTTGCAACGCGAGGCGCATTCTATATAGGCGAGAGGGTTGGCGATCTCAACAGGCATGCCAGTTCCATCCTTTTGTTTTAAGTTCACTGTCACATGCAACGGTCCAAAACGCGTTTTCTGGAGCACCAGTTCGCCCCTCGCAATTCTTACAGCTCTTCCGGTAGATATGCCTGGGAGGGCGCCCGATTTGGAAGCGGAACAAGAGGCAGCGAGCGCCGTCTGACTCGCATGTGGCAGGCTGTAGCGAATCGAATTCAATCGTCGATGTTTGAGGGCTCGGGCCTCCATGGCTACGGACAGAGCGCGGGGGTGGGGTGGGTGGGTGGGGTGAGGCGGGGGGCGGGGGGGGGGGGGGAGGGGGGGGGGGGGGGAAGCGGGGGCGCGAGTGTGAGCCAGTATCGAGGTAGGTCTTATTTGCCAAGCATCACGCGTGCTTCTCTCGGCACAATAGAAGGAGGTTGCAATTTAAGTGGTCTGGGGGAATGTACGCGACGATTGAAATTGAGGGCCAGGGGAATCACGCAGGACGCAGACGGTAGGAAGGAACATGGCATGGGGGGGATGGAGCAAGACAGGGGTGATGAGGAGCTCTTGCTAAGGTTGATGGCAAATGAGGGTGGTGATGGTGGTGGCGATGATGCTGATGATGGTGTGCTCCTTGCCGCTATAGAAGCATGCGGCTGGCCGATAATATGCTGCACCACGGTTGTTTGTCCACGTGCAAGTGTCGTGTGCGGCTTCACTTCTGAAGTGTTGTTGGGATGGCACTGTCTCGCACGCAGGCGTGCGCCAGTGCCCTAGCATACAACGCCCAGCCACGCGCGCGCGAAGCCCCTGCACCTCGAGACACGAATCCTGGCCACCCTAAGGGGCCATCAGATACAAGACCCGATGTAATTCAAAGCCTCTTTGAAACTCTGGGCCTTGGACGTCCCAAATTTAATGCACGTCTCGTGGCCTGCGTCGGCTGCCGACGGCCACGCCCTCCAGCCCCCCTTGGAGTTGGAGGGGGGGGGGGGGGGGGGGAGGGGACCTTGCCGCCCAAGTAGTGGACGGGCCCCTCATTGGGCATATTTGGCCGATCGGTTGCCTTCGGTGTCATGGCTGCGACAGGCCGCTGCATGCCTTTACCCCTAGGTGTGATGACAGCCTTAGCAGCTCCAGAAGCCGCCTCAGCCGTTGCGGCCTTCTTGGCAGCTGCTTTATTTTTCTCGCGCTTCGCGAGGATCTGCTGGCGCTGAGCGCCCATCTCATCAACAGCTGCGGCTGCAGCGGCATCCCGTTTATCGGAGGGTGCCTGCCCCGAGCTCGCGGCAGGACCACCTGGGGCGAATTCCAGCAGCGCTGAATTGAGTGCGATGCCATGCTGCGGAGGCAGAGAAGCTGCTGCGCTGGCTTCGCTACTCGGGGCTGCCAGCGGCGAGATGTCAATGGCGACGGGCGCCATTGCCTGAGGGCACTCGGCGGCGCCATCGATTGCATCAGCTCCGTGAGGTTCGCGCGCAGCGCAGCTGCCGCCTCCGCCGACTTGGCGAGACCCAGAGATTATAGACTGAACCATATTCTGACTGCTCGCCTGCGGCTGCGTGAACGTGATGTTGCGCGCCTGGGCGTTCGGTTGCTGCGAGCTCCCAGAGCCTGCGCCCATCGCAGTGGCCATCATCTGGAACGCTTGAAGCGGATCCAGCCCTGCGAACTGCGCCGCTGACATCAACAGGTTGAGGTCAGGTGCGCCAGGGGACTGCTGAGCCAGACGTGGTTGCGCCGTCGGGATAGCAAGGGCTCTAGACGGAGCCCTAGGGACTATCTCTCGCACCTCCTTCTTGGTGTTCCTGCAAGGCACCTTCTTGCGCTTGGTAGACCATCGAGGGAGAACCGGTGGATGCGGAATGTCATCCTCTGAGACCCCGTGCATCGCCCTTTGGACATCCCCTGGGAGTTCGGCTGGTTGATCCGGCCAAGTTCTCACAACTGGCAGGCGGCTCGCGTGGTCGAGGGGCACTGTCTTGACGATGTTGCCCAGAGCGAACACAGCATCGTACAAAGATACAGAAGCACAGCCGTCAGTCCAGTGCAGCGTTGCCAAGAGGGCCACGATATCAGCACAGCACGTGGACGATGGCCGAACCAAACCACCCTTAGACAAGCGAGATACCACAACCATGTACTTCTTCTCATCGTTGTGAGGTATGGTCTGGTCGCGCAGCACCTGGAGGTCGGACTTCATGAAGTAGTTCATCACGGCAGCG
The DNA here is from genome assembly GCA_963575745.1 of Prorocentrum cordatum. Taxonomy (NCBI): domain Eukaryota; class Dinophyceae; order Prorocentrales; family Prorocentraceae; genus Prorocentrum; species Prorocentrum cordatum. Next base: position 340,880 of record CAUYUJ010003191.1, read on the forward strand.
CCTTTGCTGAAGGTCTGCTTGTCGTTGGGCCCGAGGCGGGCGATGAGGCCACCTCGATGCATCAGCTTGGCGTTGACTACGTTGATCAACTGCGTCTTCTGCGTAGCATCGAACGTCGCGTTGTGGATCGCCTGCAGGAGCTGAGATGCCACCGCGCTGCTCAGGTGTTGCGTGATGGTGTTTATCTGAGCGCAGATGGAGGCACACAGACTCTGCGTTACAACCGACACATCAGCCACGCCAACTGTCATCTGCAGCTCAAGGATCCGACTGCTACCAACAAGCTCATCGATACAGTGCTGGACGGTCGCCATGAGGGTCGATCCAATTGGTCGATGCACGGCCGCCGAACTGAATCGACGCAACCTCAAACAAAACTGGCTTGGAGCCAAGATGGGCTAAGGAGCCGTTTCGTTGTTGATTTGGGGCCATTTTTGTTGAGGTGTTCGTGTCCCCCGCCCTTGGGCGATTTCGATATGGCCCTGGATGTCTCTGGCCGCTATGGTCGTTGTTGCTTGCCCCCCCCCGACCTGGTTTGATGTGCCCGCTGGGCGTCTATGCCCCCCCCCCCCGCAGCAGTTGGAGGAGGTAGCGGAGAGGAAATGGAGGATGAAATTTAGTTCGACATTGGCAGGGATGGAAGGCGTAGTCGGGCCGTATATCCGAACGTCGGTTTTGGAGCCCGTCGACGTCAAAATTCGACTTTGGAATTTGACGTCGGGGCCAGTCGACGTCAAATTTCGGTTTTGAAATTTGACGTCGGGACCTGTCGACGTCAACTTTTGAATTTGAAATTTGACGTCGACCGGTCTCGACGTCAAATGTCAAAACCGAAATTTGACTGCGAATCCTCCTCGGCCCACCCCCTGGGCTGAACCGTGACCCAGCCCTTGGCATACTCATGATTGTGGGATCTGATTGGGCCCCTAACCGTCTACTGACAGCTGCTATTGTTCCCTATTTTTGTCCGTGGCTATCCATCCCAGAGTGCTGCGCGGTACCTATTCGCATCCTATTGGGGTGTGCCACATGTCATCACGATTGCTTTTCTGTTTGCTACATATCAGTGTTGGTCGGCTCTAGTCGCCCCCCTAAGCTGGATCACGAGTACTTCATGCTTCGCGAATGTCATCCCGACTCCTACGTGCGTGAGGCGTCCTGTATGCGTGGCGTGTATTAAGTTGTGATCATTTCATTGTTCGGGAACTCAAATGGTCGGCCTTTCTGTTCTAGTCGTGTCTGCCCAATCGTATGTGGGTGCCGTGAGTGTCGTGCCTTGTTGTTGTTTGCTATGTGTTTGTGTCTGTATATTCGGTGTTTGTGCGATGAGTGCACGATGATTGATGTGATGATTTATGCGATCGATGCGATGATATCTGCAGCTACCCCAGGCTGCCGCCACCGACTGTCCCACCCCCAGAAGCACGTCGCGAATTCAAACCATTGCGGGCTCAACGCGCACGCATTGAACATGCAACACGCGACTGTCGGCCACGGGTTGGCTCGACGCAAGCGCGTCTTCAAGACTAGTTTGGCTGCGCTGGCTGTCGGAGACACTTTTTCTGTAAGTCTTCCTGCCAAACTATCTTTTGCAACCCTTATGTAGCCTCCCTTCTGAGGGTGCCAGTACGTGGGCACGCCCTCTGTTTCCTCTGGCGGGTGCTCGGCCTTGCGCTTGCCAGGGGCGTCGAGGGCCTCGAAACAGTTGAACAACCGGACGAGCACGTCCTCAACCAACGCCACACGAGGATGCACAGGCTTAGGGTCCAGCGGCACGTGGGCCATGACTGCGGGGGTCTCGACGCCATTGAAAGAGAACGGCGGGAGCTCAACGGGGACGACCTCGGTGCTGCTTGACTCGGCGAGTTTGCCTAAGGCCCTGAGCTCTGAACGATGTCTGTGCTGAGTCTTCTCAACGGGGCCGTCGTCAGATAGTCCTAGGGCGAGCTTCGACGCTTTTTCTTGAGCGCCCCGCACAACATCAATCAACGCAGATACATGTGCGTTGTATGTTTTTTTTTTGTTTGTCACACAGCCATGCAGACAAGCTTTTATCACCCTTGCGCAACTCAGCGAACTCGACGCCAATATCTGAAGTTGTGTCCACGATCCAGCCTGGCCGGCCTGGGGCTGCACCCGACACGAACCTCTTGCTCGAAACAGCAATGGGTACGGTGGCTGGCATGGCGCCGAAAACAGAAAAAATGTAGACATAATGCCCTCGCACGCTTGAGACTAGGACGCCCTGTGCGGAGCGGCGGACATGTTCTACATCGGCGCTATCACGTGAGATGCCACGTCATCCCTAACCAGTGCTTGCATCACTTCTTCCCCAAGCAGTGCCTGCACTGGTGGTGGGTGTTTGCGTGCTTGGTCGGATGTGTTGGTGCGATGTCAGTGCTCGCCCGTTCTTATTGTGTCTCATTGTTCCTGAGTGTCCGTCCCTTTCTATTCCGCAACCTGCCTAGAGCCCCCCTCCCCCGTCGATGGCCCCCCCACGGGCTCAGAGTGAACCAATTCGAATGCAGACAGGGTGATCGACCAACCCTCCTCCTCCTACTAGCATAAGTTTTTACCGCGCGCACCTCCTCCCCCTCCTCCTCCCCCTCATCCTCCTTCCCATCCTTCTCCCCATCCTCCTTCTCCTCCAAGTCCTCGTCTCCCTCCTCCCCCTCCTCCCCCCCCCCCCCCCAGGCTATCATGCGAACCGACGACCATTGTAATATCCTCTCGGTCATCCCCCTCCTCGAGATCCCCCCCTTTCGACGCTGGCGCATGGGGCGGTGCAGCGGTTGGCCTGCTTCGTGAATACGCCCTCGACGTAAGTAAGCGGAGCACGACGGCGACGACGGCGGCGGCGACGGCAGGCCCCCCCCCCAAGGGCACGATGCTGCTAAGAGGATCAGGTAGGAAGGAAATGACCAGTAACGACGGGAGGGACGTCGAGTGGGAATGGTGGTGATTGGAATGGAGGGGGAGGCAGGGGCGATGATGGATGGTGATTGCATTGGTCACCACGCTGCGTCTAGAGAAGGATGGGCCAGTGCCTTCGGTGGCCGCGCGAGCGTGGAAGCAAAAGGCATGGTGTTCTCAAGTTGCAGCGACTGGCCAGCCCAGCTCCCCGTTGCATGCCCTTCCCTGCCCCCCCCCCCCCCCCCCCCCCCCCCACTGGCGTTGGCAACGCATAGATGCAACTCCCTGCTACATCGTCGCATGGCGCTCCGAGTAGACAGAAGGCGGACACCTTCAGACAGGAGGAGGACAAGCGGGGGGGGGGATGGCAACGAGGAGCAGGAGGCGGAAACGCTGAAGGCATCCTGGACAAAAAACGCACGCCACACAACGAGCGAAAAGACTATGGTCGCTCAGGCAGTCTTCTGCCTTTTGCTAGCTGGCTCAGCCTCCCGAGTGAGGAGCGAGCCAGCCTTGATGCGAAACTTATTCTTCAGGATGGGGATGCGGATCGACTTCGCAGCGGGGGTGCTCGATGCAGAGCTGCTGCCGACGTCGATGTCCACTGAGATGACACCCATCTCCATGCTGCCTTCCTGGCAGACTGGCGCGGCCCAGAACGGCGGCGTAAAGTTCCCCGTGCTCTTTCTTCCCCGGCACGGAGCACGGCAGCAGGGAGAACGATGCATCCAGATTAGGATCCACTTGGCCCAAGTCGATCCCGCGATCGCAATCGACAGGCGTCATCCTGTCCTTCACCGTCATCGTGGCGGGGATGAAGACCAGCGTGCCTGCAGCGAAGTCCTTCCTGGTTTTGACGGCCATAGGGTTCACGTAGACGCGCGCGTCGTCGTAGGTCGGGGGCCCATGTTCGCGAGATAGCTTCGCCAAGGCAGCGGTGATATTGCCCTTGGCGCCCTGCGCGAGCCACTGCCCCGACGTCTCTGGGATGGTATCGACATGGTCTGTCAGCTCCTGCTGCGGCTTGGCGGTGGTGAGCGTCCAGTGGCTCACGAGGTCTGCCAAGGGGGCGCGAATCGGCTGAGCACCAGTGTGCACGCCAGTCGGGTTGGCAACGGCCTCCGCGTCGTCGACGACGTCAATGGCGAACGGCGTGCACGGAGGAGCCGAGCCACGTTTCAGCTCGTCGGGCTTCTTCTTTTTGGTCACAGCCCCACGCTTGAACCCCTCGGCAAACATCTGGGGTGGTGGGCTGTTCATCTGCTCAGTCGCCATCGAGGCCAGAGGGCTCGCGGAAGCACCTGCCCCTCCGTCATCGGAGCTCGCAGGCGCGGGGGTGGGCGCGCATCGAGGAACCTGGGTTGCAACTTGGACCCTCGCCCCACCCCGCCCCCCCCTGGCCCCTCCCCCTCGTCCCAGGTTGAGGAAGAGTTTTTGGGGTGGGTGGGGTGGGGTGGGTG
>CAUYUJ010003191.1:345352-362852 GCA_963575745.1 Prorocentrum cordatum
GCGAACGAGGCCATCAGGCCTAACCCAACAAAAAACCATCGTGAGAATGATGGCATCATACCCGACAGGAGAAACAACAGAAACAGCATGGCACGAATCTGTCAATCTGAAACGGTCACCCCCATAAGAAAGCACGTTTAGAAACCACATCGCGCGTGGTGGCGCGAGGATCCAATTGGCAACGCACCTGGAGGCTCTCCGTCTGCGAGCGGTGGTTGGGGCAGAAGCGGTTGCCGACGGTGAAGCCGACGTTCTTCTTGAGCTCATCCATGAACACTTGGTGCGCCGACGCAAGGCAGTCGAACTCGATGCCCTCGCGGCTCTGCTTGCCTTTGCCCAGCGTGTTGCACGTCGGCCTGGGGTCACTGCGTCCAAGCATGCTTGACCTCGCGGACTGCTGAACTTTGTGCACGCCGCCGCAGAGAAGCCCCGCCTCGTTCATCATCGCACCGGCTGTCTTCACATCCTCAATTTTGGCTACTTTGGTCAGCTTATTCAGGTCACACTCGCGAAGCAGGCAGCACTAGTTGCCGACGGCTTTCTGCACTGGCGACAAAAGGTTGCACATCAGCGCCACCACCTTGACACGCATGAAGGGAACAACTTGCTCTGGCCACGCGAGGCCCGCCACCTTGTCGATGAAGGTCTGGCCGACGAAACCGTAGTTGGAAGGTGCGTCCACTGGGGCCTTCGCCAGACACGTGTAGATATCCTTGGCCTCCTCCCAGTAGCAAGACGGGATGGTCGCTGCGAGATTGCCCAAGCTGCTTGCCTACTGAATCAAGAACGGCTCTGTGCGCGTGGACTACATGATTGCATTATTCCAAGCATTCGTCTCGGACAGTCCTGCGTCCAGCGCAAGGTGATATGATGCGCAGAGTGCCAAGATACCTTCGAGCTCTGTGACGCCCTGAGTGCCCGTCTGGCTGGGAGCTTTCATCCCGATGTTCATTATCAATGGGTACCGCTTCGCGACTTCCTCCGCCAAAACCTTCCAGGACAGCCCGCCAGCCACTGCTGTTGCCCAGCCGTCGTGCTTCGAACAGAAGTCCTTACAATTGATATTACCAGACGGTGCCAACATCTTACATGAGGTCGAAATCTCAGCATTCACTGCGCGGACAAAGACGTTTGCATGCGTAGACCCAATGGTCACGGCCGCCAAGTGGTCAAATACTGGGATCCCTTGAGCCTGGCACTGCGAATTGTTGAAGTCCAACCATGTTTTGAAAACTCTGAGCCCGCCTTAACCTGGATAGCCCACGCACCGAGGGACGCCTTGGCGTATGACCATCCAGCCGTGCAATGTTTGTGGCCGCTGGCCATTGCAGAGGACAGAATGAAACCGAGACCACCCCTGTTGTTTGGGTGTGCTCCTACAAGATTCGCTGGAAGCTGCTGTTCCCACATCAGGACGTCGTGTTGCTTGAACAAGTCAACACATCTGTCCCAAGCCTTTGTCACCATCTCATCATTCAGATACTCGCGAATCATTGTGATGATCTGAGCGTGGAGTGTCCAAGATACGGTTGACAGCACCCATGCGGATTCCACATATTGACTCTGTATGAGCTCGAAGGAAGGACGCCCAACGGGACACTTTGTCAAAACGGCTGCGGATGAGGAAAGGAAGAAGGATATCAGCCCCATCACAGGCCTTATCCAGGGGTCCGCTAAGTAGTTTACTGGACGAGCTATACGGTTTAGCGAACCCCAGCTAAACGGTTTAACGAACCCAGCGCTAAATGGTTTAGCCCCCCCCCCCACTCGCAGGGTTACTAACTCCTTGGCTAACCCGCGCACAAACGTTAACAAACTACGAAAGCGGTTACAGTAACCTGTGCTAAACCAGTTGCCAATTATGTAGTACGTGACCGACCGCACAACTAAAGTTTAGCATGCGTGCTAACTGTTTGGGTAACCACGGTGTAACAGCGCAATGGGTTATAGAAGTTAGCATGGCGTAGCAGAACATAGCAGTAGCATGGCAAAGCTTGCGACAGCAATGCCAGCAGTTGTCAAAGGACTGGCAAGCCCCTGTAAGCAAGCACGCTGCTACTAAACCGACGGCCCTCCCAAGTGAAGGGGCCCCGTCGGGCCCAAGAGGGGGGCCGTTGGGACCCGAAGCGGGCACTGTTCTCCCCCCATTTACCGCCCCCAATTTGTGATGGTGACGGTGACGGAGACAGGGATGAAGATGGTGATGATGATGATGATGATGATGATGATGATGATGGATGATGATGATGATGATGACGATGATGATGATGCTGATGCTGATGCTGATGCCGATGATGATGATCACGACGACGACGCCGATGATGATGCTGATGATGATGATGCTGATGCTGATGATGATGACGATTATGATGACGAGGATGAGGATGAGGAAAAGGGTGGGAGGAGGCGGAGGAGGGGGGAGAGGAAAGGGAACGGGAGGATAAGGACAAAGAGGGAGGGAGAGAGATGAGGAACAGGGATGATGATGACGATGATGACGATGACGATGCTGATGATGATGATGATGATGATGATGCTGCTGCTGCTGATGATGATGATGATGATGATGATGATGATGATGCTGACGATGTTGATGATGATGATGCTGATGATGATGATGATGATGATGAAATTGGTGGTGGTGGTTGTGATGATGATGATGATGCTGATGATGCTGATTGTGCTGATGATGATGGTGATGGTTGATGATGGTGAAAGACGGGGCGGAATGGGCACGGGCTGGCATCATGAGCTGGCCCCCAACAAATCAGAAGCATCAGACCTTCTACGTCAAGGGAGCGGGAACAATTACACAAACATGAACAACTCGGATGTCCGCGCGGGTTTGGGTTTCTGGGATCGGCGCTGGACCCCCCGCCCAGGCAAGGATCCCAGCGCCGATCCGAGGAACCTGCGCGGACCTCCGAATTTGTATGTTTATGTCGTTGATTGTTCCCCGATGCCCTCAAGCCTTCCGGGCAATGTTCTGTGCCTGCGGGGCAAACTCGGAAGACTCCCCAGAAGGCCCGAGGCCGTTCAGGCCTTCTGAGAAGACCCTCCCCTCCCACTTCCCCTTCAGTTATATATGTTGCTTTCATCGTCCTTAAGGAACACTTTCCAGAAATAATTTCGAGCACCCAGAAAAGTCTCGAAACAATGTCGAACGAGTATCGCCTCCCAGGGCCCGACACGCGAAAACCCTCCAGTTTCGGTACCTTCTTGGTGCTCGAAATTCTTCCTGATGCTAAAGCGGGTTGGAACATCATAACCCCCCAGGCTCGCCGCAGACGCCCTTCGCTGGCATCAAACCCTGGCGAAGCCGCACCCTCTCCACGACGTCGTCGTGGCTGTGCCACGGCGTGGGCCCCCGCCGAGGAGGCCTGGCCCCCCTTCCCCTGGGAGAGGCCTCCCGCCCCAGGAGCGGAGGAGGAGGGGGAGGAGGAGGAGGAAGGGGGAGGAGGAGGAGGAGGAGGAGGGGGAGGAGGAGGACAAGGAGGAGGAGGAGGAGGGGAGGAGGAGGAGGAGGAGGAGGCGGAGGAGGAGGGAGGAGGGAGGAGGAGGAGGAGGAGGAGGAGGAGGATGGGAGGAAGAGGGAGGAGGAGGAAGGAGGAGGAGGAGGAGGAGGAGGAGGAGGAGGAGGAGGAGGAGGAGGAGGAGGGGGAGAAGGAGGAGAAGGAGGAGCAAGGAGGAGGAGGAGGAGGAGGAGGGGGAGGAGGAGCCGTCTCTTGTGGACGGCTTCTCGGAGCCCTGCGATGGCCCCTGGACCGTCGAGCAGACAGCCCAAAAAACACTCCCGTCGAGACCTTCGTTTCGCGACCAAGGCTCAAGAACGGCTTGAGTCGCGAAGAGAAAACAAACGGGACAGGGCAGGGGAGGTTTTTCTACGCCTCGGGGCCCTCGCCTGGCCCATTGGCCCATGGGACCGTCAAAGACGACTCAGGGTGAACAGCCGGTCCCATGGTGGAAAGGGTCTGGCCTTCCGGGGACCCCGTGCTGACAAAAATCAGGGCATCGCATGTCTGGGAGGGGGTCTGTCGTGGGCGAAAAACCGATCTCCGCATCAGTAGCCTCGCGGGCCGGGCCCCTGGGCCCCGCGGATACGGGGCGCCTTTTCGAGGATGCCCCGCACAGAACGTACCTGCGCGACCGCGTATCAGCGGGATCGCGCGCCGCAATCCAGACCGCGAGGGAGCGGGTACGGATATGTTCGCCGCTACGCTGCGCGGGGATGCTGCTGCCTGCAGAACTGCGTGGAAGGACGGTCACACGCAACCGTTGTCTTCCAAGCGGGCCACGACTAGAGACGGCAAGCGCACTAGTAGAGTAACCATGGCTTGAGAGCTCTGTCTGCACCCATCATCCCACACAAGTGGTACATTGCCCTTGCGACGCCTTTGGAAACCTTGCTCAATAACAAATGTTCGCCGATCGTGGGCCCATGCCCTGCGAGCCTCCATCAGGGGCAGGCCCCAGCCCTCCCCGTGGGACGGCAGGACGAAGGCGTCTGCGGCCCGGTAGAGGCCGGGGAGCAGCGGCAGCGGCAGCGGCTCCCTGGTCACCAGCAGCCGCCCCGCGGCGTCCTCCGCGGACACGCCGAGCGCCGCATGGAGTTGGGCCACGTCGTCGTCGGGGTGGGTGCCCCACGACAAGTGCTGCGTCTTGACCACCGAGGAACGGAGAACGGAACGAGCGTCAACCCGTGGAGCCTCCGTGCGGATTTCCTGGCTCCGTGGCTGCCCCCCCCCCCTCTCTGAGCGCGCGGGGGCCGCCCCGCGGCCGCCGCCGTGGGGGGGGGGCCCAGCGAGGATGCCGGGCATCCGCACGGGCACCCGCCCGTTTCTGCTCGTGCTGGGCTCCTTCCTCGAGATCAACAGGCGCACGGTGGTGCCGACGGTCTGCCCGTCCTCCCGGGCGACCTGCGTCGAGCGGCGGGGAAACGTCCGCCAGAACGTCTCCAGCAGCGCCTGCCAGTTCTTCCGCTCCTCCCACTTGAAGACGGAGAGGAACGTGAACACGTCGTGCCCGACCCCTGCGGCCACGAACTGGTCCAGCTCCGCCACGCCGAAGTGCGGCACCGGCGGACGCACCGGCGGACTCCCGGCGCTGCAGTTGAAGAGCCGGGGGTCGATCGCCTCGGGCAGCACCTTCAGCATGCTTGCCTCGACGCCAGATCTAGAAAACGTCTCCTCGTTGAACTTCGAAGGAACCCAGACAGCATCGAACTGCTTGTTGCAGCGCTCCGCGTTCATGGGGTCGAGGCGGTCAGTCTCCAGCATGCTCCTGCTCACGCGCAGCAGATCGGGGCGGCCACCGCGCACGGCTCGCGCCAGCGGGTCGTCCTGCGCAGCGTACTGCAGGAAGTCGGGAAGGCCGCACACTCCCAGGAACGCCGCATGCACCACGAACACCACCCTGCGTGGCGGGCGATCCGCGAAGAGCCAATCCGACAAATCCCTCTCGCCCCACTGAAGCTCGATCTGATCCTTGCCGCGAAACAAAGGGGTCCTGAGGGAAACGGGTTCTGGACTTCTGGGGTGATCCCAAAGACCCATGTGCCATCCTGACTCTCCCTGGAGACCGAGGACGGCAAAACACCTCAAGACTCGTGGGCGGGAGTCATCTCCATATCCGGATGACGATGGAGATGCGGAATACGATGATGATTGATGATGGTGATGATGATGAGGATGCTGGTACTGATTGTGCTTATGATGACGATGAGATGATGATGATGATGATGATGATGATGATGATGATGATGATGATGATGATGATGATGATGGTGGTGATGATGGTGATGATGGACCGACAGGAGCACAAGGCAGACCGAAGACAGCCCCACATGAGCTTCTCCTCAACATCATTACCATCATGATGCTCCACATCGCACTCGTCCACTACAATTGTCCTCCTCCTCCTCCTTCTGTTCCTCCTCGTCCTCCTCATCATCCCCCCTTCATCATTGTTTATTTCACCACCTTCTCCGCCCCAAGAACATCTCAGATGACCCAAGAAACTCAAGACGGCCGAGATGTGACACGTGACAGGCTTCGGACCCTCACTCCAAAGTGGAGGCAGCCCAGGGGTCTGAGCTGGATACGCCCAGCGACAATCGGTCAAGACAGGGGGATAACACAGATTCAATCAACATCGGTCCCCAGAACCCTCGTGGGGTCGAGCATGACTAGCTGCTCGAGCCGCGTCAGGCCGTGGCAGCAGGGGGGCACCTTCTCTCCCCTTCCTGCAAACCAGAAGCTCGGCTGAACCACCTCAGCCCCCCCCAACCGGCTCCAAGCGCCAACCGCCAACGCACTATGCTCGGTCGCAACTCACGGGGGCCTCCCACACCATCCTGCCAGCTCTTGCGAATCGACGCTGATCGACGCCGAACCCGTGTATCTCATCAATTACCAGACGCCAGTTGACGTTAAGGTACTTTCAAGACGGAGCTACGAGGGTATACGAGGCTCCCATGATTTGCTACCGAATATTTGTACCTTCACCGCCGCTCGACTTACGTAATTGCAGTTTCCTGCCGCCCCTCGACCAGCTGGCTTCCCGAGAGCACTGGGCCGCCACCAGCGGCGGGACTTGCCGCAGTCCACTGGAGCCGAAGAATGACAAACGGCACAACCACAAACTCAGATCTTCGATGCGGGGACCTTCCTGGAACCACTCGCTCCACTGATGCGTCGATGCTACATCAAACGGCCGTCGACTGGGTTGAACTTGAATCAAACTTGAATCGAACCTGAATCGAACTTGAATCGAGCTAGAGTCGAACATATCAGTTAGATGGTCCCTAAATTTGTCCCCCAAACGAGCATGGATAAACTGCCGGAACCCCGCGCGGATCTGATCTATTGGATTGGCGCCCGACCCTCCTCGCTGGCGCGCAGAGCGCGCCTGGGGGGTCCCGGGCGCCCACTCAAGCTACGCAATCTGTTCTGCTTCGGATGCTCGCCGTCGCCGTAGAAGGAGGAGAATGAGGAGGAGGAGGTGGAGGAGGAGGAGCAAGGAGGAGGAGGAGGAGGAGGAGGAGGAGGAGGAGGAGGAGCAAGGAGGGGAAGGAGGAGGAGGAGGAGGAGGAGGAGGAGGAGGAGGAGCAATGAGGAGGTAAAATTAAGGGGAGGAGGAGCCAGGAGGAGGTGGAGGGGGGAGGAGGGGGAGGAGGAAGCAAGGAGGAGAGCAAGGAGGAGGAGGAGGAGGAGGAGGAGGAGGAGGAGACCCCCTTGCCCTCAGGACTCGAGACCCCTTTCCCCCACGGCGCCGTCCAGCACCCGCCGGGTCGACGCCGGCCAGACGCACGACGCCTCGCAGCGGTTCGTGCGCACGCGCCCGGCGCCCAGGGAGCGGGCGAGCCCCTCGAGGATGGTGACCGCCTCGTGAGGACGAAGCCCGGGCGAGGATAACATCGGGGCAGGATAGAAATCGAGAAGCTCTGAGATCCGGCGGCCTCCTCCTCCTCCTCCTCCTCCTCCTCCTCCTCCTCTCCCTCCTCCTCCTCCTCCTCCTCCTCCTCCTCCTACCTCCTCCTCCTCCATCCTCCGCCTCCTCCTCCTCCTCCTCCTCCTCCTCCTCCTCCTCCTCCTCCTCCTCCCCCCTCCTCCCTCTGGAGGATGCCTCGGGCCCGCGGCCTTCGGCCTTCTCTCAGAGCGTTAACGGAGCGCTCTGAGGGCGGTCCAGAATGCTCTGGAACGGCTCTGCAGTGGAGGCCCGACCGACCACGAGAACCCTTGACAAGAAACCCAACCCTGAGACCCGAGGACGTCCAGGGATTTTCGGCGTGGGGGCGTCATGCTTTTGATGGCAAGACCATCGAAGCCCAAGAAACCCAGGTCACCCTGGAGGCAAGCAGGGTGTTTCTTGGCATGGGTCTCCACTGTATCCTCGTCCTGGCCCCGTCTGACGGGCGGCTGGCTGGCGTCGACGTTGTCGTCATCCCCAGACGCCCTCGCGTCGTAAGACAAAAAAAGCCCGACGGACTGTCTGTTTGTTCTTGTTCGATCTCTCGGGGCCCTCGCTGGGCCCTGGGATGAGGGGTAACGATAGGGGGGGACTCGCAAAGGGGGGACACATCGACCTGAAATCGGCGATACATCGCCGGTACATCGGCGATACGGCCCCGATAGTGAATCCGAACGTTCCTGGGCAGGTTGGGGCTATCGGGCCCCCATCGGCGATCCATGCGCGATTGGGGGTCGACGCATCCCCCCCGATGCCTACCACCCCCCTGTCGATGCCCCTGATGGGACCAGTAAACACGACTCTAGGATGAAAAGCCGGTCCCCGGGAAGGGGTCCAAACCTCTGGGGTGTCCACGTCATGCAGAACATCACGTTGCCGGAGTCTGGGTCGTCGTCATCGTCTCGTCAAGGGTCGTCGTCGTCGTCGTCGAGGGTCGGAGTTCGGTGATCGAGAGATTCGGGCGTTTTTGCTACGGTTTGGACATTTCTCAGCATCTGCTGGCTCTCCAGAGGCCTCTGAACGCTTCTGGGAGCCACCCATGGCAGAGACCTCTGGAGGCCTCCGGGGACCTCCTGTGACCTCCAGGCGGGTCCCCTAAGTCTCTGCACTCGCCAGGCAGCGCTGACAATGATAACGGTGAAGCCCGAAAAGTACAAGTCATGCGCTGGCCGTGCCTGGCCAATCTGGGCTCTCTGCAGACCGCCAATATCAGCAGATAAATGAGAAGTCGGAGGATCAGGGAGGAGATAGAAGGGTGGAGGATAAGGAGGGAGGCATGGAATGGGAGACAGGAGGACGAGACATGAGGAACAACCGCTCGGTTTTCATGCATACCTGCTGTCTTTTGCCTGCCCGAGAGTGTACGCACTGCACGCCGTGCAGCCTCCAACAATTCGTGCATAGTGTCGCTGCGATCGAGCTCGGCGTGAAGCGCACCCGGAGACGAGGAGCAAGAGGAGGAGGAAGAGGAGGAGGAAGGGGATAGACGGGATGCGGAGAGTGGAGGGAAGAGGATCAGGAGGGGAAGACGAGGAAGAGGAGGAACGCAGGTAGGGAAGGGAGGAATCTGACCCCATAACGATTATGACATGGAGGGACCGAGCAACGAATACGACAAACGCAATTGGGATTCAGACCGAGGCGCATCACATGCTATTCAAGTGCTATTGCCCGTCGCATGATCGACGCCGTGAAAAAACCTGGATTGGTGGCTGTTTCACTCGACTGGGCTAAGGCGTCCGACAGGATGAAGCACGAAGCGAGGAGCAAAGCTCTGGCGCGGTCTGGCATTCCAGCCCCAAATACTCGTATTCACAACTGTACAAAACCCACAATCTCCTTCCGACAGACACGGCAAGCGATTCCGGTGTCAGGCAGCAGCGAGCAGGAACAGCTCAAGGATTCCCGCAGTCCCAATACTTATTCGTCACTCTGTTCAAACGGAGTTGCTTCTCGACGCCGACAACCTGCACAACGAACTGGACATGGGCTCTGTGGCACCAAAGTGCGCTGCATGGAATGATGTTTGTACGCGGACGACACCATGCCCTTGAATTTTCAACTTCTGCCGAACCTCACCATCAACGTGGGCAAGCAATACGGCCTGGACTTGCATGCGGAGAAGACCGTGGCGTGATACGGGACCCTGCGTCGCAGCTAACAAACACGCACATCTAGCAGTCTATTTGGGTGGACTCTTGCGCAGCAACGCCGAAAACAACCCAGAAATTACGAGACTGCCAGGCGAAACCCGAGGGATTTTCAGAGCACCGGCCAAATGCTGGAGCCATACGGGTTGTCCAAATCGCGAAAGGTTTGCTTATTCCCCATATCCTAAGATGGGGTTCTTGTTATTACTTGGACGCCTCCTACTCCTCCTCCTCCTCCTCCTCCTTCCTCCTCCTCTTTTCTCCTCCCCTCCTGTCGGACATACTCAGACTTGCTCATACACAGACTTACTCATACTCAGACTTACTCATACTCAGACCTACTCATACTCAGACTTACTCACACTCAGACATACTCATATACAGACTTACTCATACACAGACTTACTCATACACAGTATTAGTCATACCCAGACGTACACATACACAGACTTACTCATACACAGACTTACTCATACTCAGCACCCCTAAGGGGAGCCGCCAGGGGTGGTTGCACGGGCTCGTTCGCGGCCATTTTGTGGGGATGTCTCAGGCGGTTTGCCTGTTTCTGTGCCCAACATCCTTCGCTTTCGGAGCAGATTTGGAGGATGTCTCGAGCGAGGCGCTCATTTCAGCACCCCTAAGGGGAGCCGCCAGGGGTGGTTGCACGGGCTCGTTCGCGGCCATTTTGTGGGGATGTCTCAGGCGGTTTGCTTGTTTCTGTGCCCAACATCCTTCGCTTTCGGAGCAGATTTGGAGGATGTCTCGAGCGAGGCGCTCATTTCAGCACCCCTAAGGGGAGCCGCCAGGGGTGGTTGCACGGGCTCGTTCGCGGATTTTGTGGGGATGTCTCAGGCGGTTTGCCTGTTTCTGTGCCCAACATCCTTCGCTTTCGGAGCAGATTTGGAGGATGTCTCGAGCGAGGCGCTCATTTCAGCACCCCTAAGGGGAGCCGCCAGGGGTGGTTGCACGGGCTCGTTCGCGGCCATTTTGTGGGGATGTCTCAGGCGGTTTGCCTGTTTCTGTGCCCAACATCCTTCGCTTTCGGAGCAGATTTGGAGGATGTCTCGAGCGAGGCGCTCATTTCAGCACCCCTAAGGGGAGCCGCCAGGGGTGGTTGCACGGGCTCGTTCGCGGCCATTTTGTGGGGATGTCTCAGGCGGTTTGCTTGTTTCTGGGCCCAACATCCTTCGCTTTCGGAGCAGATTTGGAGGATGTCTCGAGCGAGGCGCTCATTTTCACCCCCCAGGTGGGCCAGATGTTGAGGATGTCTCGATCGGTTTGCTTGTTTTGGTGGCCAGGCTCGTGGGCGCAGATTCTTCTCAGGATGCCACAGGAGGCTCCAACAGGCTCCAGGAGGCCCCAGGAGACCACATGAGGTCCCAGGAGGCATCAGGAGGCCACAGAAAGACTCAAGAGGCCACAGGATGTCCCAAGAGGCTCCAGGAGGCCCCAGGAAGCTCCAGAAGGCCTCAGGAAACCACAGGAGGCCCCAGGAGGCAACAGGAAGCGCCAGGAGGCCTCGGAAGGCAACAGGAGGCCCCGAGAGGCCCCAGGAGCAGGAGGCCTCAGAAGGCAACAGGAGTGGCTCCAATCCCATGTGTTTTACGTATGCTCCTATCGATTGGGCCTCACCTGGAGCACGATTCTTTGATGTTCTACGTATGTTTCTATAGATGGTCCTTCTCCTGTGTACACAATCCTAAATGTTTTACTCATGTTCCTATGTATTGGGCCTCTCCTGGGGCACGAGTCCTTGGTGTTTTACGCGTGTTCCTATAGATTGCCCTTCTCCTGTGGCTCTAATCCGCAATGTTTTATGTACGTCTGTTGCTATAGATTGCGCCTCCCCTGGGGCACGAAACCTTCCTAGGAGGTCCCAGGAGGTCCCAAGAGGCTCTTGGAGACCCCAGGAAGCCCCAGTAGGTTTCAGGAGGCCCCAGGAGGCCCCAGGCTCATGCACAGAGACGCGCTCGTACTACTGAGGCTCATTCACACTCCAATTCATTCGCAGTTAGATTGATGTCCCAGACCGTCACAACTGAAGCCCGTTAATATTCGAAAGCTCTTGCGCCTAGACATTCACGGCGGACAGGTCCATGCGAGTAGATGCACATATGGGGAGCTCCACGCAGTGAATAATTTGATCGTAGAGCTGTGCCGAAATTATTGTACAAACTTGAACAAGTGTGGCGATTATTCGCAGACTCGCAGAGGCAGGAAAGCTTCCAAACATCGTGTCTTCGAGGAACATTGAGAAACCCACGTTCGTACAACTTCAGGGTGCCGAACGTCACAGTTCTGAGCACAGCGCGTGCGGATCGTCTGAGCGAGGCACTGCGCAAGAGGCACCTCTGCCAGACATTCCGCCACCGTGCCCCCTGGCATGTTGAGGCGTGATAGAATGCCAAGTGCTGTCTGGCAAAGTTTCTGCATCTTCTACCGGGCCCCCACCTCCTCGGGAAGCGCCTCGCCGCGCGCACAGGCCATGGCGGCCATGGCGCCTCTCTGTGGCTCTCGGAGGCATCCATGATGGCCCAGGAGGCCCCCAAGACGGTCCAAGAGGGCCCCAGCCGAACGATGGCCCTAAGACGCCCAATATGGCCTTGAGATGGTGCAAGAGGTTTCCGAGGCGCCGTGAGAGGCCTCGAATAGGTCTTCCCAGGGGGGCCCCAAAGGCAGAACTGTGTGACTTGCCTTGCGTTTTTTCTTTATATATATATATATATATATATATATATAAGTATGTATATATGAATTCGAGCGTTCTCGCCTTTTCGGTTTTCCGACGCTCCAAGATGGCCCAAGAAGCCCCCCAAGACCACCACACATCGACCTGAGAGGCGTCCAAGAGAGAGGGCCCCAAGACGGCCTAAGGGCGCCCCAAGAGGCGCCCCAGACGGCCTACGAGGGCCCCAACACGGGCCCCCAAAAGAGCCACGAGATTCCAACGCACATCGACTTGGCGTAGAAGCCATCACCCAAGCTCGGTGGCGGGACTTGCCGTAGGCAGCCGAACAACCATTTGAGATCCTTGGTGTGCCAGCCTTGAACGAGTGCACCAAAGCAGCGCGTGTATAGACTATTACAATGAGGCTTAGAGGCGGCAGTCCACAGTCCCCCTCTTCATCGTCCTCCTCCTACTCTTCCTTCCCCTTTGCGTTCCGGATTCGTGTGGCATTCACGTTGCGGTTAATTGCGATGCTGGAGCCAGCTCCTGCGAGTTGCGGTCAGATTGTTCAGCTGTGTGCTGTTGTGCCCAGGCGACGGCCTGGGTGTCAGCATGCGGCCCGCGAAAGACAATCAGTTCGCTTGTCCGTCACGAGTTTACGGCTACATCCGCCGCCTCCTCCTCCTCCTCCTCCTCCTCACCCTCCTGTCTCCTCATGTCTCCTCCCTTGTGCTGCCCTCTGCTGCTCTCTGTCGCTGCTGCTGCTCATCCTCCTCCTCCTCCTCTTCCAGAGGTCCCTGGAAGTGTGGAGGGTCCCTGAGCTTTGCGGAGATCCTGGAAGCCTGCAGCGGTCCCAAAGCGGTTTTCTGTTCTGGGTCTCGGCATTTGGCCGCAGGGCAGGGGATGGGGGGGGTCTGGGCCTAGGCCGGATCTTGGTCGATCTGCTTCTACCAGTCGCCAAAAGCAGCCGTCAAAAACAGCCAAGATCCAGCCTATGGGAGGGAGGAGGAGGAGGAGGAGGAGGAGGGAGGAGGAGGAGGAGGAGGAGGAGGAGGAGGAGGAGGAGGAGGAGGAGGACAAGTTAGGTGCGCTCGCGTCAACATCTGACATCCTACCCCTCCCTCCCATCCCTTACCATGGCGCTGATTTTCTCTATCCGCGGACGCGTGTCGTAGCGGACCTGTGGCTCCGCGCGTGTGCGTAGTGGGTGGTGGTGCGCGTGCGTGCGTGCGTGTGTGCGTGGTTGTGGTTGTTTGTGGTGTGTGTATGTGTGTGTGTGCGTGTGTGCGCGTGTGCTGTGGTGTGACGTGGTGTGGCGTCTTGGTGGTTTGGTGGTGGGCCAGGTGCGTACGTGCGTGATGGCGGTAGTGGTGGTGCGGTGGTGGTGGCGGTGTGTGGTGTGTGTGTGTGTGTCTGTGTGTGTGTGCGTGTGTGCGTGCGTGTGTGTGTGTGTGTGTGTGTGTGTGTGTGTGTGTGTGTGTGTGTGTGTGTGCGTGCGTGCGTGCGTGCGTGCGTGCGTGCGTGCGCTTGCGTGCGTGCGTGCGTGCGTGCGTGCGTGCGCGTGCGTGCGTGCGTGCGTGTGTGTCTGTGTGTGCGCGCGTGTGATGTGGTGTGACGCGGTGTAGCGTGGTGGTGGTGGTGGGGTAGTGCGGTGGTGGTGGCGGTGCGCGGTGGTGGTGCGCGTGCGTGCGTGCGTGCGTTGGTGGGTGGAAGTGGCGGTGGGTGTGCGTGCGGCGGGGCGGGGCGTGGTGCGGCGCGGTGGTGGCGGGCGGATGGGCGCGCGAGAAAGAGGCCCGCGCTGGGGCGAGAACGCCATCCTGAACGACGGAGGCAAAACACCGATCCGAAAATGAGGCCCACGCTGCAGCGGGAGCACGATTCGGAACGATTCGTGAGCAGAAATGAAGCCGGCGCCTCAGCGAGAGCAGCATTTTGAAAAAAACGCAGGCGAAAACCCAACTCCCGGGAATCCTGTGTGTAAAAAAACAGCACGCGGGGGGGGAGGAAGGGCGTGGGGGGCCCGCGCCGAGCGGCGGGACAGTACGTAGGAAACGGAGGCTTGGTCTTCTGGACCTGGCGACGACGGCCTCGGGTGCTGCCTGCGCCTGCAGGCGCCGCGCGCTCGGAGGGGGATACGGTTTAGGTCGGGCGTGTCCCCCTACAAGAGAATTTGGACGAAAAATGTTCAATACCCAAACAATACACCAAAAATAATCAAAAATGGTCAAACAATCGCCCCCTGACTATTTTTGACTATTCTTGAATATTCCCCCTGTGGAGGGACAGGCCCGACTTGAGGATTCAGCCAGGCAACTGCCAGACGGAACGCTGGAGGAGACAACGACGTCCCTCTTCGGCCATCAGAAGAGCCTGGCGGCGCGCACAAGGGGTACACCGTGCGAAATGCTTAAGAAATCATGGGTTAAGAAATTCATAGTCTCAGAACTTGAATAAAAACCCAGAATTTCTATCAAAATCTTGGGATTTACACTGAAACGTTAAGAATAATCGAGACTCTGGCCGAAAACTTGGGTTTTCTTAAGCATCGCCTGGAGTGTAGGGGAGGGGGGGAGGCTCCTTTCAGACAGAAGGAGGCTGCTTCTTCGAGGGCGCCGGCCCGGCATCTCCAGACAGGGCCCGCACCCTCCGGGAGGCAACGGGTGCCACCGAGAAGCCCTCCCCCCCCCCCGCCGCATGCCCCCCGCCCCACTGCGCGTGGCCGAGCAGCGCCTGGGTGCACGAGGGCACCCAACGGAGCACCGAGGCATCGCGAGCCCCCCCTCCGGCTCCTGCTTCCGCGCCTCTCGCCATCGCTCGGACGCCCATTCCGCGTGCATTTGTCGGTCCCGAGCGTGTGTTTTTTGTTCGGGAGCGGCAAAGAGGGGGGTGTCCAAGAGGGGGGGGTGCAAATCATGACCGGCGGCATGTGCGCGGCCCAGCGGGGGGGCCTGGGACGTAATAAAATAAGAAGAGGCGCCATGAAATCTGAGGAAAAATCATGGCCCGCGCCATGAAATCCCCCCCCCCCTTGTCATCACCCATCACCCCCCTCTTTTCCGCCCCCGATTTGTTGCCCGCTGATCCAGGATGGTCCTCGGTGGTCCTCGCCGAGAGAACACAGACACGTCCGAGCGATGCCAAGGCCTTGTGCCTGCCGGGCCGACGGTGTGCTGCGGGGGCACCGCGCGACGGGCGGCCTCCTGGCCCGGAGCGACTGCTCGCTCCGACCCGCGGGCCCCGGGTGCGGCCTCGACGCCCAGGACGAAGCCAGGGCGAGGACCAGCTCGGGTGAGGACAGAGCGAGAACCTCCGAGACCTGGCGGCTCTGGAGGACGCCTCGGGCGCCGCGGCCTTCTCGGAGCGCTCCGGCATGCTCTGAGAGCCTTCCGGAGCGCTCTGAACGGACTGTTCCTCGTCCTAGCCCTGTAGAAAACGAAGAAGACAACACATGATACTTCTAATACTAATAATCATTTTCTTTTTTCTACTACTTAGACTAGTCATCAAAATAACAATAACATTAGCAATACTACTAATAATAAAGCAGTGCGAAGACCACAACACCTCGGCATCGTTCCCTTGGTTCCAGAAGCGGGATGTGGCACCAACTATGTTGCACTGCTCGTCACATGGAGGGCAATGGAACCTGGGAGGTCTCATGGCCCCAGCCATGCTATCCACCGCCCCTCGAGTCCTCCCCGCCCTCTTTTGGACGCCCCCGAGAAGAGCGCAGATCGAGTGCTGCCAAAGTGCCCCTGACCCAAGCTGCTCCCAGGATCTCCAAGGAGGCCCCCACGACCTCCAAAGCACCCCCCATGAGGCCCAGGGGGGCCCCAGGAGCTGCAACATGGAGCGGAAAGCCAAGAAACACAGCCAACAATGCCAACAACATACCAACACAAATGCCAACACTGCCAACAAAAATAGCCAACAATGCCAACAGCAATAGCCAACAATGCCAACATGGGGGGCTTCCAGAATGCCGGCAAACATAGCGCTCCAGGCCTCGACCCATCTGGACTGCTTGAGATCTCGCCTGGAGTTCGGCTGCCAGGATCCTGGTGCTACGTTGTAGCCCTCCTGGAAGGTCGGGCTTACCATTCGGTCGGGCACGTCCCCCTACATTAGACGACGGATCTGACATCGCCCCATATATATATATATATATATATATATATATGTATAGAAAAATCGCCCCAGGCGGTGTTTTTTAAAGACTATTTTGGAACATGCCTCCTGTAGAGGGACGCGCCCGACTGGAGCTCCTGGCAGACACCCCGCGCGGCGCGGCCCGCCCGCCCGCGCCCGACGGCCTCGATCTCCATGCCCGTGCAGCCGCACTCCCGGTACCAGGAGACCCCGAGGGCGCCCCCGGCGGGCGGCGTCGAGGCCCCGGAGCCCACGGGCGTCGCCTCGGGCGGCGGTCCTCCTCCTCCTCCTCCTCCTCCTCCTCCTCCTCCTCCTCCTCCTCCTCCTCCTCCTCCTCCCCCCTCAGGATCGGCCCTGCTAATTACCGGAGAACCGCAAGTGGCCACGCCGAGCATGCCTCTGATGGTGCTCCCGTCGTACTGGAGGACCAGATCCCAGAAATGGTTTCGAGCACCAGGAAAAAGTGTCGCAGGAGGGTCGCAAGAGGGTCGAAGCGGTGTTGGA
Organism: Prorocentrum cordatum; assembly: GCA_963575745.1. Lineage (NCBI taxonomy): Eukaryota > Dinophyceae > Prorocentrales > Prorocentraceae > Prorocentrum > Prorocentrum cordatum. Next base: position 362,291 of record CAUYUJ010003191.1, read on the forward strand.
CGAGTGTCCCCCAGGGCCCGACACGTGAAAACGCTCGCGTTTCGGTACTGTGTTTGGTGCTCGGAATTCTTTCTGGTGATCTAGGCTAAAGTGGGTTGGAACATCAGAACGTTCCTCATCAATTCTTGGAGAGAGAACTGCTGAAGAATGGCCGCCATCACCACCGCTGTTTCTTTTGCGGAGGACTTCCCGTCCTCGACAAGAGCGAGGCCCCTTCTTGTGCCCGCAGGGAGCACCGCCGGTGGCGCCCAAAAAGGTCTGGTTTATCGTATCGGGGTTGGATGTGCAACGATCGGGGGCGGGCCGGACGACGACGAGCACACCGCCGCTGCGGAAGAGTACAGTAGGGGCCCGACCACAAGAAGCCTTCCGCAAGAAGCCCAACCCTGAGACCCCAGCACGTCCGTCGGTTTTTAGTGTGGGAGCGCCACGCTTTTCCATCGCAAAACTATCGAAACCCAAGAGACCCAGGGCACACTGGAGGCAAGCAGGGTGTTTCTTGGCATGGGCCCCAGTGTACAGTCAACCCGTATCCGCCACCGCGCTTGCAGCGGCAAGTGCG
>CAUYUJ010003191.1:367852-447852 GCA_963575745.1 Prorocentrum cordatum
ACGCAATGGAATAAATGGCTCGGGGGGGCGACGTACCTCAAGAGGGGGAGGATGGAGGAGGAATCGGAGGACGAGGGAAATAGGAGGAGGGGGAGAGGGTGGAATATGCGGAGGAGGAGGAGGAGGAGGAGGAGGAGGAGGAGGAGGAGGTATAGGCCCCGGCCAGCGCACCCCCTTCCTGCTTGGGGGCGGCTCGCCGCCGAACGGTGGGACGCGCCGAGGGCGGGGGGGTTACGCCGGCCCTCGACTACAGAGCTCCGGCCGCGCGAGAGACCCGCGCGCGCCGCCGGAGGAGGAGGAGGTAGATAGATAGAGCGGCATTGGGGGGCAAGGCAGTGCATTCGGCCGCAAGGATAAGCCCCCGCCGTCGCCGCTCAGAGCGGCACCTTCATTGTGATCTCGGCGCCACGCACGCCAACCACCTTGCCGAACGAGGCGTAGTCGTATCGGCCATCCATATTCTCATACTCGTAGTCATAGCCCTGCCCTCCACGCAGCCAGCTCGTCCTCCATGACTCCCTTAAGTGGTTGATCCGTCTTCGCCGTAGCTCCCTCTTGGATCAGCGCGCTGTGGTTGCTGTCCTTGGTGTTGCACTGCTGCTTCTGCTCCTCTTGCGGAACCTCCTCGGCCTCGGCGACGGTCCTGGGTCCCTGCGCGAGGTGCAGCGTGAACTTCGCGTGGTAGCTGTCATCGCACTTGCTGAGCTTCAGGTGCTTCACTTTGTAGAGGTCTGTCTCCGCGCTGAACTGGTCCACTATCTTCCCGTGCTCTGCGAGGCTGCTCTGAGTATTGTCTCCCACGTCCGCGGGGCAGGGGGACGAAGCGAGCGACCGTCCCTTGCCCGCCTCCTTGCGCTTGTCCGCGTAGATCTTCCTGCAGGCATGGGGCGCCTTGACCCCCTCGGACTGAGCCGACATCGGATACGTGCTGTAGACGGCGAAGACGACCCAGGCGATCTGCTGAGTGTTGGACGCCACTTGTTTGATCATCTCCGTGAGCGACTTCTTCAGCTTGAGGTCGCCCTTGGCCTGGTAGGCTTCTCCTCCGCGTTGTTGGCGCGCGGGGTATTCGCGACGCCGATGAAGCCAGCAGCCGCGAGCCTGAGGAGGTGGAAGTGGCCAGGGCCTGGACTTGAAGCCGACGCGGTACGCGCGGTTGAGGACTGGCTCGAAGCTCTCCTGCGCTAGGGGGGGGGGGCTCAGCGAGCTCGTCATCGTAGCCCGCGCCAGTCGACTTCGGCTGCTGCTTGGCGAAGTGGGTGGGCTGGGAGGTTATCTGGAAGATCTCGGCGGGCAGTGCCCAGTCTGGCACGGGGGCGCACTTCTTGAAGTACTTGAGCCGCTTGGTGACGCCGTAGATAGCTCGCTTGATGCCGTCCTTGGCGTCCTCTTGTTCCTGGCGAACTTGTAGGTTGTGCTCTGTGGTGAACTCGTGGGAGGTCTCTTTCGAGATGCGCTGCTCCTCCTCGAGGTCGAGCTGGCGAGCACTGAACCCTCCGTGCTGGCCACCTGCTGCAATGTGAACTACCCACTCCTGCTCACTGGGGCGTGCTCTGGTCGCGCGGCTGTAATTGCGGTTGCGCTCGAAGACGGGCATGGCTGCCTCCTTCATGAGGATCGCGAGGAGCCCCACGAGCTCGTCCACTGTGTTGTCCCCGACCAACTTCTTCAGCTTGTCCTGGTGCTTGCCGAAGTAGAACTCCGTCACGTCATTGAACTCCTTGTGGTACTTGCCCTTCTGCAGGGCCAGGGCCGACTTGTCGTAGTCCCAGGCGGTCCTCTTTAGGTCGATGAACACATTCGGGATGATGACGTTGGCGGCTGCATTCGGTAGGACAAGGTCGCGCGGCACTTTGTAATGGATGAGTTGGGGGGCCTTAATCATTCGCCACCAGACTCTGCAAGAAGTAGTGTGGTAGCATAGACCGTGAGGCACTGCAATGTAGTCGGGACTTGTGGCCTGCCCGTGGGCACTGAAGTACGTGGGCCCCGCTTTCCAGGAATTGTTCAGGATGCACCTGCCGTGCACTTCGAGCGTGTAGTGGATGGCAGCGGTTGCCGCTCCAGGTGCTCTTGTAGCGCCTGGGTCGCCGATCACGTTGCTAAAGTTGGCGGGAAGCAATCCGACCTTGCCGTAGTTGTCGTTCAGTACTGGGCCGATGATCGGAGTACTCCTGGTGTGCTTCGCGTTCTGAGTCTGGTTGGTCCTCTTGAGCTTCTCGTTGATCGTCTTGACCCGGGCGTAGTGGTGCTTGGCGAGCCCTGACCGTAGAGGTGGAGGCGCAACAGTGAACTTCGTGTCGAGTCCTCCTCGGCGAAGGCGAACTGCTCCTGCACGTCCTTGAATGCTCGGTGGCGGGCTGTGAAGCGCGGTCACACGATTGATGCGGTAGAGGTTGCAGATCGCGCTGGCCACTCCCGCTTGATTGTTGGTGGTAGAGCCGCTGCCGAAGCTCCTCTTGACGAAGCGGTGCAGGTAGGTCTGGTGCTGGTCGTCGGGGCTGGGGGGGTCGAGCTGCCTCCCACGAGTGGCTGGTAACATGATGACGTCGTCAGCGCTGAACTGTCTCGACATCTGCAAGCTTCTCTGCCAGCTTCTCGGCGGCGCGACCGTGCTGAGCGGATTATACACACCCCATCTCAGGAATATCGCCCAGAAGAACGCGAGCGAAGTAAATATGGATGGCCAGCCGCGCTGGCATGACATGAAGGGTGCCCTGGGGGCGGAAGCTGCTCAGCGTGGGGTGCGGGCTGGGCCGCGAAGAAAGGGGCTAGAGCAGGAGACGGCGGCTTGAGGAGGAGGAGGAGGAAGAGGAGGAGGAGGAGGAGGAGGAGGGGGAGGAGGAGGAGGAGGAGGAGGAGGAGAAGTAGAAAAAGCAGGGTGGGCAGAGAGGCCAACTATCTTTTGGATGCCTCTCAGAATCATTTCGGATGTCTCTTGAGAGCTTCTTGGGGTCCTCTTTGGGCGGCTTGGAAGCCTCTTGGCGGTCCTGGGGGGCCTTTTGGAGCGCCTTGGGTGCCTCGGGGACGCCTCTTGTTTTTTTTGAGCGTCTGGGGCACCTCTTGGGGGTTTCTCGGGGCCTCCTGGGCGTCCCTTGGGGCCTCTTGGGGGCCACCTTGGGGATATGCTGCAGAAGCTAGATCAAAAAAAGGGGTGGTCCTCAGTAGGCCTCGCCCCCTCAGGGGGACAACATGGGTCCTAAACCTTACTGCAGTCAGTGTGTGTTGACTGCTCGCCGAGGCGACAAAACCCTCTGACACCTCGCGGCCCCTCCCTCCCAGACCTAGGGGGAGGAGGTAGGGGGAGGCGCAAACCGTCTCGTTCACTCCCGCCCGCCCAACCAATGTCAAGTTTTCGCGGGGCGTCCGCGCATGCTCCAGATTTGGAAGCACAGTGTAGTTGGTAGTGTGAATTGGCAAGGGTTGTTGGCCTGCGCGCAGCAAGCAAACAAGATTAAGCCCCCCGACGCCGTCCGTCAAAAAACAATTGCAAAGTGGACGTGGAGACGTGGAGCGTTCTCGCATGCTCCAGAGTTGGAGGCAAGATGAAATCTGCATGGTTTTACGATAGGGAAGGTTGGCATTGTGCGCGCGGCAAGCAATATGCGCACACCTTCGCCGTCCCTTCCCCTTCGCCGTCCCCTTCGCAGTGGTCGCGAAGCGCCCGCGCAAATTCCATGAATGGGTGTTCGTGTTTTTGTTTGCATTGGTTTGGGAAAGGGATGGTGTGGTGGGGGGGGTTGCGATCAGGGAACATTAACAGACACCCACTCCCCCGGGCGACCGGCAGCCAACCAAGACCAGTGCCAACATTCCCCCACACCATCCCCGTCCAAAAGCAATATGAAACAAACTGTTAGGGGCAAAATCTTAGGTCCTTCTCGTGGGCCCCGCACGCACAGGGACGGCGGGGGTGCTCTCATATTGCCTGCATTGCGCTTGGCCGCCATTTCTATAAAAAATCTGGATCGTGCGCGGCCACCGCGCGACCACCGTCCATTGGTTTTTGGCAAGGACAGTGGGGGGTTGCTGGCGTATTGACTGCTGTGTGCAGGCCCATGAAAAACACCATACTTGATATGGCATTCCGGCCGCGATTGTGTAGTGGTTTTCGAAGAGGATGGTGGGAACAGGCATAATTCCTAATATGTGCTGTCACGTGCGCGGGCGCACCTGGCACACTTTGCGCGTGTCCTGGACGTGGCGCACCTGGCACGGCTGGACCATGCGGCACACATGACGCACGTAGAGGACGTGGCGCATCTGGCGCGCGAGGCGTGCCTGGTACGCTTGGGCCCTAGGGTGCCTGGCGCACCTGGCGCGCCTGGCGCGCCTACCACGCGTGGCGCACCTCGCCCCGTCGCGCACATGGGGTCTGGATTAGTTCCGAGCACCTGTCCATCCATAGACGACCGCTGAACATGCTGAGGCCCGCGTGCTACTTACTGTTCGGAGGGCGGGTGGGAGTGAGCGAGACAGCTTGCTGGCGGGGAGAGGTGTCTTGACCCCTCCCCCATACCCCTTTTTCCCTGGACCTGGACGGGGGGGGGGGCACGAAGTGTCAGAGGTCCCAGAGGATTACACACCAGAAAAATCTCAACCAATGGATGGTTTGAAAGGAATCGATAAAGAGATCGATAAGGAGATCGACCGGGAACCTGGGAACCCGACCTGAGAAAACCCAAATTCAATAGGTGGATGATTTGAAGATTAGTCATATGGATCCCCACCCGATCTTCATTGTCAGGCCAGCCTCTCGACGTTGTCTGTTCGCAGATCACTCTCCAGCCAAAACAAACTGCTCGACGCGTCCGAAAGGGGCGCCTCGCCAGAGAGACAATCCAGCGACCTCTCAAGCGACTAACAGGAAGCATCTATACACAGGCTCAAGGGTGGGCGGGCTGGGTTGAGCCCAAAAACCCACGGAAGCGATTAGCATCGACGGCCTGACCTCTAGACCGATGGGGAAAGACATGCACGCAAAGGATATCCCCACCCGATCTTCATTGTCAGGCCAGCCTCTCGACGTTGTCTGTCCGCAGATCACTCTCCAGCCAAGACGCAGCTGCTCGACGCGTCCGAAAGGGACGCCTCGCCAGAGAGACAATCCAGCGACCTCAAAGCATCTAACTTCAAAAGATCCTCCTGGCCGTCAGGCCGTCATTCGCATCAAGGCACGGTGCACGGAACAGAGCCTAGACTCACGGTGCGCTTTTGCAAGCAAACTGGACAATCTGGGAGGGTATGGTTCAGCAATCTTTGTCCAGAAGGCGCCCGACGGCGCCTTGCCCTCAAGGGCTTTGCGCGGCACCTGCGAGAAAGAGCAACAGCCACGGCCACTGCATTTACAACTACTCAGGGCGTCTAGGTTCACGTGCACATACATGACTCTGGTTCGTTTTCTCCATTGCGTGCCGAAAGCACAGAAGTCAAAGTCGATCACCTTCACATTGGTCTGCTTGGCGGCATGTACCGCCCACTTGGTCTGCCACGCCCACGAGGTGGCTGGGTTCTCGATTGCCGCTGGGACTCCACGCAGGGCGCACTCCAGAAAGAAGCTGAAGGAGAAACACGCGAGCCTGTTCCCCAGCATCACCTTGAGCGAGTCGCCTGACGAGAGGCCAGGGAGTCCCAGCAGATGTTTCCCATCACGCAAGGCGGGAGGGCCGTTGGGCCTATTCCGCGCCATGGACCAGGAACTGCAGGGCATACCCAGCCAGACACCCTGGAGCAGCTGCCCACGAAGCCAACCTCGAACAACACGTTGCACGCTGCGCCTGGAGAGATCGCCCAGGGCGGGCTCGTGCTCCATGTCCAGCTCGAAGACACGCGGGGCCAGCCGCGAGGCCTGGCCGTGTCGCATGGCACGCGACCAGTTCCCGGAGCCACTGAAGATCTCCAGGTACACCTTCGACTTGGCGGTGTGGGCCCACGAACTCAAATTCTGCATAGGGTGCTGCCAATAGTCACGGCGCAGCCGAGGGCCTGAGCTTGCTGCACTGGTCGAAGACGCTGGAGCTGCTCTTGAACTCGGCCTCCCTTTGCATAGCGCTTGAGACTCCGGTCGGACTCCCACCGCCCTCTTTTCTTGATGTCCCCGAACTCCCGAGCGTTGGTTAGCATCTCGTGGCTGGCACCGCCGTGGCGCAGTTGGTACAGCACCGGGGGGCCCAGGGTCTCCAGGTCCAGGGCGGCGGACGCGAGGCTGAACGCTCGGGTCCATGACTTCATGCTCAGCGCGAACAACGGCTGCTCTGGGTGTCGGCCCAGCACCAATCAGTCGGTCCAGCACCTGATCCATCCACCCGAACTCTGGGTTGTCCAGCAGCAGGCTGATGTCGTAATCCTTTGTCTTCGACCTCGCCTCGAGCTCGGCCGGGAACAGGAGGATGGAGTACTTGCTCAGGTGCCGGGGCCCGCACTTCACCGGCCGCACGACCGAGATCGCGCGCAGGGACAGCAGCTCGGAGGGGCGCAGGTAGAGGATGAAGGCCAGCACGGACGCCGTCGCCGCCACCTCCCACCCGTTCGTCACCATCCAGTCCGCCATCCACGCCACCACTGGCCAAGGCAGGGGAAGGCGAGCCCGGGGGGGCGCCATGGACTTCCAGCCCTTCAGCGCCCGCTGCACGCGCGGCAAGTTGATCAGCTTCGGCAGCAGGTCCAGCCGGAAGTGGGTCACGGCGGCCGCCAGCTTCGACCCGTCCGGCGAGTCGTGGCCCTCGAAGTACAACTCGTTGAAGTATTCCAGGAGCGTCTCCTCCAGCTCTGGGATGGTGGACACTGGGGGCCTCGCAGCCGCGGCCCAGGTCAGGAAACGGTGGTATCGGGCCTGGTAGTCCAGCGTCGTCCTGTTGCCCACCGCCTTCTGCTCCAGGAACGACCGCTGTCCGGGCCTCCGCCAGTGGACGCCCTCTGGATGCCTGGCCCGCCGACGCTTCGCTCGGGCGGTCCGCCCCAGTGGCTCCGCCGATAGGTCCAGCCCCAATGTCGAAGCCGCTGCCGAGGAAGCGGTCCGCCCCGTCGGGGTCCCAGCTCGCCTCTTGCTCGAGGCCGGGCGGGGGCCCGAAGGCAGGCTGCCTCGCGCCGGGAGGCCGCCCGACGTCGGAGCGGGCGCCGTGGCTACCACCACAGGCGCTGGGGCCGCAGGTATCTGATGTCGTCGAAGCATAGCCCACGCCCGGCAGGTTCCTGGAGGCGCGGTCCGCGGAGTTCCGCTCGGAAGGTACCCAGCGCCAAAAGAAGGCAGTGCCGCTAGCTAGCGAAAGGGCCGCCAGCTGCCGGCAGATGCGCCCCATCTCTGGGCGCGAGGGCCGCCCCTTGGTGGCAGCCAGGATCGTTCCCAAACAATCGCCCAAGCACAGATGGCACCGGTTGAAGGACGAGAGACGCCGAAGGATATGCCGAACAGCCACCACCATCCCACGACCTTCGAGAACGACTTGAGGTTCCGAACGACACCATCTGTGCGACACGACCGGGTACCACCCCTCCGCCCAGACGCCCTCTGGGATCTCCGGGAACTCCTCATTCTCCACCTGGGTCACCTCCTCCACCTCGAACGCGGAGCCTGACACGACGAACTCCTCATCCTCCTCCAAGTCCGTGATCACCTCCTGGAAGCCCCCTGGGTTCTCGAAGGTTGCGACCGACTCGGGCACGAAGGGGTCTCCAGAGCTCTGAGCCTTTAGGGCGAAGGACCGATGTGAGACGCCACCCTCCTGAGTCTTGCTGAATCTCCACCTCTCGTTGTACCGTCATAACTCCAGTGCAACAGCTGACGACGATGTTTTCTGAGTGACCCCCACGCCCCACCACGATGCGTCGACCATCGTGAGCCTGCTGTCAAACGCGGCACCCGCGTCTCGGAAGCAGAACACGACCAGACTGGCGCACCAGCGGAGCTCGCGCAGGCAAGAGGGCCAGAGCCGAGCAGTTCGGCCCCCATACTGGGCAGAAAAAGCGTACAGCGAGTTGAGACAGGACAGAAGCTCGCGCCGGATCAGCGCCCTCGATGTAAAGTGTGAGGCCACGCGCGAGACCGTCTTGCCCGAAGCAAAGCCCTTCCGGCACAGCTCCAGGCAGGCCAGCCGTAGCTTCCACCGCAGCGCCGGGTTCAGCCCGATGATCGGGAACTTCTCGTCGAACTGCCAGCCCAGCGCGGCAGCGCCGAAACTGCATTCGACCCCGTGGGTTGGTAGGCCAGCCGCTCGGAGCCGAGAGTCGACCGCAGCGGCAGCAGCGGACGCCACCGACGGGTCGGTCGAGAGGCTCAGCGCGTTGTCCACGTACTCGGTGTGGATCGCGTCGCTGGTGACGCCCGGCACAGGGCGCCTGTCCACGAAGCGATTGGCCACGGTCAGCTGGGGCACCTGCAGCGCGGTCGCCTCCAACATCGCCTGGCAGATCCAGAGGCTGAAGGAGCACCCCATCGGCGGGCACCGGAAGCACGGGTAGACCAGGTCCGTCCCGCTGAGAGGGCGCCCGTCCGAGGTGCAGTCAAGCCCCAGCAGGCCCGCGCGGCAGCTCGGCAGTGCAAAGTACCGTCGGAACTCCGGCGGCAGCAGCATCGTGTAGAAGGCGTCGGCCAGGTCCACCTCGGCCACGGCGATGGGCTTCCCGCTGTCCACGTGAAGGCCAGCGAAGCTCGCGCCAGACGCGAGGGCCACCTTGTCGGGGGCCCGGAAGTGCAGGGACGCATGCCTGCCGTCCAGGATGAGCCGCAGCTTCCCCGACTTCTTATAAACGAAGAACACACCCACGCTGCGCGCCTTGTCAGCGTAGTAGTCGATGAGGTTCCGGCGCTCGAGGATCCGCAGCAGCTGGATGTACAGCTTGGGGTTCCTGAGCGCCGGGTCGATGTAGAGCTTCCGAGGACCGTCGGACTCGATCCGAGCCCGACCCTCGGACTGGGACAGCATCATATCATGAAGCCGTTCAACTATCTTGCGGCCAGCTCCTCCTCCCAGCGTGTCCAGCGCCACCGGCGTGAAACCCTCGTCCGGGAGCGAGAGGCTGTTGATGTTATCAAAGCTGAACGGAGCGACCGTGGCACTCTCGCCGGCGTAGTCGCTGAGAACTCGAAGCTCCTCAAGGGCTCCTGAGCCAGTCAATCCCTCCGGGGGCTTACCGAACCGTCGGACAGCATCGCGAACGTTGTCCAAGGCCCGCTGCTGACCCGCAGAGACAGGCTGCGAGTGGTCGCCGTGGCGACAGGGCTGGCCGACGTACAGCTCGTTGAGGGTATTCACCACCTCGCTCACCATAGCACCAGCATGACCCCGACGAAGACCACGACGGGCCACAGAACGTGTGCAAGCGAAGCTGTTCGCCTCTGAACGGACCTGACGCTGTTGATCAGGACGTGGCAGTGGAAATAGATCACGTTGGCGCCCACAAGGCATGCCCTTGAAGTGCTCATCACCAGCGAATGGCGGGCCACCACCGCTGGGCCCCCCTCCAGAAACGCGCGGACCGCCGGGGGGAAGCGGCCCGCGTGGTAGTACGCCCGTCATTTTCGCAAGGCCCGCTGCTCTTCGCGGGCCTTGCGTACTTGCTTCAACACCGAAGCGTCCCTCTCCACCTCCTTCGCCACATGCTCCAGGAGCAAGGGACAGATCATGCTCTCCCCGTGGTCTCGGCTGAGACCAGTGAAGACAGCGCTCTCGTCGATGAACCCGAAGCTCAGCAAGCTGTGACTGCCGCCCCCCCGACCACGGCCCTTCTTGCCAGTCTTCTTGTTCTCCCCGGCCTCGCCGCCGTCGCCGGCGCCGTGGCCTCCGTGGTGGGGGTCTCGGTCCATCACGTAGACGTACTCGTACATCTGGCACTTCCGAAGGATCTGCTCGGCGCCCGCGATGTTTGGCAGGTCCAGGCCGTCCCAGCACGCCATCGTGTAGATAGCGCGCATCCCGGCCTCATAGTCGTTCACGCCGTAGTCGTCGGCCGCCAGCCCGAGGGTCGCCTTCCAGAACCTGAAGTGATCCAGCGGCCCTCCCTGACGACGGTCGATGAACTTGCAGCACCACAGGCACGTCCGCGGACCGGGGATGTGCCCGTCCACGAACGCCTCCTCGGTGAAGCTGGCGACGGCGTCGCGCCACTGCCGCAGCAGCCTCCCGCCTGGAACGGCAGGGTTCGGCAGGATCCCCATCAGACGAGCATCCGACGCGGCCTCTCGCCCAGCGTACTCCCGGGCCGATCCCGAGATCGAGCGGATCGTCACCCAGGAGCCGTCGGCCAGCGGCATGAGGCCGACGGGCCCTCGCAGCACCGACCCGGCGGGCGGGGCCACGGCAGTCCCGCGCGCACCAGCCGTCGTCGACTCGACCAGCACCCACATGGCGGCCGCGGCTACGCCCGCCGCCGCAGGACCGGCAGCTCCGCCAGCAGCACATGCTCCGGCTCCTGCAGCTCCTCCGACGGCACCACCAGGTAACCCACCAGCGGGAACCAGAGCAGCAGCCTGCGCCCCTGGAGCCTCCGCCGCCGCCACCTCACCTGCCTCCGCCGGGGCAGCCGGGCCGCCCTGACCGAAGGTCAGTGGGATGAGGAAAGGCCCCGCCGGCGCTCCCAGTCCAAGGCGGTGATGATCGGCCGCCAGCGCCGCCCTGCAGTAGTCCACGGCGGCCTGGTCGATCTGCTGCTGTTCCTGCATCGTCAGGTCCCGCCTGAAGCGGTGTGAGTTCGCACCTCGGATCCCGGGCGGGAAGGTCGCTCGTGTGCCAGCGTAGCGCACGGCAATGATGTCGCTCCCGTCGCACGTGTAGTCCTCCTCGTAGATGTCCGTGTCCACGGTGCAGATCAGCACGACGAGCGGCGACACGACCTCAGCTGGCACTCTCGCCCGACGCCCCAAGATCAGCCGCTGGTGCCATAATGGCTCGCCGTCGTAGCGAACCCAGGCCCACTGCTGCATCCCCGGCGCTGCTGCCACTGCTGGGGCCACGATCGCCGCCGCCATCATGACGACGCTTGCAGGCTAGCCACACGCCACCCCACGAACTGTACACGTACCAGGCGATGAGGCCCAGGAACAGCAGCTCGTTCACCAGTACCACCAGCCAGAAGGAGGACCCCGCGGTGTCGGCCCCGGCCTCCTGCTCTGCCGGCGGCGCCGGGTTGGCAGGCGCCGGCCGTCCTCCCGGGCAAGCCGGGCAGCCTGGGCACGGCGGGCAGGCCGCGCAGCCAGGGAACCCCGGGCACGCCGGGATCGTGATCGAGGGGCAGCGCTGCAGATTGCCGCCCCAGAAATATGCAAGAGCCCCCTGCCACGCGTATTGGGCTGCGGGCCAGAGGAAATCCATTCGCACTGCCTGGATGCGAATTCCTTGAGCCCAAAAACCCACGGAAGCGATTAGCATCGACGGCCTGACCTCTAGACCGATGGGGAAAGACATGCACGCAAAGGAGATCTTGAGATCGATTGCGAGATCGATACTGAGATCGATAGTGTAATCGATAGATCACGATTGTAAGGTCGATCGTGAGACCGAGAGTGACATCGATTCAATGAGATCGATGGGGAGATTGATCGCGAGATCGCTCGTGCGATCTCGAGTGAGATTGCTTGTGTGATACCGATAGTGAGATCGATTGTGAGATCGATGGTGAGATTGATAAAGATGTGGGAAATGAGATCGATGGTGAGACCGATCGATAGGAAGATCGACCAGGAACCCGGGAACCTCACGCCCACCGAAATCGGCCCGGAACCCAGAACCGGGAACCCGAGAACCGGGAACCCGGAACCGGGAACCCAGCGTGCGACCGAGATCGGCGGGAAACTTTCGCCGCCAAATCCTGCAACCTCCGCTATAGGACCCCGTCAGTGCAGGCACTGACTGGGGAAACATCCACTGGGACCCTTCAGTGCAAGCACTGATTGGGGAAACATCTACTGGGACCCCTTCAGTGCAGGCACTGGTTGGGAAAATATCCGCTATAGGAGCCCTGCAGTGCGAGCACTGGTTGGGGAACGAAGGCCTCGGCGAGGAGGCACACATGCATGATGCTCCGTCGGCGTTGGGCAATCAATGTGTTGGCCTCCTGGGGGTGCCCGCCCCCCCCCCTCTCTTTGATCGAGCTCCTCCAAGAGGGCCGCAAGGTGGCCACCCCGGGCTCCCAAGATGTGCCCCAGGAGAAGAGGCGCTCAGGAGGCCGCCGAGAGGTCCCCCGAGAGGCTCCCAGGAGACCCCCATGAGGCTGCCCCGAGGCACCCAGGACGCTTCGGGAGGGCCCCAGGCCGCCAGGAGACCCCCACGACGCCCGAAGAGAACCCCGGGAGAATCTCAAAGCACATCCCGAGAGACGCCGAGAGGCAGCCAAGAAGCAACTGGCCTCTCAGCTCGCCCTCCTCCTCGCTCTCCTCTTCCGCCTATTCCCCATCCTCCCTCCCCCCTCCTCCGATTTCTCCAATTCCTCCTCCATCTGCCCCCTCTTGGGGTACGACGGCTACCTCAAACCATTACTACACTGCATGCTTCTCCACATCCCTGACCAGGGCAACTCGCCCAGGCATCGTTTCTGGATGGGCCGGTGGGGTACGCGACGCGTCTAGAAAACCTACTTGAACGACCGATGGGTAGCCATGCCAGACGCCTTAATCTGTGTGCCCTCCGCCAGGCGGCTGGCCAGTCGGCAGCGTGGACCCCAGAAGCGAGGCAGTTGCCCCCCATCTGAGGACGAGGGGGAGGAGCGGGAGGAAACGATGGAGGAGTGGAGGAGGCTCGTAGGAGGCTCGTTCGCTCGCACTCTTACCATTTTCAATCCGACGTCCAACCGAAAGGCGTCTTCGTGAACCTGGTGAGGGGGGGGGACGAGGGATTGCGGCAATCGCCCTCTACCTCACATATCCTCATGGAGGAGAGAGGAGGGAGGTGTAGGACGAGCACGAGGAGGACGGTTGGAGGCGGTAATGGGGGTTTGAACTGGTTGGGCCCCTAAAAATCGGCCAGGAAGGGGAAATGAAGCCAAATCCGCTCAAAATCAATCGCGGGACCTCTCCTGGGGTCCATCTGGTGCAGCTTTGCACACCGGGTTCGATTTTCTGTCCCTGGGCCCGAAAACGGCCCCTGGATGCCGACAAGGCAAGCCTCCTCCCCGAACCCAGAGCCTCGAAACCGCCCGCCGTTCCTGCTGGCCAGAACCAGTGCTGGGCCACCGAGGGCCCCCAGACGGCTCCAAGAGGAAGGGGAGGGGGGGGGAGAACTTCGATCCGGCGCGCACGCTCTTTCCTGCAGGGCGGCGGCTCGCTGTAAGAGAACCCCGCCCGCGACCGGCAGCTCGGCCCACAGACAGGCGGACGGCCGCAGCTGGCAAAAGCCCAGGTTTTCCTAGAGCTCCAGAGGACGAAGAGAAAGCACAAACATTCTGGCGTCGAGCCCCAGGGGAAGTGGGAAGGGGCGGGCCTTCTCAGAAGGCTCGGAAGACCTCGGGCTCTCTGAACAAGAATTGTCTACGCCTTTCCCGACGGCGCAGAGAACTTCTCACAAAGTCGGAGGGCTTCTGAGAAGCCCCGCCGCCTTCTGAGAAGGCCTGCTCCTCCTCCCCTCCTCCCCTGGGCGCGCCGCCGAACGTTCGCTCTCGGAGGGCTCCGCGGCGGGTTCCAAGGATCGGCGCCGGGCGTCGCCAGGGGGTGCCCAGCACCGGCCCGAGAAATGAGCTCCGAAAGCACAGGTCTTGGCGGCGCAGGGAGGGGGAGGGCTTCTCAGAAGGAGGCGGCTTCTTAGAAGGCGCCAGCGCCGACATCTACAGATAAGGCCCGCGCCGTCTGAGAAGCAGGGGTGCTTCCAGGAAGCCCTCCCCCCTCCCCCCTACCCCCCTCTGCGCGTGGCTGATTTTCGCCTTCGACGTCAGGGGCGCAGCCTGGCGGACAACCGCGGCGGCTTACAACGCTCAGGCCAGCCGACGCCTGCGCGCCCAGACTTCTGACCTCCCGACCGCAAACAGGTCTTGCCGGCCGCTTCTTCTGCGTCCGAGCCTCTGGAGACGCGTTTCGGAGCCCAGGCCCGACAGCCCCTGAGCAGGGACCGACCGTCCCTGCATTCATTCCTACAGTCCTGCCACGACATGTTCTTAGAACCCCCAAATGTTCTAATAACAAAAACAATGCTCTTAGAATATCAGCCAACGTTGACTCCAAATTCATTAGACGACTCAAATCAAGGAATCCGAGGAATGCTTGAAAATCCGCAACTCAGCAAGCAAACGAGCGTGAAAGCAAGCGCGCAAGCGCGTAAGTAAACAAGCAAGCAAGCAAGCAAGCAAGTCAACGTGCACGTGCGCAAGCAATCGCGTAAACAAACAAGCAAGCAAGCAAGCAAGCAAGCATACACATAGGCGGAGGAGCGCTCACAGGTGGTGCGTTGGCATAGGCATAGGCATAGGAGCGCTCAGAGGTGGTGCATAGGCATGGGCATAGGCATAGGCGTAGGCATAGGAGTTAGGGGGAGGCATAGGCATGGGCATGGGCATAGCCATAGGAATAGGGAGGGGCAACGGACCAGTTAGTAGGGTTTGAGTTGGAACTCCTGTAGGGCAAACCTATCTGGGGAACATTAAAAAAAACGATGGATTAAAAGCAAGACAGTCCCAGCCACACATGTTCTAAGAACATTTCGTGGAAACCACAAACAGTTCTGAGAACATTGTTTGGTAGGCCTGTAGGCACGCCAGGACGCTCCGCCACTGCTTGACCGACAGCCCCTCCCCCGCACCGCCCGACATCGAAACACTCTTTGCGTCGGCGGATAGGCAGGAGGCGTCTGCGCCGGCGCAGAGAACTACTCCGAGTTTCTTAATGAGCGTCGGGGGGGGCGGGCAGCCCCACATCGACCCCCGTCGCGGGCAGCCACCGCGCGCCGAAGGCGCTCCGACCCCCGCTGCGGCGCGACGACGAGGCGAGGTCAACCCCCGTCGGGATGGTACCCCCCCCGCGCTTATCAAGACACCCAGAGCACCTGAACGGGGACACCGCTGTAGCGAAGTGGCCCGCATGCGAGGAAGGGAAAACAGGACAGAGCGAGCGGCCGCGGAGGGGAGGGGGGACAGGCGAGGGCCACTCAGGGGGAACGAACCTCTTCTCCGGGTGAGCTCTGGCGCGGCCGGCCTCGCTGGCGGGGACGGCATCGACCCTGACCTTCCTGAGTGCTACAAAAGATCACTCCCAGACCGATAGGTCTATCTGGACTGCCTCAGACCTCGACAGGAATTAGGACGTCGACGTCCCGGTGTCATTCTTTCGCCCTCTTGGCATGTCAGAAGAAACGCGCACCAACTTGGAGGGGGCCGCGGGTCTGCACCGGCTGGGGCCCTCGGCCAGGAGGCAAGGGTGAGGCCGAATGCGCTCAAGGCCACTCCCCGGACCTCTCCCCGGGGCCCATACCCGGCGCAACTGTGCACCCGGGAGCCGTGCCGCCTCACGGTCCTGGGGCCCGAAAGCGGCCCCCCTGGAGGCCGAACAGTAATCATAAGCCCTCCCGCAGCCAGAACTAGGTCGGGCACGTGCTCCTACACGCGCATTAAAAACATAAAACATAGTCAAGCACACTCAAACATGATTGAAACATCGTCCCCAGACTATTTTTACTATTCTGGAATATTCGCCCTGTAGAGGGACACGCTCGACTTAAAGCCAGAACCTCGAGCCTGCCCGCCCTTCCTGCTGGCTGGAGCCAGTACTGGGCCACCTCAGACCCCCAGACGGCTCCAACCACCAGCACCATCCGACATCGAAATACACACACCAACACGCACACACCAACAAAAACGCATACAGTCAACCCGCACAGCAAGGATGAGTGACTTTCGAAGGCTGCCCTGACAGGGCCAATCCTTGGCCGCTTTCGCTGGCCACCCCCCGCTTGCAGAATGTCGACATTGCCTTCCAGGGCCCTTGCATCCTCATCGTGCGTCCGTATCATACGGGTCGACGGCAGACGAGGCCGCTGAAGAAACACCCTTGGAGCCCTCGACCGCCGTCTTTTGACGCATGACGTCCTGGATCCACATGTCGATCTGCGAAGGCCCCCACAAGGCCAGGGGCGTGCAGAAAAACGCCTGCCCGTCGTGGCCCTCGTCGCGAGGGTCGACCCCCGCCATGCCATACCTGCGAGAAGACGGGGTGGACGTCTCCACAGCCCCGCGCATCGAGAAGACTCGGGGCGTCTGAGTTGGGCGTCGCTTCAAGAAGGGAGCGATACATTGGGGGAAGGAAGGGGCACTTGTCGGGCCCGGAAGGCCCCCTTTGGGGCCCTGCAAGGCCCCTTCAGGGGCCCTGAAAGGCCCCTCGGGGGGTCCTGAACCGAGAAGCTTCCCAAGAGCCCCTCGTATGCATCCAAGAGTCTCCTGACTCACTGCATGCCTTGCATGGTCGTCGCAAGCTCTCACTCCCTCTGGGGGTCGGCGGAAGGGCGCAGTCCCCTTGAATCTGTCAAAAGAGGGGTGGATGAGGGAAAAACATCATTGAGAGCAGAAGGGCCCTGGGAATCTGTAACGAGCTGCCGTTCTGAACGGCAGCTCGAGCAAAACAATAGAAACAAGAGAGCCTCCTGCAGCGGCCCACGCGGCCTAGCTCGTCTGCAGGGAAGCTTTGGCACGGCCGGGGCGCTACGCGTTTGTGCGAGGCGCGCCCACATGAATCGAAGGAGAAGGAGGAGAAACTGCGTACACACAAACTTCAGGAGGTCCGCACGGTTTTCTAGGATCGGCGCTGGGCCCTCCTCCCTGGCGCGCTCCGCGCGCCAGGTGCGGCGCCGGAGGTGGCGCCAGGTGGGCCCAGCGCCGATCCAAGAAGTCCGCGCAGAGCTCCGCAAGTGTGCGTTTACGCCGTGTGGGCCTTCCTCGATGGGAGCGAGAACTGCCGCGCTGGCGCCGGGGTCGGCCCACGGGCCCAGAACCCTCGCGTCGTGAAGAGCTGGCGACGGACGGTTTCTCGTTATGTTCTGCCTCGGGGCATCGGGAATGGTAAAGAGCTGGTCAGGATGAGCCCGGGAAGTGTTCCGGACCTCTGGGGGGAAGTCGGGCATGTCCCTCTACAGGAAGAACTGTCAAACATATTGGGGACGATGCTTCGTTTTTTGGCCCCCCCTCTGTTTAATATTGTGTTTGAGTATTTTTGATTTTTCGTCCACAATCCCCCTGTAGGGGGACATGCCCAACCTAAAACTAGTCAGAATGAGCCGGGGAAGTGTTCCAGACCTCTGGGGGTCCACGATATTGAAGCATCGCGACGCTGGGGGTCTGGGGATAGAGTGCGCATTGCACGAGAACGCCCGCTCTGGCAGCTCAAAACTGTGCTTCTCCTGGCCGCAAGGGACGGGGAAACCAACACGTGCCGATTCCGCTACTCCCCGGTTCTCTCCCTGGGTGCGTTCTGACCAGGATTTCGAGGCGAAGCCAGCGGTGGCGAAGAGGGCGCCTCCCCAGAGGCCCACAGGGGGAAACCGGAGAAGGGTAGCGGTACGGGCACCTTTTCCCTCCTCTGAGAGGAGACCCGATCTCCTACGCGTGGATCCTCGTGTAGCCGCACTGCTCCTCCTCCACCCGCCGCCGGGCGCTCCGCTGGCCGGCCCGGAAGCTGACCAGGCTGCTGGCGAGCACGGCCGCCGCGCAGAGCAGCGCGGTCCCGACGCCGGTGCCCCCCCGCGGGAGGGCGGGCGCGGCAAGCGTGGCGTGCTCCGCGGGGCACGCGGGGCCAAAGTGGCCCTCGAGCTCCCGCAGGCTGGCGCTGGGGCTCGCCAGTGCCCGCTGCTCCTCCGGCAGCAGCGACGGCACCGAGCACGAGTGCTGCACCCAGGTGGGGGCCCAGTTCTGGTTGGAGTAGCCGAGCATCTCCAGCCAGAAGGGCGGGTAGCCGATCGTGGCAATCTTGTGGGGGGCGGACTCGGGGAAGTTGAAGAAGCCGTCGTTGTAGCGCACGATGAGCATGCCTCACGGGAGTCGGAGGTCCGCCAGGCTTCTCGGATCTGCGCGGGAGCCCCGCCTCCTGGCACGCGGAGCGCGCCAAGGGCGGCGCCGTAGGCGCTGGAAGATGGGCCCCAACGCCGATCCGAGAAGTCCGCGCGGAGCTCCGAAATCTATGCGTGCGTATGTTTCCCAACCCTCCTGTGTTGGGTTCTCGCGGTGAATGGAGCACTGTTGTCCCCACCTCCTCTCCCACCTCCTCCTGCCTTCTCCTGCGCTGCTCCCCGAGCGGCGGCAAACTGCACAATTGTCGCCATTGTTGTGGGCTCCTGCGAGGTCCAGAGGAGTAGGGGAGCACGCGCACCCAGGTGAGACCTCGCAGATCTCTGGGTAGCTGCGAACTGCGCAACTGTCGCCACGTTCGTGGGGTCCTGGGAGTCACGGCGGAGTAGGGGAGTACGCACACCCAGCTGAGACCTCGCCGCTCCCTAAGGGACTGCTAACTGCGCAACCGTCGCCACTTTCGGCGGAATCAGGGAGTACGCGCACCCAGCCAAGACCTCACGTCTCCCTGGGGAGCTGCAAACTGAGCAACTGTCGCCACTTTCGCGGGCTTCTTGGAGGTCGGTCCAGCGGAGTCGTGGGCGACGCGAACCCAGACGAGACCTCGCTACTTCCTGGTTGGCTGCGGTCTGCGCAACTGTCGCCGCTTTCGTGGGCTCCTTGGAGATCCAGCGTTGTCGGGGGCCACGTGCACCCCGACGAGACCTCGCTTCTCCCGGAGTAGCTGCGAGCTTCGCAACTGTCGCCGCGTTCGTGGGCTCCTGGGAGGTCCAGCGGGGTCGGGGGCCACGCGCACCAAGTTGAGACCTCGCTACTCCCTGGGCAGCTGCGAACTACACAACTGTCGCCGCGGTCGTAGCTGGGTAGCTGCAAACTGCGCAACTGTCGCTGCTTTCGTGGGCTCCTGGGAGGTCCAGCGGATTGGGGGGCCACGCGCACCCAGACGAGACCTCGCGGTTACTTGGGAGACTGCGAACTGCGAAACTGTCGCCACTGTCGCTGGTTGCTGGGGGGCACGGCGGAGATAAGGGTAGCGCTGACGGTGCATATCTGGCGATGTGTTCTGTTGTATGGACCGTTCATGCGAGTATTCGCCTCGCGTGGAGAAAGGATTGGGTACGTCTCGGGTGATTCTCTTACTCGAATGCCTGCGAGCTCCCACCACTCATCCACGACCCGCCGCTGGATGTCCTTCGACACCTTGGCGAGGTCTGCGCCAGAGGCCACCGCCGCAGCCACCTGCTCGATCACCTCACCCTGCACCTGCTGCACCTTCGGATAGACGTACTGCTTCGACATGTTGTTGTAAGACAGCTCCATCCAATTGGCCACAAAGTCGAAGGCCCACCACGCGTTCCTGGTACTGCCGCTCTTGAAGCTGAACTCCTTCATGGAGCCCTGGCCGTACAGATCGGACTCAAAGTCGCCACCTGCGGGGAGCTCCAAGCGGAGGATCCGAACAGATGAAGCGCCCACAGCCCAGCGCAAAGAACACATCACACTCCCGCAGGAAACCCGAGCGACTGCTGCGGGGTGCGGGGACCGCAGATGCGCAGAGCTCTAGCAGGAAGCCCTGACCTCGCTGGACCGGGATCTTCTGACCTGGGTCGATCCAGACCCGGGCCAGTGAGGCCTTGCAGGACCCTGCAGGATCCTGCTCGGCGCCTTTCCAAGAAATCCGCGCGGAGCGTCAAAAGATTCTGTTCACAGTCGGGGCGTTGACCTAAGGAACGAGAAATAAGGAACGAGGCCCCTTTTCTCTTCCGATGGAAAACCGAAGGCAAACCTAGGGCAAACAGTAAAACAATTAAGGAACACATATCCCCTCCCAAACACAAAGAGTACCTTCTTCAGCGCCCCGACTGCATGGCGTTTCTTCTTCGAACAGCGCCCGTGCAGTGCAAAGAGGTGCTGGCCCGAGCACGCCCCGCCGGACGACCCCAACACTCGGCGGACCCCGCACCGGACTGCGCGGGCGCCTTCGCTCTCTCCGTCTCCCTCGCTCTCCGTATCGAGCTGGCGCCTGCACGAGGCCCTCTGCCGAGACTGCCATGGGACGCACAGAGACATCGAATACTATATGTCCGCTTTGGAGGCGAGCGTCCGACCCGAACATATAGTATACCCATTTTGTAATATATCGTCTCTCGAGCGGTGTGGCCAGAAAGCGCCCGCCACGACGCATATGCTATACGTAGATTTCTCGGTGCGCGCGTCGCCACTGGTGGGGCGACGAACACATAGTGTAAGTATGTTGGGGGGACGCCGATGCCAGAGGAAACTGGGTGCTGCGATCCGAACTTGCAAACCAAGAGTGCAGCGTCACAGCACGAATCGGACCAGAACCCTCGACCCCGTCCTTCTGCGGCATGTCTCGAGCCGGGTCGACCTGCGACGGCCACCGTGCCCCAAGGCATGCGAAAACGCCCGGCTCGACCAAGAGTGCGACGCCAGGATCTGAGGTCGCGTAAGCGGCCGTGTAATCGAATCGTGGCCTCCTCGCTTCGAGCCTGCCTCGAGCAGAGGCCTCCTGGCTGGGTCCGAGCGGAGGGGGTCGGAGGGCCGAGGGCGGCGACGCATCGGCGACGCCGGCGTGGAGGAAATCGGGCTCCGCCTCGAGCCGCGTCGACGGTGCATCGCCGATGCGGCGCGATCGCCCGACGCCATCTACTCTTGGGTCGGGCGAGTCCCCTACAGGTGGATTCTGGGCGACAGAAATTGACATACTCCAAACGTACCCCCAAAAGGTCGACCATTGATCAGAAAATGGTCCCCACACCATTTTTGAACTACTTTTGAATCATCTTCCTGTAGAAGGACACGCCCGACTTCAATCTACTCGGACCCCATCCGAAAAGCCTAGCGCGCTGGAGCCCTCCGAGCGCGAGCGCGAGCTGTTCAGCTCCAGGTCGACCGCGTGTGCGTCCTCCACGTTAAATGCATCGCCGAGCGCCCGACCCCATCAGCTCGGAACCCATCTGGGAGGCCTCAGAGAGAAACGACGCAGGGCGCCGCGGGGCGCCAATGGCCACGGAGCGGCACAGATGATCGCACCCGCGCCCACGCGGCCTGGATTTTTCCGGGGCGCGCTCCTGCGGGTGCGCGGTCGCCCAGATGCGTTCCGCGAAAGGCATCCGCGGAAGAACGCCCCGCACCCGCGGGGGTGCGGCCCGGGGGCTCGGCCCGCGTGGCCGCGGATGCGGGCCCGCGTTTCGCCAACGGCTGCAAGCCTGACAGATCCGCATCAGCATGAGCCCGCTTGTAAGTCACCGCGAGTGCCGCCGAGGCTGGAAGTGGAGTCCCAGTCCGACGGTTCGCTGTTCATTGCTCGCGCCGCGAGGGGGAGATCCTGGAGGCCTCGCGCCGCGCGCCACAGTTGCACCGTCGAGTCCACACGTGGGCCCCGTCAAAGATCGGACGCCGCTCGCGCGGCGAGGTCCCGGCGCGAGTGCAGCGTAAGTCCGGCGAACCACCGACGGGAAGCCGGTGCAATAATTCCGGAGTGAGCCCGGGTCTCGAGTTGCCGCGCGAGGCCTCCAACACTTGCCTCACAATGCTGCGTGTTTGTTTTTGTTTCCCCTCGAGGGCAGGAAAGCAGGGGGCGAGGCCGAAGAGAGGAGAAAGGAGGGCGAGGGCGGAGGAGGAGGAGGGAAGAGAAGAGATGATGATGATGATGATGATGATGATGATGATGATGATGATGATGATGATGATGATGATGATGATGATGATGACGACGACGACGACGACGACGACGACGACGACGACGACGACGACGACGACGACGACGACGACGACGACGATGATGAGGAGGAGGAGGAGGAGGAGGAGGAGGAGGAGGAGGAGGAGGAAATTGAAGTGGAGGTGGAGGAGGAGGAGGAGGAGGAGGAGGAGGAGGAGGAGGGACTGCTTCCCTTCCAGCCGCTGCTGCATGTGCTGCCCGCTACACGTGCCCGTGCCCCCCCCCTCCCCCCAACACCAGAGAGAGGCCTCGCGCCGCAACCGCGATTTGTGCTGTTCTTCGCCCTCGCGGAGGTGCGGAGGGGCCGGCCCGACGCAGGCGGTCGAGGCGCCTGTGGCGAGCACCGAGCTGAAGAAGGGGACGTACACGGACGACGCGGCCGCGTCCGGCGCGAACCAGGTCGCCGGCTCCTTGCGGCGGGCGGGGCGGGGGGGGAAGCGGCGGTGCGGGCCTGAGCAGAGAAGGGAGGGAGGATGGAGGGAGGGAGGAGGGAGGGAGGAGGGAGAATTGAGGGGGAAGGAGGGAGAAGGGAGGAGGGAGGAGGGAGAAGGGATGAGGGATGAGGGAGGAGGAGGAGGAGGGAGGAGGAGGAGGAGGATGAGGGAGGAGGGAGGAGTGAGGAGCAGGAGGGGAAGGACTGATGCAAACCCAAGACTCGTCAACGATACTGCAATAAACCCTCCCTTCAAATTCCCTCTTCGTTGGCTACTACACGGACCCATATTCACTGAACGTCATGCCCCGTTGGAAGACAACCATTTGAAAAGCCGGATTTAGGCCAGAACGCCATTCCTGGGACTTCGACGCCGCGAATCACCATTATTGTTGCGTCATGACGATCCTGAATCGTGCCAGAACGCCATTACTGAGGCATCAACACCGCGAATCAACATGACTGTTGCGCCTTGACATTCGGACATCGTACCGAAACACCATTTTCAGGCTTGCGCGCGTGCAGTATGCTGTTCTGTGGAGGCCGCCCGCAACTTGGCATCCGAGTGTATGGGATGTCGTAAAGAAGACGAAGCCAGGCAGACAATAATGTTGTGCAAGGAAAAATGAAGAACCTCTGAGACTGAGATCCGGCAGCTCTGGACGATGTCTCGGGCGCCGCGGCCTTCTCACAGCGTCTGGGAACGCTCTGGGAGCGTTCCAGCACGGTCTGAAACGGATTTCTCATCGTCCCAGCCCCGTCCGATTATTGGAGGAAGTAGAGTGGGCAACGCTGTTGCCAATAATAAACGGCTGTCACGCGCACCAACCAGCTGCTGAAAGACCTGAGGGAGGCCATGAGTCAAGAACAAACACCGGCGACAACAGGATGAGGAGGAGGAGGAGAAGGGACGACGCCCGAATGCTTTGAGAGGGCGTCTTGGGTGGGGCCCGCGGTTCCTGTAGCTGGGGGACCACGGGCACAGGCCAGGCAAGTTCACTTCAATTACAGTCACACCTAGGCCAGTAGAACATCACTCAAGAACATGAGACACTCCGACGGCCAAAACAAACAGAAAATCCAAGGGCATCCTCCCCAGGATGCACAAGAACATCCAACAAGCATGAAGAGCACTAGTAGAGGAACAACAACGGTGATCTGCGCTGAACCACCCGGCGGCGCTGGAGGCGCCGCCGGGGGGCTCCAGCGCAGATCCAAGAAACCCGCACGGGACTCCGACAATTTATGTTTAAGCCGTTTTTCCTTCTTCAAACTAGGGCACCCTCTCCGAACCGACCTCGACCTTATACCTCGGTTCGACTGTAGCAGTACATGGCACTATACGGTGGGGATCAGCACGAACCGCTGAGAAGTGGGAGACCAGAGACCCCGCAGAGGCAGACCCAGAAGCCTCAAGACAAACCCAACACTGCCCAAGATGACCCCTGGCCACCCTAAATGTAAAATGCTCCCGTATGGCTCAGCCTGGGAGCCTAGCGGCAGCGGACAACCCTTCGGATGGTCACTCTTCTAGGGGATGGACACTGCAAAAACACAAAAGTTCAGAAGTCCGCACGGATACCTTGGATCTGCGCTGGACATCCTTCCCTGGTGCGCGGAGCGCGCCAGGGGCGGCGCCGGAGGCGCTGTCCAGGGAGGTCAACCGCAGATCAAAAAATCCGCGCGGACGTTCGAAAGCTCACGTTTGCGCAGCTCGTTGTTGCTTGGAGGCCGCCCACAACATGGCACCTACACAAATGGAGCCGCAGGATCCCGCCGCATCGCCGATGCATCGGCCATTTGTCAGGATGGAACATCGGGCTCCGCATCGAGCCCAATCGCCGATGCAGCGGCGATCTGGTATGACCCACCCCATCCAATCCGACCTCATTCGTCGGATGATGGTGAGTGGAAGGCAGCAGAAACTCGGAGTCGGCCTTCGGAACCCTCCCGAGGTCCAGGCGCACCAGTCTCGCGAGCTGCGTCCTGCCGTGGCGACGAGGGGCCCCCCGAAGGCCAGCGACCGCTGTCTCGATCTGCTCCGAAGTCTGGCGGGCTGGATGCTCGGGCCTCCGTGAGAAGGATCAGCAAGAGCCACAACCATGAGCTCTCGGAGGTCCGCGCAGATTCCCTGGATCGGCGCGGGAGACGCCGCGAGGGGGCTCCAGCGCCGACCTGGGAAGTCCAAGCGGACCTCCGAGTGCTGATGTCCGTGCCATCTGCTGTCCAATTACTTCGGAGGAGGAGGTGCCATTGGACGCCCGAAATGGGTACGACAAACATGGGTATAGTGCCCAACAGCACATGCTGTCCAGAACCGCCAGCGGCCGCCGTTGGGCGGGCGGCTTTCTGCCTTCGGTGAACCACGTCCGCGGCGGCGCGGACAGCGAGCCCTGCTCAAAATGAGCAGGAATTGCTGTTGGGCATCGTACCCATTGTGGCCGTTTTCTTATTCGGCGTTTCGACATTGGGCGGCAGGGGGGGTCTGGCTCGGGACCTTCACGCGACTGTTTGCAACAGTGAGTCCGATGGGGGATACTCCACCTGCTCGAAAGAGGCGTCAAGCACAGCCAATATCTACTCCATGGGCGGCGGGGAGGGGGGGGTGCAAGGGCCCGCGCCGATCGGCAAAACAACGAATCAGAAAACGATAGCTGTCTGGCGCATCATGGTATCCTCGCCTTGTCGGTCCTCCGAGTGCTCTGGACGGCCCTCGAGGCCCCCCAACGCGGCCCAAGATAACCCGAGGTCCCGCGCCGATTGGTTAAGCCTCGAATAAGAAAACGATCACATGGCCGCGGCCTGCTCCGCTTCGGCTGGCGCTCGTCGTCGTCGTCGTCGTCGTCGTCGTCGTCGTCGTCGTCGTCGTGGTCGTCGTCGTCGTCGTCGTCGTCGTCTGGTCGTCGTCGTCTGGACGACGTCGTCTGGTCGTCGTCGTCGTCGTCTCCGTCGTCCTCGAGGCCCTTCTTCCCGATTTTCGGCGCTCCGCTCGACGAGACGCGGCCCCCCGCGCGGGGGGCGCGGGCCTGCACCCCCGCGGGGGGGCTGGGGTCGGGGCGCCGCTCGCCGCGGAGAGGCCGGCGGCGGCTCTAGCGGGCGCCTGCCCCCCCCCCCCCGGCTGTTCCAGGGGAGAGGGGGGCGCCCGCGGCTGGGCGAGGGCGGCAAGAGGCTGCGCGCTGGACCACGGACCCCTTCCCTCGGCTGCACGCAAGAGTAGAGGGAGCCCACACAGGACGTACGCGCCCAGCTGTGTACATGAAAGCGGCCCCCTGACCCGCGAGACCGGCCGCCTGATACGAACATCCGCGCAAGGCGAACTCTCGAAACCAGCGTGGATTCATGTACGTGTACGACCTTCTCTCGCTCCTGAGTAGAGGCCTCTCAGATGATGGGGTCGGAGCAGATGGGGTCGGAGGGTCTAGCGCGTCGCCGATGCATCGGCGACGCGTCCAAATCCTCCGACCCCATCTGCTCCGCCCCCCGCTGGGAGGCCTAGAAAAACAGTGACCCTGGGCGTACGGTGCGGACGCGGCTCCCAGGAGGCCCTCGCAAGAGACGCCCAACGCCGAGCACCTGCGCGGGGAGGACACCCAGAGCACACTGGACGCAACCGCTTCTCTTTCGAGGCCGCGGGGAAGGCCCCGCGCAGCCTCTGGGGAGCGCAGACACCCTGGGCGCCCTCACGAAAAGCGGATGGCTTCTCGCGGCGCGTCCACGCTGTCAGAGTGACCGCTGGTGCGCGGCTCCTTGCGGGCCGCGGGGCGACCGGACACGGGCGCGCCAGACGCGACTGTGACTGCATCGCGCTCGGCGATCGGGGGGCCCCAGAGGGCCCGCACCAGAGGTCACTCCGGCGAAGGGTCACTCTTACGTGTAGTCGATTCCTCGAGATCCTGGTGTTGCAATGCTTGGATGCTCATTCTGGGGACCTTCCTTGAGACACTCGCTTCACTCTTGCGTCGAAGCTGCGTCGAACGTCCGAAGATTTGGCTCGACCCTGAATCGAACTTGAGTCGAACTTGAATCGAACTTGAATCGAACTTGAGTCGAACTTGAATCGAACTAGAGTTGAGCAGATCCGTTATGTGTCCTCAGGAAGGTTCCCAAAACGAGTATTGAACAATTCTGTTCCACACCGAACGTCTTCGCCCGGCTCCTGGCCCTGGAGCCATGTGACGGAACGACGAAACTGGCTCGAAAAAAGTGGCGCAGACCGATGGGGTCCTTGGCTCCAGTCGTGATGTTTGTTCTGATGTTGCATTTTTGTTTGCAACGTCGGATCTCAGGGTTGCGAGGCGTGCATTCATCCATACAAGTCCCCCCCCCCTAACCAGGCAAATCCCGAACCGAAACCTGACCCAGCCTCGAGCGTATGACAAACATACGCCGAATGCTTCTGGATAGGTCCACGTATTCTTGTGTACTCGACGAGAAAATCAATTTCTGGTATGAATCAATGCTGTAGCCGAGCACCTGATCGAAACATACGTGGAATGCTTTCTAGAGATTCCCGCGTAGTTTTTGCAGGCTCGACGAGGACATCAAGTTTGGGGTAAATCAATTCTGCAGCCGAGCCCCTACTCGGATGCAGGTCTTCGGAGCAGAACGAGGGGGGCAAGATGAAGGAGGAGGAGGGCGAAGGGGGAGATGGGGTCCACTTCGCTCGGGAGGTCCCGAACGAAGTGCACCCCATCTCCCCCCTCAGAAATCGTGGGGTGGCGGGGGGTAGGATTCGCATGTGGCCTCCCATTGGAAAGTTTATGCTTATGCGAAAGTTCCTTCGTCGACTCATACTGTTTGAATGAGGGGGCGGCCAAGAGGGGGGCGTCCAAGAGGGGGGGCGCAAATCATGGCCGGTGGCATGTGGGCGGCCCAAGGGGGGGCCAGGGACGCAATGAAAGAAAAAAGAGGCGCCATGAGAATCTGCGGAGATCTCGTGGCCCCCGCCGTGATCTCCACCCCCCTCTTAGTCAGCACCCCCCTCTTGGCCGCCCCCGATTCTTCGGAGCAGAACGAGGGGGGCGAGCTGGAGGAGGAGGTTCTGGCTCTTGCACATGTGGGGACAGAAGGAGGAGGCGCAGGTGGGGGGATCGAGGAGACAAGGAAGAGATAAAGGATGAGGAGGAGGAGGAGGAAGGAGGAGGATGAGGAGGGGCAGGTGGGGCGAACGCGCGCGGCGCAAGGGGCCGGGGCGCGCCCCCGCCGCTTTGTCAGATGGGGGCTGCGAGCGGCACCTCCGCCACGTTGCCGTGCAGCTGGAGCGTGAGGCCCATGGTCTCCTCCTGCAGGAGGGGGAAGCGAAACGCACGGGCACAAGGAATCCTCGATTCCCCAGAAATCCTGGGAGAATATGGGAGGTGGGGGGGGAAGACACGAGAATCACGAACAGGTAGGAGACATACGGGGAGTCCTGGGGTTCGCGCGCACCTATTTAAGTGTATCCTTGGGCCCCTTCAGCTAGGCGTTCGAGCACGGACCCCTTGCTGACTGCAGCTGTCCAGTTTTCGGCAGCAGTAGGGAGGCGGCACGGCACGAAGACGACGACGACCACGACGACCACGCCGACGGCGGACGACGACGACGTCGTGAGGCCCATAGCCTCCTCCTGCACGGATCGGGAGGCGGCACGGGCCCGAGTCTTCCGGCCCCTCGGGCGCATGCCACGTCTTGATCGGGGATGAACAGAACCCCCTTTAGTAAAACGTGGTTTAGTGAAAACGACCTCGGGCCCGAACCTGGCGGGTGCAAGCCTGGAAAATAACGGCCGCGGCGCCCTCTCAAGAACCGAAAACGGACACTTCACTCATCGACGTGCCAGGGTGGGGGTTCCGCCCACCCCCGACTTGAGATCACCGCAGCAGCGCACCCCAATAGCAGCAGAGGTGAAGAGGCCAGTCGATGAGCAGGCGGTCGACTGCTGAGAGCGCGCACTCCTGAGTATGCCGAGGGATTCCTGGGAAGCGCACGGTCCTGTACACCGTCGCGTTACTTGCGCAGGGGATCGGAACCGTCCGGAACAAACATGTAGCCGGCACAGAGTAAGACGAAGCCATGACGAGGATACAGTTCGGGTGAGGATAAATCGAGAATCTCTGACATCTGGCGGCTCTGGGGGATGTCTCGGGCGCCGCGGCCTTCCCAGAGCGTTGCGGAGCGCTCTGAGAGCGTTGCGGAACGCTCTGGAACGGTTTTGTCTCGTCCGAGCCCCGTCCACTTGAAGCGAGAGCACGATGCTCGAGTCCATTGTGAGGACGTCTCAGGCGAAGCGGCTGCCAGACCATGCAGTATGGGAAAGCGGCCTCGGGCCCTGTCCCCACTTGTGGAACTGAGGTTGTTTTCTCTTTTACACGACTCGTTTCCTCCAGCGAAGCGCTGTGAGACTGTGAGGGAAAATTCCAGACATCATTTGTTTGTCGTTTTCGGCCTCTGGGGCCCCTCGCCAGGCCTCGGGGCCGTACAACAACGACTCCGGATGAAAAAGCGTGTTCCCAGGAAGGATTCACACTGGTTGCGTGATCCTTGTTCCCTAGCGAAGAAACAGGCTGCCCATGCTGGACACACGTTGACAACTCTCTGTCGCTGAAGCGTGAGCTCTGTGAGCCGCGTCTGCATCGCAGAGCGGGGGTGGGGAGCTGGGAGGGGGCCTGGCCACCCCTCGACAAAAAAAACCAGCCCCCGGCGTGGCTGCCGAGATCGCCGCGCCGACCTCGCCAACCGACCCGCAGCTTTGCTTCGAGGTCGGCTGCCACGCAACGACGGACCTCTGGGGGCCCTCGCCATGAGAAGCTCACGACTCACGACCTCGGGCGCCTGGGTCGCGGGCGGCCTCGCGGAGCTCCCTTCCGGGCTGGCGCTGGGCCACGAGACCGTGCCAGGACCCGGGACGGGCTCGGCTGGGGGACAGCTCTCTCGGCGGCGAGCCTTCTCCGAAGACGCAGACGACGCCCGCAGAACCCTGAGATCCGTGATGCCAAAGATCCGCCGTTGCCAAGAAATTGCACCATCGTGCAACAAAAACAAGCCCGGAGCCCTAGAACCCATCTTTCTACGGCATTTTTCGAGCCGGATCGATCTACGAGGGTCCCGGGGCCCGAAACCGGGCGATTGCCAAAGATCCGATGTTGCCAAACAGTGACAACATCGTACAAAAAAAAACACACGCCCGGAGCCCCGGACCCGTTGTTTCTGCTGCATTGTTCGAGCCCGATCGATATGCAAAGGTCCCGGGGCCTGAAGCCGGACGAGAACGTCCGCTGTGAAGCAAACATTGCAACGCCAGGCTCTCAAGGAAGGCGCGAGGGCTTCCAAGACGCCCCACCGACTTCCGAGGAGCGTTGTGCTTCCTCACCCTCGGGCGCTCCGCAGAAGGAGGAAGAGGAGGAGGCGGAGGAGGAGGAGACGGCGGAGGAGGAGAAGGCGGAGGAGGCGGAGGAGGAGGCAAAGGAGGAGGAGGAGGCGGAGGAGGAGAAGGAGGCGGAGGAGGAGGCGGAGGAGGCGGAGGAGGAGGCGGAGGAGAAGGCGCAGGAGGAGGCGGAGGAGGAGGTGGCGGAGGAGGAGGCCTCTGAGATCCGGCGGCCCTAGAAGGCGCACACCGAGGCGCCGAGGCGGCGGGCTCCAGATCGCTCCGTGCAGGGTGCAGGGCGCTCTCTGTGAGAGGGCGCTCCGGCACGGCCTCGAGCGACTTCTCCTGAAGCCCGCGCCCGAGACCACTCTTAAACAGCCCCCGTTCACGGGGGAGGCGGTGCGGGGAGGGAGGCCCAGCGACGGCCTGCGAGATCGGCGCGGTGCAGTCGAAAGGTGTTCTCACGTGTGTGGGTGGCTGTGTGTCCAGACCTCCGACGTCCTGACGTGTCCAACACGGGGCCCTCGGAGCTCTGGACCGCTTCCCGGGGACGGTTGCTTCGCCACGGATCTTTTCTGACGGCCCCGGGGCTCGGCGAGGGCCCCCAGACGCCAGAAACGACGACAAAGCCTATGTCTGGATTGTTTCAACACGTTGGTGGGGTTGTTTTTTTCGCAACGTCGATCCCGACAAGTCGCGACCCATTCCCCTGGTTCTGCTTTTCATCCTGAACAGTATTTGACGGTTCTGGGGCCCAGTAAGGGCTCATGGATCATGGAGGCAGAGAGCAACAGCAACAACAAAACTCTCGCCATGATTACCACGCCGAATGCGACGCAAAACCTCCGTCTTGATTGTCAACACGTGGGAAATCTGGATGTGCCCTGAGAGCCGGGGACGCGGAGAACATGCAACATCACAAACACATCACGACCACGAGCCCCAGACCCCGTCTTTCTGCAGTACTGCTCGAGGTGGATCGATCTGCGAGGACCTGCGGGCCCGAACTTATGCGAAGGCGCCCGCCTCGAAGCAACGGCGACGCAAGGGTACCAGAAAAAAACGCACAGGGGGGCGCGGGAACAACGCGCAAGAAGATGCGGCGCAAGGAGACGCGGAACAAAAGCACCATGTGTTCTGATTGGTGTGATTCTATGTGCCCCCGTGTGGTGAGCGTTTGCTTATTCGGCGTTTCGACATCGGGCGAAGGGCGGGGGAGGGGGGGCGGGGTTCTGGTTCTGGACCTCTGCTGAGTGCGACTGCTTGCGACAGTGCTTCCTAATGGGGCAGGCTCCACCTGCTGGGAACGGACACCCAAACCAGCCAAGATCTACTCCTTGGGGGGGGGGGGGGGGGGGGGCGAACCCAGACCTTCCAGAGTGCCAGAAGATACCGCTCCAGACCTATAGACCTACCTGGACTGCCTCAAACCTCGACAGGAATTAAGACGTCGACGTCCTGGTGCTATTTTTTAAGCCCTCCTGGAAGGTCAGGGAAGGACCGCGCCGATCGGCAAAACAGTTCATATAAAACAACGACCACCTGTTCCTCTTGGTTTCTGCTGCTCCGGGGATCTCGGGCTGCGCTGCGAGGTCTGGGCGTGTGCTCGCGCCGCGCCTTCTTGAAGGGGAACTGGAACACACAAATAAATACACACAAATAAAAATACCCCCCATATTTTCCCATATTTTCTGGGTTTTCGTGTTCCCCCCCACTTCCCATATTTTCCCATCTTTTCCTGGGGATCGCCGATTCATTGTGTCTGTGTGCTTTTCTCCCCCTGACTTCCGGCCCCCGCTCCTCGAGGCTCGCCACCCTGCGGAGCAGCGCCCGCAGCTCCGCGCCGGCGCTGGGCGCGCGCTCCCAGCCGGCCGCGTCCTGCAGCCCGGAGCGCAGGCCCCGGACCTGGAAGGAGTACGAAGGGGCCCCAGGACACACAACTATATACACACACAAATTCGCCGGCCCAACGGGCCAGAGGCGTGCTGAGATCTCAGGTAACTTGTTAACAATATTTCTAGTTCGCGCGCGCGGAGCGGCCCCTGGGGGCCCCCGGACGAAAAGTACCCCGGCAAGGTCCCGAGAGAAGCCCGTGAGAAGCCACCAGACCACTTCAGGGGAGGGTATTTTTCGACACCCCTCACGAGGATCGTGGCCTCCGAGGGGGGAGCCGCAATCGACTACCCCCAAGAGCCCCCCAAGAGGCCCTGGGGGCCTCCAAAACGCCGCCAAGGAGCCCCAAGAGACTCCCAAGAGGTCCCCAAGAGGCCCCCAAGAGGCCCTAAAGAGGGCTCCAGGGCCGGCGGCATGAGCGAAGCGATTAAATAAAAGGATTCCCCATATTTTCATCTATTTTCTGGTTTCTGTCTTCCCCCCCACTTCCTTCCATATTTTCCTGGGGATCGACGATTCATTGTGTCTCTTTGTGTGTGTGTTTTCCCCTCCTGAGAGTAGATGTTACAAAGCAAAACATTCGGCGGTGGACAAACCGCTCCTTGGGCGTCGCTTGGTGAGGGTGGTGATCAATGGGGGCGGAAGAGAGGTGCACTTCTCGGGCCCTCAAGGGCTCCTCTTCTGCAGCCCTCGCGTCCTCCCCCACTGATCGCCGCCCAACACAGAGCTCCCGACTCGGCGGTGGACAAACCTTCCTTTAGTAAGCCTCCCCTTCGTGAAAACGGCCTGGGACCGAAACCGGCGGACCTGGGCACGCAAAAATGACGGCCGCGACGCCCTCTCGCGAACGGACAACGGCCAATTCCTCAATCGACGCGTCAGGGTAGGAGGTCGATCAACCTCCGAAAAATTCTGGGGGGGGGCAAATCGAAGGACCCCACACTTTTTTACCTGGAGCGCGCCCTTGTTCGGGCTCCAGAAACGGGCAACATATCTGCATCGTGTTTCGCCTCGTGCTCCAGACCAGGACCCTCTGCTTCAGCTAACAATTCAACCGCCGCGTCAGGACCCAACAGCTCCACTGGGAAAGCAGAGATCGCAGCACGCACGCAGAAACTGCGTCTGCACAATTTCGGTGAGCGTCGCGCGAACTTCTTGGATCCGCACGGCAGCCCGCCTGGCGGCTCGCTTCCCGCGCCCACGCTGGGGGGGGTCCCCGCTGGTGGCGCGCTCCCCGGAAGGGTTCAGAGCAGATCCAACGAAATGCGCAGGGGGCTCCGAGAGACTCATGTAAAGGGAAATTAGGACACACAAATAAATACACACAAATAAACATATTCCCCATAGTTTCCCATATTTTCTGGGTTTTTGTCTTCC
This sequence comes from Prorocentrum cordatum, assembly GCA_963575745.1. Taxonomy (NCBI): domain Eukaryota; class Dinophyceae; order Prorocentrales; family Prorocentraceae; genus Prorocentrum; species Prorocentrum cordatum. Next base: position 400,607 of record CAUYUJ010003191.1, read on the forward strand.
CCCCCACTTCCCATATTTTCGCATATTTTCCTGGGAGTCGACGATTAATTGTGTCTGTGTGTTTCTTTTCCCCCTGATCATGGTGGTTCACTGGAGCGACGATCGGAAACGGGTCTTGCGCGAGATGGCGCAGCGACCCCGACGCGGTGGCTCACGTGGGCCGCCGGCGCGGAGGGCCATGTTGGAAACGAGGGCGCTTACGCGCGAGCTTACGCGGGCAGCTTGCGCGCCAGTGTCGCAGCAGACCACCCCGTTTATTTGCATCGCATCGATTCTTCTCCGATGAGCTTAGGTCGGGCATGTCCCCCTACAAGCGGATTCTTTCAACGAGCCATAGACAATACCCAAATTGCTCGACGCGGAGATCCCCCATCTGTGCATGTCATAGTGATGGGAAACTTCGGTAGAAGACAGTGTCCTTTGCAATATCCGAGTGTCCGCGAATCCACGTGGAAAACGAGGCCGAGAGAGACGCCGACGACTACGACGACTTTAAATAGCTGCTTCCTCCTTCCGTCCTCCTCCTCCTCCTCCATGTCCTCCTCCTCTTTCTCCTCCTTTCCCTATGATGGACACCTGTCAGGGAAATCCATCCGTGAAGACGAACACGGGCCTATGATATACCCCCTGGTGCCCCCCCTTGGGAGTACTGAAACCAGCGCCTCGCCTGAGACATCCTGTGAAACTGCTCCGAAAGAGAAGGATGTTGAGCACTAAAACAGGCAAACCTCCTGAGACATCCCCCCAATCTGGGCGCGAACGGGCCTATGATATACCCCCTGGCGCCCCCCATTGGGAGTATTGATCCTCGGAAACTGCTCAGAAAGAGAAGGATGCTGGGCACCCAAACAAGCAAACCTCCTGAGGCATCCCCCCAGTCTGGGCGCGAACGGGCCCGTGATATACCCCCTGGCGCCACCCCTTGGGGGTACTGAAACGAGTACCTCGCCTGAGACATTCTTGGAAACTGCTCCGAAAGAGAAGGATGCAGGGCACCCAAACAAGCAAACCTCCTGAGACATCCCCCCAATCTGGGCGCGAACGGGCCTGTGATATACCCCCTGGCGCCCCCCCGTGGGAGTACTGACACCAGCGCCTCGCCTGAGACATCCTCACAACATGTGTGAGTCTGAGCGCAGAAGTAGCAGGAGTGTGACTGGGTCTGCATACGAGTGATCCCGAGCATGAGAAAACTGAGTATCAAGAGTTTAAGAGCGGATGCATCTGAGTATGAGTGAGTCTGAATATGAGCGAGTCACATGTGAGTGAGTCAGACAATCATGACCTGAGGGTGGGAGGTGTTCGTTCCGCGCGGGTCACGTAATAGCAAGAACCCCATCCTTAGGATATGGGTAACAAACCCCCAGAGCAATCAAACACAAAAAAACGTCCCCTGACTATTCTTTTACCATCGTTGAATAGTCCTCCTGTAGAGGGACGTGCCCGACTTGAGCTTGCGCGCCAATGTCGGCGCAGACGACCCTGTTTGTTTGCATCGCCGAATTGTTCTTCTCCGATCGGCTAAGGTCGGGCATGCCCCCCTACAGGCGGATTTCGGGCGAAAGAAAAATAGTCAAACCATGCACCACACAAAAAAAACAAACATACTGATACAATAGTTGTTTGGATAGTTAAACGTCGGCGCAGAGGACCCCGTTTGTTTGCATCGCCCACTTGTTCGTCTCCGATGCCGCAGGTTCGAGTCGTGTCGCCCCTAGCGTTGGTTCCTGACACCGCGGGGATCCTTCAACCTTGAACGATCGGCCGTTTCCGAAACGTCTAAATCGTTTCACATCGATAGATTCTGGGTCGCCCGCGACAACGCGACACGAACCTACCGTTAAGTCGGGCATGTGGACGAAAGATAAAGAATAGTCAACAAAAACATACTCAACAAAAACATAGTCAACAAAAACATACTCAGAAAATCGTCCCAAGACTATTTTTGACTATTTTCGAATCTTCCTCCTGTAGAGGGATACGCCCGACTTGAACCCACCTTAGGCGTGGGGGTGACGAGACCTGCGCCCTCCCCGCACACCTTTGGCCCGCGGTGGCCGTGTTCCTGGACCTGCCGAGGGCGCCTCCTCGGGGCCGTTCTCTCCCTGGCAACCCTCGATCCATCCGCAGAAAGACGTGCTGCCCACCCGGGCTGGACCCGAACGTTGTTTCTCGTGTCGTGTTCGTGCTGCTGTTCGTCTTGCTCTGCCTGTCTTCCTGCACCTCCCTGCCAAAAGTGGAGAACAAGACACAGCCGAGGTCCAGCAAAACAGCGTTTTGGTCCAGCCCTGGCCCACAGCCCCCTCGCGTCACGCTGAAATCACGGCGGTCGGTTGTGCGCTATTTTCGGCCTCTGAAGTTTCTCGTTTGGGCCCCAGGACCCGTCAAAAGTAACGCGGGATGACAAAAACTGGTCTCCAGGAAGGGGTAAAGACCTTTCTGCAATGAAAAATCACGACGCTGGGGATACTGGAAAACTGCGCAACAATAAACTTTCGGAGATCCGCGCGGACTTCTTGGATCGGCGCTGGGCCCCCCACCTGAAATTCTCTCGCTTCAATTGTTCAAGGTGGGGCGTTTTTGCATACTTTCGGGCCCTCGCACAGATCGATCGGGACCAAAGAATACTCAAGGCACTTTTACTAGTTTTGTTCGTGGCGTCAGATCTCAGGGACCTCCCTGGCGCGCGGGACGCGCCAAATGCGGCGTCCGAGGCGCCGCAGAGTGGGGCCTGGCGCCGATCCGAGAGATCCGCGCGGAGAACCCCGAGCTTTAGATGCTCCTTCTGGGGACCTTCCTGGAGCCACTCGCTCCACTCGTGCGTCGAAGCTGCGTCGAACCTGAGTCGAACCTGAGTCGAACCTGAGTCGAACCTGAGTCGAATCTGAGTCGAATCTGAGTCGAATCTGAGTCGAATCTGAGTCGAACCCGAGTCGAAAACATCCATTCGGTGGGCCCCATGAAGGTCCCCAAAACGAGCATCGAACGAGTTGATGTTTGCGCCGTCCCCCCCCCGATGACCCACAGCGATGCCCGGCGGTACGTGTCGAACTCACTGTCGGCGCGCTTCCGGAACAGCGGCATGACGTCCCGGACCTCGAGGGCCCGCTGGTCGCGGCGCAGCGCCTCACCGACGAGGGACTCCAGGTCGGCTCGGCGGACCTGCTCCAGGCAGCTCTTCCACACCCGGATGTCGTTCTGGTACAGCTCCGCGGGCTCCCGCAGCGAGGGGAAGGTGAACTTCTTCAGAAAATCGGCGAACAGGAAGTCTCTCAAGTTGTAGGAGCCGTGCTCCGTCAGCTGCTCTCTCCTCCTGGCCCACACGGTCTTCGCTGTCCTGAAAGAATTCACGCCGCAAGCGACGAACATTCCGTAGAACAACAGCTTGCACACCAGCACCCAACTAACGCTCAAGACATCAGCCATGATGGGACCGTTCTGCCGCATCTCCTCCAAAACACTGGGGGGTCCCAGCGATCGCCGGTCGTTACGCGGGACTAGGCCCTCGGTAACAGATCGGAAGAGGAACCCGAATGCCCTTGGCCAGCTGCTGAACGCGTAGACGCGGCCGCCGAACAACCAATACCCAGCAAAGGCAAACGGCGTGGCGCTCACCAGCACGGCGAAACATACTTGAATCATCACCCCAGCAGAATTGGTGAGCGTCAGAAAGATCAGTCGGAGCCTCGAGTAGTTGCGAACCCGAAGGGTGGTAAGCATGAACAGCCACAGCGTGCCGAAGCCAGCGCATCCCCTCGTGAACTGGAACCTCTCGCACAGAGTATACAGATCCTTGAACTCAGTCTTGTGCTGCTGGCGGAACTCATCCTTGTCCTCCAGGAACCAGATGATCCTGCCATACATGACCACACCGTGGAGCGCCAATGTGATCCACTCCGCGAGATAATAGTAGACGCCCGAATCCGCCGCCGTGCCCCCGCCCCCAGCAACGAGGCGGGGCAGAATGCCAAGTGCTGCCTGGTAGGGATGACGTAATCTTCTAAGAGACCTCCCCCCGTTTCCCCACGCCCAACTGCATGCACTGCCCCCCCTCCCGAACCTCGCAAAACGCCCCGACACCCCTCTGCCGTTTTCAAGGTTCCCAGTATACCCAAGAGGACATCGAGGATGCCTCAGCCCGAGATGGCCCAAAACGGTCCAGGATGGCCTGGAGACGGCCTAAGATGTCCCCAAGGCAGCCCAAGAAGACTTCAAGAAAGTTCCCCAAGCGGACCCGTGGCCAAAATAAGCGTTGTTTCACAAGTCTCGTTGTGCTTAATGATTGTCGTGCACTCATACCTTGTTGGGCTTGCGTCAGCCACAGACGGCCAAAAGCCCTTCAAGATTGCCGCAAGACGGCCCAAGATGCCACGAACAAGGGCCTCAAGACGGCTTCAGTGGCCATCAAGATGGCCCAGGTGGCCTCCAAAACATCCAAAGGAGGCCCACATGTACAATCAATACAATCCTTGCAGGGTTTCAGAGGAACCCAATAGTCCAGAGAAGCCCCCGCAGAGGATGGATTTCGAAGGCACCAGACGGACAAGAGCGCCCCAAGACGGCCCGAGGAGCACCCAAGAGACCCCCCAAGAGACCCCAAAGAGGCCCCCAATGGGCGCCACGAGAGGAGGACAACGACTAAAACGAGGAAATAAAAATCCGACAGGCAGCGGAAGAGTGTATCACATGTTACGGATCTCCCAAACCTCGGGGTAAGAATGTCAGATGGTACACGCCGGTCGGAATCAGTAGATAGAAACATGAAGCAGGAAGGCGAGTAACGTAGATTGGGTTCGGGCCCGCACGAATAATAACAAAAACGGCAAAACATATCGATTACTGAAGTAGGAAAACGCTTGAAATCGGTTGGGATCTCGGAATCCAAGAACACCTACTTTCAACGACCGGTGAGTACGTGTTCCTGTGCGCTCCTCGGACAATCATCACCGAGAATGCTGGGCTGGCACGGTGGCGGGACTTGCCACGGGCAGCTGGATAGTCCAACCTCTTACCATTTCTCGTATCGATCACTGCGTAGACCAGGTAGGCCACGTACGCGACAGCCCAGCAGACCTCCAGGATGAGGTGCACCTCGCCCCAGAGCCCCGCGTACGGGCTCAGCGAGCAGGAGCAGGCCTCCACGTGCGCTGATAGCCTGCCGCCGAGGGTCTGCTCGACCTGGAATCGGAAGACGGAGGCCATGCCTAGAGGAATACACAACTGCACCAGCATGAACTTTTGGAGGTGCGCGGATTTACTGGAGCAGCGCTGGGCCCTCCTCCCCGGCGCACGGGGAGCGCAAGGGGCGGCGACGGATGCGCCGCTGGGGGGGCCCAACGCCGATCCAAGAACTCCGCGCGGAACTCAGGAAATTCATGCTCACGCAATTTGTTTCTCAATCGCCATAAAAATTGTTGTACGTGTTCACCTCCACCGCCAGCGTCCTAGTCCACTCGTCCGCCCACCTACAGGCTCTCATATTCGGGGAGACGTAAGACTCGGGTACGGGGGACTCGGGTTGGCCTGAGGGGGCTATCATCAAAAATGACGAGACACAATTTGACATTTGACGCGAGTTACCGCTGCAAACATCCTACGAAAACTGGACCGTCAAAATCCAGGATGCACTCGTCAAAAAAACTTCGGCTAACCCCAAATCCGGCTTACTCGAGTCTGACGTTTTCCCGGCAAATGGAGCCCGAGAAGACGGGGTCTGAGGATCGCGTCAGCGACGCGTCGGCGACGTCGGCGCGGAGGAAACCAGGCTTCGCCTCGAGCCGCATCGACGGTGCATCGGCGATGCGGCGCGATCGCCCGACCCCAGCTAGACTGACCTCATCTGGGCGGCCCAGCATTCGGTGGCAACTCATGGGGGCCTCCCATACCATCTGGTCCGCTCTTGCGAATCGACGCCCAAATCGACGCTGATCGACGCTACATCGACGCTAGTTCGGCGCTGTCTCATCGACTTCCAGACGCGAGCCGGCGCGAATCGAGGCTGAAGATCGGATTGCAAGGGTGCACGAGGCTCCCGGCACTTGCGACCGAACCAGCACCTGTCCGCGACCATGCCCTGGAGCCTCCCGAGCGCGAGGGAGCTGTTCAGCTCCAGGTCGACCGCGTGCCCGTCCTCCACGTCCAGGCTCCCGAGGGGCCCCGCCTCGCGGTCGGCCAGCAGGACCGACAGGCCCCCAGGGAAGTACTTGGAGCCGCCAGGGATGGCAGAAGGAGGACCAACCGCGTACCGCGTGCACGCCGGTCGGGAGGAGTAGGTAAAAGCATGAGGTGGGAGGGCGGATCAAGTAGACTGGGTTCAGGCCCTCCCAGAGAATAGCAAGACACAGCAAACGCAGATCGATTCTCGAAGGTAGGAAGGCGCTTGGAGTGGGTTGTGATCTGGGATTCCAGAAAGACCTGCCTTCAACGACCGGCGTGTAACCATGCACTTTCGGAGCTCCGCGCGCACGTCTTGCATCTGCGCTGGGCCCCCCCCCGCCCTGGCGCGACGCCCAGGGCTGCACAGCGCAGATCCGAGACAGCCGCGCGGACCGCCGACTGTCTGTGCCCATGCAGTGCTCTCCCTTCGGCATGGAGCTCGCGGCCGAGGACGGGCGCAGGCTCTCCTCCGCGCGCCCCGGCCCGTAGTCCACCCAGCACGGCTGGGACAGCGCGTGGGAGTCGGCCGGGAAGGTGCACTGTCCGCTCCTGGCGCGCAGCTGCCGGAAGCGAACGGGGGTCACCACGTGGTTGTACTTGGCGACCGCGAACACCGCCTCGGACCCGTTGCCGAGGTTGTTGAACCTCTCCGCCTCGAACACCTGCGGGTACAGCGCCTCTGGAAGAGCAGCGCTCTGGGCAACAACATTCGAGAAGATCCTCGCGGATTTCTCGGATCGGCGCCGACGCCACCATCTCTGGGGCGCGGAGCGCGGCGAGGGAGGCTCAGCGCAGGCCCAGGCACACCCCGCATAGACCTCCAACAGTTATTGTGCTCATGTCTCGGGGGGGGGAAGGTACGCTCCGGCTACTCCCACAACCTGTCCTGGGGTGCGTTCTGATTAGAATCTCGGCCACGAAACGTGCGAGGGGTGTGCCGAATCGAGTGCGGGCACGCCCATGCGGACTGTGCCACTGGGGCCTTCGGTGGAGCTCCCTGTGGGGCCACGAAACGTGTGTGGGATGTGCCGAATCGAGTGCGGGAGCGGCATGCGGACTGTGCCACTGGGGCCTGCGGTGAAGCTCCCTGTGTGGTCACGAAACGTGTGAGGGATGTGCCGAATCGGGTGTGAATAAGATATGCGGACTGTGCCACTGGGGCCTTTGGTGGAGCTCCCCATGAGACAACGAAACGTGTGTGGGGTGTGCCGAATCCAGTCCGGGTACGCCATTCGGACATTGCCGTTTGGGTCTTTGGTGGGGCTCCCTCATGAGGCCACGAAACGCGTGAGGAATGTGCTGAATCGGGTGGGGGTACGCCATGCGGACTGTGTCTCTAACGCCTTCGGTGGAACTCGCTATGGGTCCACGAAACGTGTGAAGGGTGTGCCGAATCCGGTGCGGACATGCCATGCGGAATTTACCGCTGGCGCCCTCGGTGAAGCTCCCGATGGTGTCACGAACCGCGTGAGGGGCATGCCGACATGGACGTGCGGAGGGCAGAGGCAGGGATGGGAAGAGGGAGGAGGGGGAGGAGGGGGGGGAAGGAGTGAGGAACGCGGGGCGCTGTCTCTTCAAAACGAGGACCCAGCGCCACGGAATGGCTGGGAACAAAGAGCGGATGTCGGTACCTTGAATTCCTTGGGCTCCATGAGTTTTCGGGTCATGATTCGGCTCTCTGGCGGCCGTTCGGGACGATCTGGACACCCCCGGAATGCTCTCGGCGAGGCGCAGCTGCTGGGAAGAATCCCGAGGCTGGAAGGCCGCCGAGAGCCGACGACAACTTCCGAAAACCTCCCAAACCTCCGACGCCGAAATGGGCAGGCAAGACGGAGGAGGCCGACTGCTCTACAAGGCCACCCAGATGGAGTCCGAGTCGATGGGGTCGGAGGATCGCGCCGCATCGCCGATGCAACAACGATGCATCGGCGATGTCGGCGATGCAGCGGCGACGACGGCATGGAGAGAATCGGTCCACACATCGAGCCGCATCGCCGTTGCATCGGCGATGCGGCGCGATCCTCCGACCTCATCTCTGACCTGGCCCATGTTCGCCTTCGATCACGCGTTGGCGGGATTGGGTTTAGGAGGACACAAGTTAGTGATGTGTTCCAGGGGACGCACCCCCCCGCCCCACTCCACTAACCGGAACTGCTGCCGCGCGAAGAAAAACCATATACAAAAACCTGGCTCCGTGATCCCAATCCAGACTTTGGGTTTCGGGGCCCAACCGCCAGAGAACCGTAGGCCCCGCCCGACCCGATCCCAAACTGCCGGACTTGACTGTCCACCGAACCGCACCCAGCCGCCACGTGCAGCTCCCAATCGGGGGTGCAATCGACAACTGCGGCAACATCTCCTCCTCCTCCTCCTCCTCCTCCTCCTCCTCCTCCTCCTCCTCCTCCTGCTCTTCTTCCGTCCTCTCCTCCCCCCAGGGTCAGCTGGGGTCCTGTTCAATGGCACCTCATGGAAGCCACCATCTTGTCGGCTATTGCGAATCGACGCTATTCGACGCTAAGTCGACGCTGATCGACGCTAACTCGACGCTAATCGACGCTAACCGAAGCTAAACCGGCGCTACCCCATCGACTCCCAAACGCTACTCGAGGCTAACCGATGCTGAAGACGGAATTCAGAGGGCATACCAAGCTCGCATGACTTGCTACCAATATTTCGGAACTGGGTGCCCTTTTTTTTCTTGGCAGGCCAGGCCGTAGATCCTCGGAGCGGAATTCACAGTTGCACCTCAAGACCTGGCGGCTGCTCTGTCTTGCCCGGAGTGCGCCCCAAACACCCTGCTGGTCCGCCCACTACCCTCGACTCTGTTGTGGTGCCCCCTGGCTGTCGACGTGCACCCAGAGGATCGGAGCAGTTTCTGGACAAGGAGCTCCCTCCCCAGCGGCCCGTCGAGCCAACTTTCGCCCCGAGGCTCAGGTCGGGCATGTCCCCCTACAGACGGATTTTGGACGAACCATTAGAAAGACCGTAGATGTAATCCAAAAATAGTCCCCCTACAGGCGGATTTTGGACGAAACATTAGAAATACCATTGATATATTCCAAACAAATTCAAAAATAGTTCTAAACAAAACACCAATCGCCCCCCGACTATTCTTGGGACTACTTTCGAATCTTCCTCCCGTAGAGGGACGCGCCCGACTCGACCCGAGGCCTCCGCGGCCCAGCCCCAGAACTCCGCCAGGCTGCTGACGTTCTCGAAGCGCACGCGCGGCGCGGGAGGCGCGCCCGCCTCGCCGGCGCCGGCGCCGGCGGCGCCCCCGCCGCCCAGGCCCTGCAGCACGCCGCGCTGGGCCTCGAAGGCGGAGGGGACGTCGAGCGCCAGGGAGACGGTGCTGGTGAAGAGGACCTGTCTCGGCGGCGGGGCGGAGGGGCGGGCCTGCGCAGGAGGCTCGGAAGTGCTGCCCCCCGCCCGCTGGGAAAAGCAGCTGTACGCCTTCCCCGAAGGCGCGGACAGCTTCTCGGAAGGCGCGAGGGCTTGGGAGAAGTCCCGCCGCCACTCTGAGAAGGTCTTTTCCTTCTCGCTTCCCCCCCTCGCTCGCCGCCGAGACCTGGCGAACGCCTTCTTTTTGTCGACGCTTCGGCATTGGGCAGAGGGTCTCGTTATTCGAGTGGGGGATCGACTACAGCCTTGGTTTTCCCCAAGGACTATTTTTCTCGCCGAGCCCAGGAGAACAACACGCAGAACAATCCGTAGATCTACGGAGCACTCTCCGTGTGGTTCGTAGGTGCGGCGGGAGGTCAATTTTCAGGGTAACTCGACTATGTCGTCGATCCCCTACTCGAGTTTTCGATGGTGAGCGTTTTTCGGGGATTGACAGACCCCCCTTTAGCAAAACGTGGTTTAGTGAAAACGACCTGAGGCCCAAACCTGGCGGGCGCAAGCCTGGAAAATCACGGCCACGGCGCCCTCTCGAGAACCGAAAACGGACAACTCACTCATCGGGTTCTGTCCACCCCAGAGTTTTCTTATTCGGCGTTTCGACATTGGCCAGAAGGGGGGGGCGTCTGGCTCCGGACCTCTGCTTGATGCGACTGTCTGCGAGCAGTGCGTCCTAGATGGGGGAGACTCCACCTGCTCGAAACAGGCGCCGGGAGCAGCCAAGATCTACTCCAGGGGGGGAGTGCAAGTGCCCGCGCCGATCGGCAAAACAATGAATAAGAACACGGTCACCCGTCCGAGGCGGGAAAAATCACACGTAATCAAAACAAACAAACAAAAATGAGCGAAAAGAGAGCACGACAAATCGTCAAGAGGCTCTTGTCTTCGTGTTCTCGAGCATTCCTCCTGCAAAGGGACGCCTGCCCTACCGAGGACCGGAATCTCGGGGGGCGAGTCCAAGCCGAGGCGGCGAGGGCCCGCCCGAGTAGGGACGACCGAAAAAGGTACAGCCAGACCCGGGACAGAAGAGCAGCCCTCGAGCACATGAGGCCCTCCGAGGGCCAGGACTTGGAAGCTGGGCGAGGGTTGGCAAATCTGTGGCTGCTAAAACGGTCCTCCCGGAGGGAAACAACAAATTCCCAGAATCAAGCTCGGCGCACTAACTGGTAAACAGGCTGCTTCCCGGAAGGAAAAAAAGTTCCCGGAGCTCCGTTTTAGCAGCCGCGGATTTGCCAGCCGTCGTCTGGCTTCTGAAGGACACTCAGGACACCCAAAGGCACTCTCCCCGGGATGCACACGAGCATCCAACAAGCACGAAGCGGCATCAGGATTTGGCGGCGCGCAGGAAGGGGGGGCAGGGGGAGGAAGGGAGGATTCTCGGGAGGAGGCTGCTTCTCAGAAGGCGCGGGCCCTACATCAAGACGAGGCCCGCGCCTTCTAAGAGGCAGCCTCCTTCTGAGAAGCCTTCCCCCCTCCCCCTACCCCCCTCTGCGCGTGGCCGATACAAAACCACCGCCTGAGGGATCCACTTCGGGAACCACGGCAGGCGGTTGATATGGATATGTACAGGTCCCCTGGGGCAAAAACATGTCCACATCCGCCGCCCGCTGGGATCCCATGACGTCGGTTCAGCAGGCCGTGGATGTGGAAATATCCCCGCCTCGCAACCTGGAGCATCGTTCGGCCGATCCCAGGAGCGAATGGACAAGTCGGACCTGCGATCGGAGTGAACCGGATCGGCGGAGATCGGCAACCAAACAGGGATTCGATCGACATGGAGTCGAATCGAGTCGGAGGATGAGCCTCGTTTGACCGATCCGTGCCCACTGGCGTGGCCTGGGCCCCACTGACCGATGTACCCCTGAAGTTGGGGAAATAGGCTGTACCCTTAGGGTTTGGAGGGGCATATCCCCTAACTGGGGTGGTGGGATGGTAGAGTTCAGGTACCATGGCCCGGTGGTGATGGGGATAGGTTAAACGATACTGAGGACGGAGACCTGCGCCAGCAGACCTCCAACGTGTTGAAACAAAAGAGGACCTTAGAAAGCAACTCGTGCAGGGAAGCTTCTGGTCGTCCCCGAGGCGCCCAGTAGCCCACCGTGCGGACGCAAGGCACCTTCCTCAGATGGCGCCATCGGGGCGCTGTTGGGCGCCATGTCGTGGCTGCTCTTGGCCATCTGGCGCTACTGGGCGAGCGCCATCGGGCGCTACTCGCCGACACACATTGCAACCCGAGACGAGTGGAAGCTTCCGTGACCTGCTGCCCAAAAAAGACCTGCACCCCCCAGGCCCCCGACGTCTTGAGCCACACGAACAGGACGGAAGCCTTTCCCGGGGCCCCGCTGGGCCGCGGGACCGTCGAAACAGGACCCCGGGGACCGTCGAAAAACTGCCCGGGACGAGAAGCAGGCCCCCGGGCCAGGGTCGGGGCTTCCCGGGACCGCATGTAGGAGCAATCAGACGGCTGAAACAGGGCTCAAGACGGCCCCAAGAGGGGCCCCGAGAGCGCCCAAGACCGCCTCAAGAACGCTCCAAGAGGGCCCCGAGGGGGGGGGGGGGGGCACAATTTGCGCCGCTCTCGTTTTTTAATTGATTGCGTCCAAGATGGCGTCCAAGATGGCACCAAGAGGGCCTCCACAGCCTCCAAGAGGCACCAAGAGAGTCCCAAGAGTGCCCCAATTTGGCCCCAAAGGAGGACCACAGGGAACCAAGAGGTTTGCAACATGGCCTCAAAAGGTCTCTCAGACGCTGCTGCGGCGAACGATATGCGAAGGCCTTGAAGGTTACTCCTGTAGTCGTTGTCGTCGTCGCCATTTCCCTTGTCGTCCTTCCAAATGCTCGCCAACACGGATGCCGTTCACTGCTATGCCGCATGCCGCTATACATCCTTGATCAGGGCAACTCGACTGGCGTCTGTTGATGGGTAGGCTGGCGGAGATACGCGAAGCGTCAATAACTGCGACGCCACAGTCTCAGAGTGTCTCTAAAGGCATGTCTTTGATGGTCTTCAAGCCACTGCACAAGCGTACACTTAGGCACGGCCCACTGACTCTGGTACTTTGAAGCGTCGATGCCTACCCTGCGCACCGTCCTGCCGATACATCGACATCGCCAATGCCTTGGCATCAACAGGTCGATGTCTAGGCATCCACTACGCCCAGCTACGTCCATGGACGCATCCCTCGACGCACACATAGGCACACGATGCGGATGCCTGGGCATCAGCAGTGGCATGCGACGTTGCGATTTGTTCAATACGGGGTCCCTGGAAGTCCCGACCCTTCCTCCAGGGTCATCTTTCATTGCAAGTCGTTGTTTTGACAGTCCCAGGGCCTGGTGAGAGCCCCCCGACGCAAAATTAGCTCTGCGAAGGGCCCGTCCACATGCAGTTGTAAGTTCCGCAGTCCTCGTGGAGCGGTGGAGCTCCTCGTGGGGGCGCGAAACGTGTGAGGGGTGTGCCAACGTGGGATGACGGCGGCACGCGGGCGCTGCCGCTGGGCCTTCTGTGGAGCTCACCATTCGGCGGTGGACAAACCTCCCTTTAGTAGACCTCCCCTTAGTGAAAACGGCCTGGGACCGAAACCCTAGGGCCATGGAGCGTCTGAGGGGTGCGTCGAAATGGAGCTGGAACTGCATGCGGATCCTGCCGTCGGGGCCTTCGGTGGAGCACCCTGTGAGGCAACGAAGCGCGGGAGAGGTGCGCCGACATGGAGGTGGAGCTGCACGCGGACCCTGCAACTGGGGCCCCTCGGTGGGGCACCCTCATGGGGCCACGAAGCGTGCAGGGGTTGCGCCGAAATGGACGTGGAACTGCATGCGGACCCTGCAACTGGGGCCTTCGGCGGGGCACCCTGTGGGTCACGAATCGTGCGAGGGGTGCGCCGGATTTGAAGTGGAACTGCGTGCGGGCCCTGCCACTGGTGCCTTCGGTGGAGCATCCTATGGGGTCGCGAAACGTGTGAAGGGTGCGCCGACTACTCCTCGACCCGCCTCTTCACCTTTGCTGCTTTCAGTGTGCTTTGCTGGATGTCCTCCTTCGAGGACCCCGTGCAGCAGGTGCAGCGGCGTGACACGACACGAGGGGTTCAAAATCCGCTCAGGATGGGTCCCCAGCCCCCAGCCAGGGATCCAGACGCACCAGATGTTCGAGCCGCGTCCAGCCGTGGCGACGAGGGCCCACGGGGGCCCAAATGCCGAGCCTCGAGCCTCGAGCCTCGAGGCTCGATCCTCGAGGCTCGAACCTCGAGGTCTTCCTCCTTCGAGGGCTTCCTCCTGCGAGGACCACGTACATCAGGTGCAGCGGCGTACGGCGCGCCGCGCTGCAGCGCTCGGTGGCCTGCAGGCCCCGCAACACGGCGCCCACGGGCAGCACGAGGTCCTCCTGGAACGGGTCCGCGCCGTGTCGCTGGGCGCACCTGGCGAGGGGAGCGCAGCCGGGCTTCGAGAATTTAAACGTTCTCTCAGCCGGCGTTTCGACACTGGGCGGAAGGGTGGGAAGCGGGAGGGAGCTCCTCCTCCTCCTCCTCCTCCTCCTCCGCCTCCTCCTCCTCCGCCTCCTCCGCCTCATCCGCTTCCTCCGCTTCCTTCCCTTGTGAGCGTTTTCTGATTCGGCGTTTAGACATTGGGCGGAAAGGGGGGGGATGGGGGGGGTCTGGCTCCAGACATCTGCTCAGTGCGATGTCTGCAGCAGTGCGCCCTATGGGGGAGAGTCCACCTGCTTGAGACAGGCGCCAAGAACAGCCAAGACCTGCTCCATAAGGGTGGGGGGCGAGGGCTCGCGCCGATGAGCAAAACAATTAATAAGAAAACGATCACACCCCGAACATGCGAGCCCAATGTGTTCGGCTCTGTTGTCCTTGTTACTGCTGTTCTCAGCGGCCCAGGATCGCCGGGGACACGCGCGTCGACATCACGCAGATCACCGCAGGCGGCAGAAGCTGGACCGCCGCTGCTCCGTAGCCCCCCGCAGCTGCGAGGGAATAACAAACACTCTTTCGTCGCCCTGAGCGCTGTTCCGAGGCCCTCCCTGAAAGAGGACGGGGGATGGGGGGACCAAATAATTTCGTGGGGGACCTGCTAACCTTTGTCAATCAGACCCTGGTCAGCAGAAGCCCCAAAAACTGGAATACAAGAAAAGAACAACCGCAAGGCATGGCTTCGCAAACCCGGGTCAGCCAATATGCGCGGCCGCCTCGCGGCCACGAGCGGCTCGCTAACCCGGGTCAGCCAGAGTGGATCTTCGCAGGATCCTGCAGGATCCGGTGCCCTGGCTGAACCCTGTTGCATTGACCCCCGTCTCTTACGTTCCGATTTCGGGGCTAACGGCTAACAATAATTACCGATCCGGGCGCTGCACACGCACGACCAGAAACTTCTGGCACAGCTATCTTCCGATCTGCTCTCCCTTGCGCCCCCCTGCGCTTTCTTTTTTTGGATCGCGCGCCGCGCCGCAGTGTTCGACGCGCGCGCGGCTCGCCTCCCCCCATGGACCCTCGAGTCGAGCTAACGACTCGGTCAAAGTACCGCCAGCCGGCCTAGCAGCGGGCCTCGCCGGGGTGGAACTGGAAGCAGCAACCCCGTGGCCTCACCCCCAGGCGGATTCGCGGAGCAGCCGCTGTGAAGACGGCCTCGCCCTTGGGTGGAACTGGTGCAGCAGCCCTACTGGCCTCGCCCAGTGGCGGCGTGTCGGTGGAGGCGATACTCACTTTGCCCTCTCTCTGGCGCTAGTCGAACTTTGCACTGTTAGCTTCTCTCGTCCACGATGCGGCTTGACCCTGATACCAAGAGCTCCTGACCTTTGTCGACGGCAGCTCTTCTGTAGGGTTTTACCCTCGGGGGCGCCCTGTTCGGGATCTCGCTCTGGTCCCAAGCGCGCAACAGCCTTCAATGTTTTGGAGCCCCTGGCGGAGCGGAGGCACGAAGTGCTGCAGCCCCGACAAGGTATCAGCAGCAAGGGGCCGGGCCGAGCCCCCGTCCCAAAAGGACTCAAGGTAGTCTGCAGCCGCTGCATCGACGGCCTCCGCGGTAAGCGGGCTTGTCACGCTGTCTCGATTGAAAGCGCAGGAGTGCTCATGGTCAAGCCACATGACAAAAAAATCCCGCAGCATCGTCATACCGCTCGAGGGTGCGCGGCTGTATTACAAGGCTGCGCAAGGTGCCCATTCTTCGTCGTATCTGTCGTCGCTGTTGTGGCGCGTTGCCTTCGAAGTGCCCCTTCACAATCTCGATGGCTCGTCGGCGGGATTGTCCGCCGACTGCACGTGCGCCCAATGAGCGCGAAGACTCCCAGCCAACAGCAATGCGACCAGACGATTCAAAATCTCTTGGAGGCCCCAGGCAGAGGACCTTCCCTTGCATGGGACGCCAATGCAGACCTGGCTGTCCAGAAGATGCACGAATCTACTGTTAATTTGTTCGGTGCGCCAGAGCCTCCACTTGATGCTACTGGGGCGGCTCGCAAGTCTGGCTGGTTAGTGTGCTCTGCGCCCTGCCACCTCCAGGCTAAGTACGCGCGCCACCTCCACCGGGAGGCCGGTAGCCCGCGGCGCGGCCAGATGCTGGGGTCACACAGCGTGGCCGAGGCAAGCCTCACGTCCGAGCCCTTGAAGATAGTCAACCGCATCATGGACTCGGGCGTCAGTCGATGTGACTGGTGGCAGTCTATGTCGTCAGTGCGGGCGTTCTCGAGCCTCTCAATGAACGCGCTGCCCACAGACGAAGGCTCTCCCCGAGCGACTGCTGGAGTTGGGGCGTCTGGCAGCAGGAAGCGCTGCCACGCCCAGAGACCGAGCAAGTAAGCAAGGGCGTTGACGGAGCCCCCCTGCCTGGCCAGCTGATGGGCGGGCGCGATGCTGAGTCTCCTGCGCCCCCGTGTTCTTGCGGCTGTGCGCGCGCAAAAAGTAATCGCGAGAAAATCCCTGCAGCTCGGCCTTGCACTCGATGCTCCGCGGAGCGCGCGACCCAACATGAGGCTCGCCCACCAGACAGCACTCTCTCACGCCTACGGCTCCGCACTGGTTCTGGGGCAGGGCAGCCGCCGCGGCGGCGCCAGGGGCATCGCATGTCTACTGTGACGGAGCTTTATATGCTCGGCGCCCTCAAGGGGCCAGCTGAGCCAACAGTACTCGCGCCCAGCGTACTTCGAGATGCCCTCGATGAACAACTCGAGCGGGATCGAGCCGAAACTCCGGGCCACCTCCTGCAGCTCCAACGGCGCCAGCGCGAATGGCGCGAAGGCATTTGGCCAGACGCGAAGTCCCAGGCTCTCGCGCCTCAACTGGCGGCACACCTCGCTCACGTCAGCCACGCGCAAGGCAAAGCCTTCGCAACGCACCGGCGTGCAGACCACCGACACTTCGGTGGCATGGGCGGCCTGGCGCAGAAAAAGCTCGCGATTGCTGAGCTCCGAAACCTGACGGCAGTCCGTAGTCCCCACTCGAGCGCCGCGCGGGGCGTGCCAGATCTCGGAGAAACAGCTCATGCACTCCTCCCGGTAGGAAGCGGCGTGGACCCAATGGCCCATCAGGACTTCCAGCTGCTTCCGGGCGACGCGCTCGGCGTCGGCACAATAACGCGCAAGGCGGGCCAAGAGTCCCACCCTCTTCGCCGACAGGCGAAGGCGCCCGTCACATCTGTCAAACGAGGCTCCCAGTCGGGCTACTAAGCTGCAGCGGGTACCGCTCTTTGCGCTCAGCGGCGCCGACCACTCCCGATAGCGCTCACGCGCTACCTCCCCGAGATGGGTAGCCTCGCTCACGCGTCGCCGCCATGCGTCGCAGCGCTGCGCAAGCCGGCCGTGATCAGCATCGTCGCAGTAGATTTGCCAAATGCTCCGAAGCGCATTGGACCTACTGGAGAGCAGCGGCATGGGCCCGACTTTGCTTAATTCCCTGCAAGGTGGCAGCTCCGTCGGGGATGCGCCTCCGGCCAGCTGCACGCGCCCGTGCAGGTACTGGAACAGGCCCATGGCCAAACGCCACCCCATAGGGATGGTGACCGCCCCCAAGAAAGCGCGGTCGGCTCCCCAGCGTGAAAGGCCCCGGGCTGGAGGGCTCGAAAGCGAAATCGAATGCAAAATATGCGGCCCACTTGCGCGGCAACGCGAAGAAGT
This sequence comes from Prorocentrum cordatum, assembly GCA_963575745.1. Lineage (NCBI taxonomy): Eukaryota > Dinophyceae > Prorocentrales > Prorocentraceae > Prorocentrum > Prorocentrum cordatum. Next base: position 418,272 of record CAUYUJ010003191.1, read on the forward strand.
AGAACGCGCCCTTCATGTCATCGTGGCCCCACTGTAAGTCGTCGCCCTCCGCGACGCAGATGCCGCGCCACTGGGCGTGGAAGAGGAGCTTCGCAATATCCAGCGGGAAGTCGCCCATGAGCTCGTTGCTGGCCGTCAGGTTCATGACCAACCGTAGCTGCTGGAGACCATGGCAAGGTCACCGACGACCTTGTCCTCCTTCTCGGTGCCGAACACGCCGTTCACGGGTGGTTCCCCTGCAGTATGCGCAAGCTCGTCGGGCCGCAGCGGCGCCGCAAGGCCACTGTCCAGGAGCCCTCTGCCGAGTTTGATTATCTCGGCAGGGCTGGCCTTGACCTTGCCCGGCTTCGGGCGACGCGCAAAAACCTCCAGCGGGAGCAGCGCCTCCAGCGGTTCCTCCAAGATGCGTCGGACGCGGGGCTCGCATAAGTCAGCCGCCTGGGTGCGCGCGCACCTGTGCGCCGGCGGCAGGGCGGGCCCCACCTGCTCCCACGTGACCTCGACCGCCCTCTGCACGACGTCGCCCCCGTAGCCGACCTCCCACTCAGAGGATAAAGACGAAGGGCTCGCCTTGGGAACCTGCAAGCCCGGCGCGTTGAGGAAGCTCACAATCTAACAGGTGCCAGAACGCATGTACTTGCGCAGCGGTCGGTTCAGCGCGGGCAGCCGGACTGGCGGCGTCCGGCAGCTGCCGTGACCCGTCCCAAAAGGAGTTCCAGCCCCTCATGACTGGGTGCAGCTGCGTGTCCAAACCGGCGGGGGCCTTCGGATGCACCCCCGCTGCCTGTCTCGCCCCCCTCGGCGACGAAGCGCAGGTAGCAGGGGTGCGAGCGGCGGGGGCAGAGGTCCGGCGGCGTGGGGCAAGGAAGGAGGTCGGGCGCTCGAGCACGGCAAGGGCCCGCCTCACTCCCCCACGAAATTGGCGCGCGCTCCCGAAGCACGCTGTCGCCATGCCCGCTTGCAGATCCCTGCCGGACGTACCTCAACAAGAGCTTGCCGCAGGCGTCCATCCGGGCCCCTCCAGCCAGCCCCTCGCGGAGGCTGGCCTCCGACCCCGCAAGGGCTGGGGCAGAGCGCGCGCGGGGCCACCCCCGCTGGCCGGGTTCCCCTTGCCCCGGCCCATGGGGGGACGTAGCCCGCGGCGGATTTGGAACCACTACCGGGCTCTCCGAGCATCGGGTGATCTCGCTGCACGCCCCTTTCTTTTTGATCCCTGCCAGCGCCTGCCGCGACCGCCACGGCCTCTCTGGTTGTTCCTGGCTGTTCTGGACGGGCGTTCGGCGTTGAGGCGCGGCTGAGGCTGGTCGATCCTGCCGGCCGACCGCCCCGTTCCCCTCGTCGACTCTCCATGGGACAGCGCTGGTCGGAGCGGAGGGGTCGAGGAGCCTCCTGGTAACCTGGTCGGACTGTTTGACTGTGGCTCCCCTTGCCCGCGCCTCTCTGAGAGGCTGACGCGGGGGGCTGCGGCGATCCTCCTGCCGACCTCATCCTGTCCGAGGGCTGTCTGGCGGAACGGGTTCCGACGCCGCGCGTTCGACATGGACCTCTCGGGGGGGAGAGCTCCCGCGCGGAAGCGGTGGCCTCAGGGAGAGCACGCGGTCCTGCTGCCCACCCCCGCCGAGTCCCTAGCGCACGGCCAACGTCGAAGGGCTCCTGGTGCCAGAGATCCTGGCCTTGAGCCCCGCGCGCCTCATGTCGCCCCTCTCGGCCCTGTACAAGTCGTTGTGCTCGTCCTCGTCCATCGCGGACACCAGGGTGTCGTAGAAGGGATTGAAGTGTTGGGCAGCAACCCGGCCCTCCCGCTGGGCCATCTCCACGGCCTTGAACTGCTGGCTCAAAAAGTCCGAGCCGCGCAAGACGTCGCCCACCAGCAGGGCGTCGAGGCAGGACGCAAGTATCCGGAGCTCCGCCTCGCTCCGCTTGACAAGCTCGGTGCCCAACCGCGGGATCAGCTGCGTGGTCGGGTACTTCATGGCGATGGGCTCGGTACTGTCGACCAGCTTGCCCGGCTCCTGCGAGAGGTACGTGCGCATCTTCGCGAGCAGGCGCTCCGTGAGCCTTCCAGGGCGCCGCTCCATGGTCTCCCTGACTTCTCGCGATTGGATCGACGCCCGGCAGGAAAATCCGGCCTCCGAGAACTCATCGATGAAGAGGCGGACGAGGACGAGGCCATTCGGCGGCGGCCACTGCCACGACGTCTGCGGCGACGGCTGCAGGAGCGGCCTCGATAACCACCGCGGCGTGGGCCAGAAGGGCCACTCCCAACTACAAGCGCAGCCTGGCACTTCGCAGCCACGGCCTCCGCAACCGTAGGCTTGCGGGAAGAAGCCTGAGCCGGAGGCGACTGGCCGGCTTCGCGCCCACCGCGCGCGGCCTTGGCCGGACGCTCCTTAGCAGACAACTGGGCACCTGCACTTGAGGGAGCCCGCTTGCCCCGGATCTTGTCGCGAAGCGCGGCGAGCCCCTGGTGAACATCGGGGCCATCGCCAGCGGCGATGCTCGCCCTTCTGCCCGGACCCTTGGCCACCTCCCCAGCGGCAGGACGCTCCTGGCGGGCCGGCTCGGCGTCCTTCGCGACTTCCTGCTCTGGGCTGAGGGCGAGGTCAGCCTCCTTGATGAAACGCCATCGGCCTTCATGATAAACTTCATGACCCGCATGAGTCAAAGAGCAATCGTCCACCTTCACATGGCAGAAGTGCAGGAGGGGAGGTGGTGAAGAACCAAATAAGGGATACAGCTCCACCTCATCCTCCGCGGAGTCGCTCTCGAGGTACTCGGCGGCGTACAAGGGCCCGGCCTTTGGCGAGCGGGCCTTGATCTCGCCGAGGCGGAAGCGGCACCGCCCTGTGGGGCCCGTGATCTCGATGAGCTCACCGGCCGAGGGCAGCGCAGGGCAATGGTGCCCCTCGTGCCACTTGCGAGTGTCTCGCGCGGGCACGGCATGACCTCCACGAGTGGCGCCTCGGAGTGAGCTTCGCCCGCGCGGGGCGGCGGCGGCGGTGACGGCAGGCTGCCGCACACTCAGCCACGGCTGGACGGACTGGCCTCGCTTCGGCTGGGGCGCGGCGGTTGCTGGACGGCGCCTCGGGGCCATCCGATGCAGCCGGGCCGACAGCAGGCGCACGGCGCCCTCGTCCAACCTCCGCGCACTGCGCCTGCGCGCGGAGCGCGCGCCGGGCGGGGACCTCGGGCGCACCGCTTGAGCCCGAAAGGCTTATGGAGAGCATGAATGCGATAGTGTGCTAACAATCGGGGGCGAGCATCTGGACCCTGACATCCAGGCGTCGCGATTGTTGCCACAGCTGGGCGTCTTCGCCCAGCTTCGGGCTCCAGGACCCTGACGGACCGATCTGGCTCGCAGCACGCAGCAGAAATAGTTGGGGTCCTGGGCTCCAGTCGCGACTTTTCTGCTGTGTTGTCACGCAACGCTGGATTTCAGGGTACCGCCACACCCAGAACCTCTCTCAGGGTTCACTCTAACCAGAATTAGGTTTCCTGCATGCGGATCTTGGAAGACAAATAACACATAATCAAAACAAATTCTCCCAGTGCGACCCTACCTAGGAGTTGGAGCCCCTAGGAAAGCAGCATTAGTAGTAACAGAAAAGCTAAGCTAAAGCTGAGCTAAAGCTAATATAAAGCTAAGTTAAAGCTAAGCTAAAGCTAAGCTACAGCTAAGCTAAAGCTAAGATAAAGCTAAGTTAAAGCTAAGCTAAAGCTACGCTAAAGCTAAGCTAGAGCTAAGCTAAAGCTAAGCTAGAGCTAATCTGAAGCTAAGCTAAAGCTAAGCTGAAGCTAAGCTGAAGCTAAACTAAAGCTGAGCTGTAGCTAAGCTAGAGCTAAGCTAAAGCTAAGCTGAAGCTAAGCTGACGCTAAGCTAGAGTTAAGCTAGAGCTAAGCTGAAGCTAAGCTGAAGCTAAGCTAAAGCTGAGCTAAAGCTACGCTAAAGCTAAGCTAAAGCTAAGCTAAAGCTAAGCTACAGCTAAGCTAGAGCAAAGCTAAAGCTAAGCTAGAGCTAAGCTGAAGCTAAGCTAGAGCTAAGCTAGAGCTAAGCTAAAGCTAAGCTGAAGCTAAGCTAGAGCTAAGCTAGAGCTAAGCTAGAGCTAAGCTGAAGCTAAGCTGAAGCTAAAGCTAAGCTAGAGCTAAGCTAGAGCTAAACTGAAGCTAAGCTGAAGCTAAGCTAAAGCTACGTTAAAGCTAAGCTGAAGCTAAGCTAAAGCTAAGCTAAAGCTAAGCTAAAGCTAAGCTAAAACTAAGATAAAGCTAAGCTAAAGCTAAGCTGAAGCTAAGTTAAGCTGGGTGAACCCAGGGGGCGCGACTGGGGGAACCGCGGGGCGAGGACTGGGGGAACCGCCCCGGGCGCTTTCCACTGCCCGGCCCCTTTAAGCTAGAGAGTAAGAACCCTTCTAGGCAGAGCCTAGGTAGGGAACACTTCCAAATGTACCACGCCCGGATCACGTTCTTTGAATCCATGGGGGGGCCTGGGACACGTACAAATACGTGAGACTCGCGCCACCAAATCCAAAAGTCTTAGAACATTGTGCAAGTCTTGCGTTCCCGAGGCCACAAACTCTCGTAAATTAAACAATTGTTGTGACCCCGAGACAACCCTTGCACATTACACTATGTTCGCGTCGGTACGGAACACTTGTAAATTACGCAATATTCGGGCCCCCGGCCCCCAAGACGGCTCCCAAGAGGGGCCCAAGAAGGGGACCACGAACCCAACATTCGATAGTTGTGCCCCGAAGTCCCCACGAGGCCCCAAGAGGCCCCAAGAGGCGCCCAAGCCGCGCCCAAGAGGCCTCCAGGACGCCCAAAGGATACCCGACGAGGCCCCAAGAGTCCCTCAAGAGGCGCTCAAACCGCCGCCAAGGGGCCTTCTTGGGGCTCCCCACGACATCCCAACACACATACAAGAGGCCTCAGGTCCACAACTCAGGCACGGCGGCGGGATGGGCCGAAGGCCACTAGGATCCGCCGCCCCCTTTTGATGTATCAAAGGGGTGCCTGGCGTGCCAGACGACATGGCTTTTGGTTTTGGTTCTTTCGCCAAAAGAACTCACCCTGGGGCTTCGGCCCGTCCCGCCAGGGTCCCGGGAGATTCCCGAAAATCCGTCCATCAATGCCTTTGTTGCTCCAAGTTGGCCCAAGATGGTCTCCCAGACGGCCAAGATGGCCCAGGCTGGCCTCTAAGATGCCTCCAAGTCCGCCCAAGATGGTCCAAGACAGCCTCCAAGACGGCCCTAGAGAGCCCAAGTGGCCTCCAAGACTGCCCCAAGAGGGCCCCAAGAGGCCTCCAACACGCCCAAGATGGCCTCCAAGACGCCGAAGATGGCTTCCAAGACGGCCCCAAGTCGGCCCAGAAAGGCCCCCCAAACGGCTCCCGACGGCGTCAGACGTGCCATGAACTCACCAAGATGGCCGAAGTTGGCTCGAAGCTGGCCCAAGACGGCCAAAGAGGCCCCCCAGGAAGGCCAGAAGAGGCCAAAAACATTGATTTTCCTACGGTTCTTGACGGATTTTGACATTTGCTTATTTTCGGCCTTCCGACGGCCCGAGACGGCCCAAGAGCCCCCACAGATCGCCCAAGCGGCCTCCAAGATGGCCCCAGAACGGCCCAAGAGGGCCCCAAGACGGCCCCGAGAGGCCCCCAAGAGGACCCAGGAGGCCTTGAAGATGCCCAAGATGGCCTCCAAGACGGCCCTGGAGCATTCCAAGAGGGCCCCAAGTTGGCCCATAGAGGCCCCCCAAACGGCTTCCGACGGCGTCAGACGGACCAGGAGCTCACCAAGACAGCCGAACATGGCCCTAAGATGGCCCAAGACGGCCCAAGAGGCCTCCAAGAGGGCCTCCAGGAAGACCCGAAAAGGCCAAAATCATTGATTTCCAATGAGTTTTTGAAGGATTGCGGCATTTACCTTTTTTCGGCCTTCCGACGGCCCGAGACGGCCCAAGTGCCCCCAAAGATCGCCCAAGAGGCCCAAGACACGGCCCCAAGAGGCCCCCAAGACGGCCCAAGAGGCCTCCAAGACGCTCAAGATGCCCTCCAAGACGTCCTCCAAGAAGGCCCGAAAGGGTCAACATGGCCTCCAGACGGCCAAGATAACCTTCAAGATGCCCACGTGTTCCCCGAAGGCTTTCCAAACCGATTCGGGGAACACATGGTCCGATAGCTTCGCAGGTCTGGCCTCAACGTTCGGCCACATAGACGCTTCCAAAAAAGCATGGGGCGGCGGTGATTCGCCGTAGGCGTCTTCGATCCGTCGCCCCCTGTTGGCTTGCCACAGGGGTGCCCGGCGTGCTAAATTACTTCGGTTTTGGTTTTTGTTCTTTTCCAAAAGAACTCCCCCTGGGGCTTCGGCCCGTCCCGCCGGCCACCCGAAAGGCATGGAATTCTCCCAAAAACTCTCCCAAGGCGGCTCAAGATGGTTTTCAAAATCGCCCTGCCGGCCTAAGATGGCCTCCAAGATGTCTCCGAGACGGCCAAGATGATGAAGTTCGCCCAACATGGTCCATGATGGCCTCCCAGACGGGCCAAGAGGGTCCAAGATACCTCCAAGTTCGCCCAAGAAGCCTCCAAGACGGCCCAAGAGGCCTCCAAGAGTTTTTCCAGGGGGGCCCGAAGAGGCCAACCAAAATCATTGATTTTCCATAGGTTTATTGAAAGATTTTGGCATTTGCTTCTTTTCGGCCTTCCGACGGCTCAAGACGGCAAGATGGCCCCATGACGGCCCAACAGGCCCCCAAGGACGGCCCCAAGAGGGCCCCAAGACGGCCCACGAGGCCTCCAAGACGCCCAAGATGGTCTCCAAGACGGCTAAGATGGCCCCAAGATGCCTCCAACACGGCCCAAGATGCACCCAAGACGGTCTAAGATCGTCTCAAGATGGCCCAAGGCGACCCAAGAGGCCCCCAACAGGCCTCCAAGACGGCCCAAGAGGCCTCCAAGAGGTCCTGCAGGAGGGCCCGAAGAGGGCAACATCGTTGATTTTCCATTGGTTTATTGAAGGATTTTGGCATTTCCTTCTTTTGGGCATTCCGACGGCTCCAGACGGCCCAACAAGGCCTCCAAGATGGCCCCACCACGGCCGAAGAGGCCTCCAAGACCGCCCCAAGAGGGCCCAAGGAGCCTCCAAGACTGCCAAAATGGCCTCCAAGACGGCTAAGATGGCCCCAAGATGCCTCCAAGACGGCCCAAGATGCACCCAAGACAGCCTAAGATGGCCTCAAGATAGCCCAAGACGGCCCAAGAGGCTCCCAGGAGGCCTTTAAGACGCCCCCAAGGCGCCCAGGAGGTCCTCCAGGAGGGCTCGACGAGGCCATCATCACTGATTTCCCGGAGGTTGTTGACAGATTCTGGCACTTGCTTCTTCTCGGGAATCCGACGGCTCGAGACGGCGCAATGCAGTCGGGGCGTTGACCCAAGGAACCCTGAATGAGGAACGAGGCCCCTTGTTTCCACAAGCCAAACGTCGATTTCCCATCGAAAACCTAAGGAAAACCTGAGGCAAACTGTGAATCAATCAAGGAACACCCGAGCCCCTCCCCAACGAAACGGGTTCCCTCTTCAGGGCCCCGACTGTAATGAAGGGGCCCTGGGACACACAAATAAATACACACAAATAAACATGTGCCCCATATTTTCACATATTTTCTGGGTTTTCGTCTTCCCCCCCACTTCCCATATTTTCCAATATTTTCTGGGGAATCGACGATTAATTGTGTCTGTGTGTTTTTTCCCCTCCTGATGTAAGCTCCCAAGATCGCCCACGAGGCCCCCAAGAGGGCTCCACGACGGCCGGGGCCCCGAAACGGCCGAAGAGGCCTCCAAGACGCCCAAGATGGCCTCTGAGAACTCGCCATCGCTGGGACGTCCATTCCCTCTGTTTTTCCGGTTTCGTGCGCGGTTTTTTCGCCAAATGATCAAGGATGCTCCTCGATGGCCCTGGCCGAAAGAAAAATGCACACGTCCGAGCGATGCCAAGAGTACCCCTGATTTGCCCCAAGAGGGCCCCAAGACGATGCAGACCGGCCCCCCAAGACGGCTTCCGACGGCGTGAGACGAGCCAGAACGCCCTAAGATGGCCAAGGAGGCCCCCAAGAAGGCCCCCAAAGGCCACCAAAAACCCTCCAAGAGGCCCCCCGGCAGCTACCAGGAGGCCCCAAGAGTGCCCCAAGTGGCGCCCAAGAGGCCTCATCCTCATCTTTTCTATTCATCCTCCCCCTCCTCCTTTTCCTGCTCCCCCACGCGTTCCCCGAAGGCTTTCCAAACCGACTCGGGGAACAACTGGCCCGATAGCTTGGCCAAGCTCTAGCCCAACTGTCGGCCACAGAGGCGCTTCCAAAGGGGCAGGGGGCGGCGGTGATTCGCCGTAGGCGTCTTCGATCCGCCGCCCCCGGTTGATTCATCACAGGGGTGCATGGTGTGCTGAACCCTTTCGGTCTTTTCCAAATGAACCCCCCCTGGCGCTTCGGCCCAGCCCGCCGGTTTCCGGAAAGGACCGGAAAGTGCACATGTCAATGCCTGTCCCGCTTCAAGAGGGCCCAAGATAGCCTCCAAGACGGCTCAGATGGCCCGAAATGGCCCTCAAGTTCGCCTAAGATGGCCGAAGATTACTTCCAAGACAGCCCAAGAGAGCCCAAGATACCTTCAAGTACGCCCAAGAAGCCTCCACGACGGTCCAAGAGGCCTCCAAGAGATCCTCCAGGAGGGCACGAAGAGGCCGGAATCATTGATATTCCTTCGGGTTTTTAATGATTTTGGCATTTCCTTCTTTTCGGCATTCCGACGGCTCAAGACGGCCTCAGAGGCCCCCACGATCGCTCCAAGATCGCCCACGAGGCCTCCAAGATGGCCCCATGACGGCCCAAAAGGCTCCCAAGACGGCCCCAAGGACCTCCAAGACGGCAGATGCCTCCAAGACGGCCCAAGATGCACCCAAGACGGCCTGAGATCGTCTCAAGATGGCCCAAGACGACCCAAGAGTCCCCCAACAGGCCTCCAAGACGGCCCAAGAGGCCTCCAAGAGGTCCTCCAGGAGGACTCGAGGAGATCAGGTTCATTGATTTCCCTTCCGGTTTTACAAGATTTGGGCATTTGCTGTTTTTCGGCATTCCGACGGCTCAAGACGGCCCAAGAGGCACCCAAGATCGCCTCCAGATCGCCCACGAGGCCTCCAAGATGGCCCCATGACGGCTCAAGAGGCCCCCAAGACGGCCCCAAGAGGGCCCCTAGAGGCCTCCAAGACGGCCAAGATGGCCTCCAAGACGGCTAAGATGGCCCCAAGATGCCTCCGAGACGGCCCAAGATGCACCCAAAACGGTCTAAGATCGTCTCAAGATGGCCCAAGGCGACCCAAGAGGCTCCCAACAGGCCTCCAAGACGGCCCAAGAGGCCTCCAAGAGGTCCTCCAGGAGGACTCGAGGAGATCAAGTTAATTGATGTCCTAAGGTTTTTGAAGGATGTTGGCAGAGGCCTCCAAGATGGCCTCATGACGGCCCAAGAGGCCCCCAAGACGGCGATTTCCAAGACGTCCAAGATACTCTCCAAGACGGCCCTGAAGCGCCCCAAGACAGCCCAAAATCCGTTCAGAGAGGCCCCCAAGACGGCTTCCGACGGTGTCAGATGGGTCGGGAACGCCCTAAGACGGCCAGAGAGGCCCCCAAGAAGCCCCCAAAGGCCCCCAAGAAGCCCCCAAGAGGCCCAGGGAGGCTCCCACGAGGCCTCCAAAATGCTCCCAGGAAGCTCCGCAGAGGCCTCCCAAGAGGCCTCGCAAGACAGTTCCCAAGATGTCTCCTCCCCCTCCTACTCCTCCTCCTTCCCCATCATCCTTATCATCATTCACATCCTCATCCTCCTCCTCCTCCTAACCATCATCCTTCTCCCTCTCCTGATCTTCCTCCTACCGCTCCCCCACGCGTTCCCCGAAGGCTTTCCAAACCGACTCGGGGAACAACTGGCCCGATAGCTTGGCCAAGCTCTAGCCCAACTGTCGGCCACAGAGGCGCTTCCGAAGGGGCAGGGGGCGGCGGTGATTCGCCGTAGGCGTCTTCGATAACGCCAATGTCTCAATATGCGCTGACGATCTGGCCTCTGGGAACCAGATTCCTCTCCATAACCACTGCGCCTCGGGTGTCTGGGGAAGAGAGGCCGTAACTTCAAGATGCAAGAGGCATACATATACATCTTGCCCGAAAAGGATCTTCCCTGAGCACCGCTCCCTTCCCTGAGCACCGCTACCCCGTCACCGGCGCGGGCACGACGAGGCGAGGGGTAGCAGTATCTAAATCTTGCGAAGGCCTTGCGGCCGGTGCCACCGATCCTGACGGGGGACGACAACGACGACGACGACGGCGACGGCGGCGGCGACGGCGACGGCGGCGGCGACGGCGCCGGCGACAACGATGCGAGGCGGGGATCTATCCATGTCCACCGCCTGTGGACCCGACGTTCTGGGACCCCATCGGGCGATGGATGCGGATATACCTGGGCCCCAAAGGACCCGAATCTATATCCACATCCACTGCCTCCCGAGGTCTGCGATATCGATCCTTCAGACGGAGGATATGTATAATACAACAGGAAAAACAACACATATATATATATATGTATATTAAACGTTCGGCGCTCTGAACGGATTTCTTGGATCTGCGCTGAGCCCCCTCCCTCGCGCGCGGAGCGCGCCAGGGGCGGCGCCGAAGGCGCCACCAGGGGGGCCCCAGCGTGGATCCAAGAAACCCGCGCGGAGCGCAAAAAAAAAGTTTCTGTTCATGGCGCCTCTTCCTTCTCAATCTGAACCCCCGCCTCGGAGGCGAGGCACCGGTAGATCTTCCTCCCCGGAGCACCGCTCCCCCCCCCCCCGCCTGCCGAGGCCTCCGAGAATCGATCCTCCGCACGGTGGCTCTGTGTAGATCCCCGCCTCGGAGGCGAGGCGCAAGGGTGGATTCTCCTCCCCGGCCGCACCGCTCCCCCGTCACCGGCGCGGGCTGCTCCGCACGCTGCGACGCCTGGTCGGCCGACACCCGCCGGAGGCGCTGCAGCTCGGCGTCCACCAGCGCAGGGTGGGGCTTGCTCCGCTCCCGCGCGGCGGCCACGGCAGGCGCCGACAGGGAGCCCCTCCATCGAGGGACAGAGCAGCACACAGTGGAGGCCCGACCACAAGAAGCCTGCCTCAAGAGACCCAACCCCGAGACCCCAGGGCGTCCATGTGGTCTTGGTGTGGGCACGTCGCGCTCTCCGTCGCGAGACCATCGAAGCCCAAGAAACCGAGGGCACCCTGGAGGCGGGCAGGGTGTTTTTGGCATAGGTCGCCACTGTAACCGTCGACGCTCGGCGGTCTGCGCGGACCTCTCGCATCGGCGCCGGGGCCCCCCCTGGCGGCGCCTCTGGCGGTGCCTTTGGCGCAGCCTCCGCGCGCCAGGGAGGGCGGCCCCAACATGCCGATGCAAAAGGTTCGCGCGGAGCTCCGAAGTTCGCGGTTGCGCTGCTTTTGCTCCTCGACCTCAGACGCGCAGCCTGCTGCGGCTCGAGCGGCCTCAGCACGGCGGCGCCCCCGATCTGCAGCGGCAGGAAGCGGTCGCCGACCCGGACCCAGCCGTCGCCATCGTCGACGCCGTTCACGATGCTGTTCCACTCGGCGAATCTCTCCCCGTCCGCGTCCTTCATGTCTTTGCTACGCCTATAGCTGAGCCCCCGGGTGCTGGCGTTCAGCGCGCTGTTGTCGACGAGGTATGCCTGCAGCTCCTGCGGCGACTGCCGCCCTCCTCCTCCCTGTTGTTTGCTCTTGCCCCATTCCTCCTTCCCCCTTTCGTATCTCGTCCTCCTTCTCCTCTTCCTCCTCCTCCTCCTCCTTCTCGTCCTCCTCGTCCTCCTTCTCCTCCTCCTCCTCATCCTCCTCCTCCTCCTCCTCCTCCTATCGTATGACGGAATTTGAAACGATGTTTGCGAATGTCATTTCGTCCGCTAAACGAGCACGCGCAAAAAACCCCTGACGACAGATAGGCGTTCGGATCTGGACCTCTTCCCTCTGGCCTACAGTGGGACGCCCATTCTTGTCGATGGAATGACGTGGGCATCCTGCCCTCGAAATGAAGGTGTTGCTGGGCATCTGACACGCCTGGCCCGTCCCAGTCGCCATGAGACGACCGTATTGCCGCCGTGGGCGCGCCACCGCTGATGGTGGTCAGCAGGGATCGTGCTGGCCTGGACGCCCCTCTCCGTCGGGATGGAGAGGCATGGACGTCCGCTGCGTTCGGGGCTGCACGATTTGGCGGCGCGCACCAAAGGGGATCGAGGGAGGGGGGAGGGCTTCTTAGAAGGAGGCTGCTTCTTAGAAGGCGCTGGCCTTACGTATACAGATAAGGCCCGCGCCTTCTAAGAAGCAGGGGTGTTTCTAAGAACCTCCCCCTCTCCCCCCCCCTTCTCGGCGTGGTTGAATAATAAGCGAAGATGCCCATGCCTGGTGGACAGACATGGTCATCCCGTCCTCGCAACAAAGAACGTGTTCCTGGGCATCGATAGCTTTGGCCCGCAAGGCCGCCGTGGAACGGCCACCGCCGCTGTGGGCGAGGCAACCATCGATCTTGTGTCAAAAGGGGCGGCCGGTTGGCCTGGACGCCCATCCGCGTCGATGGACAAGCAGTGGCCTGCTCCTCGTGCATACGCACAGCGACGAGGGTTTTGCTCACCCTTCGCTTGCGGGTAAGCTTCTATACCGACGTGAAGCGAGCCCGGTGGTGGGCCTGGGAGTGGGCGGCACGATACGTGAGGCAGGAAGGCAGGTAAACTGTGCACAGCTGGCCGTATTCGTTCACGCGGTGCAGTCCATCGTGCCCACTGAAGAACTAACTCTTACTGGGTGGGGCCAGGGGTCGAAACGATTTTGCTGCTACTCTCGCGTTGCTCCCCTTAGCTGTTCGCCGAGGCCTCTGACCACGAGGGGCCCAGGAAGCGAGAAAACTGTATGGGAATGCCCTGAGTGTATCCTACGGTCCGGCTTGAGCCTGAAAGGGTCTCTGGAATGATTCCACCGTGGGTGCACTGCCCCATCGGGTCCGAGGTGCATGAACCGTCGCACTCAATGCAGGACATGGTGCTTGGACGTGGCCAAAGAGGTTTCTACGGAGCCCTCCGACAATCCCATTGTTCTGCTCCATCGCTGCCTGGTCCCTGTCCTCGAACAGCACACCATCCGCCACTGTACCGCTGGGCACGGAGCGGGCGTGTCCTCAGTTCCTTTGCCTCGTCCCTTCAGCACTTTACGACGACATGGGAGCGAAGAGAGCCTCTGAACTTTCCAGGTAGGCTGCGATGGACTAGACCACGCTGAACGTCCCCGTCACCCCGAGCGACACAGAAGCCTCGGCCGACATGTCGGGAACGCCTAGAAAAAGAAAGGAGTCGGCGTGTCCTCGGGAGGAGGAGGAGGAGCAGGAGGAGGAGGAGGAGGAGGAGGAGGAGGAGGAAGAGGAGGATGCCCCCAGGAGGCCCCCTCCTTCCTCCCCCCCCCTCCCCCTCCCCCTCCCTCCCTCCCTCCCCCTCCCCCTTCCCCTCCTCCTCCTGCTCCTCCTCCTCCTCCCTCCTCCTCCCTCCTCCTCCCCTCCTCCTCCTCCTCATCCTCCTCCTCCCCCTCCTCTCCTCCTCCTCCTCCTCCTCCTCCTCCTCCTTCCCCTTGCTCTCCTCCTCCTCCTCCTCCTTCTCCTCCTCTCCTCGTTCTCCTTCTCCTCGTTCTCCTCGTTCTCCTCTTCCTCCTCCTCCTCCTCCTCCTCCTCCTCCTCCTCCTCCTCCTCCGCCTTCTGCCCCGACCTCCCGCGGAAGGAGCACGGCGACCTCCCACGAGGCGTCCAAGAGCCTCAAGAGGCCTCGGAGCCCAAGAGGCACCAAGAGGCCCTCAAGAGGCCCTCGAGCGGACCCCAAACGGCCTCTTGGAGGCTTCAAAACTGCCTCCAAGAGGCTCCCGAAGAGGCCCCCCACGAGATCTCAACGGGCACCCAACAAGCGTCAGATCCACAATCCAGGCACGGTGGCGGAAGGGACCGAATTCCAGTAGATCCGCCACCGTGCCTCTGGCACGAAGTGGAGTGCCCCAAGACTCTTGCAACACTGAGAGGTCGAGGCTGTGCTGCTGCTGCAACCAGAATCACAAATCTTTTAAGGACCCGCACGCACCATCCGTTTCCCAGTCCGTCCTGGGGCGTCCCCGGGGTCTCCCGGGCTCAATCCCATGAGTTCTGAGGTGCTTCCTGCAAGTCCTCTGGACGCTGCGCCCGCCGACAACGGTCCAAGAGAGCCCCGACTTGCCGAAACACATAATTCAAATACCCTGTCAACAGCCTCGAGACGGCCCAAGACAACTCCGAGACGGCCCCCAGAGGCGTGCAACGGCGCCCCCACAAGGGCCCCAGGAGGCAAAAATCATGGATTTGCCCGAGGTGTTTGAAGGATTTCAGCGTTCGCGCCTTTCGGTTTCCCGATGCTCCAAGACGGCCCACGAGGCCCCAAATATCGCCCCAAGACGGCCCCGGAGCCCCCCTAAGAGTGCACCAAAACGGCCCAACAGAGCCCCAAGACGGCCCAAAATGCGCTCAAGACGGCCCAAGAGGGCCCAAACACGGCCCCAACATGGGGTCCAGATGGGAAACCCGAGCGGACATTTCAAGCCCTCGGCCCCTCCAGCACGGCCCCAGAACGGCCCAGGAGGCTCCCAAGACGACCCAAGAGGGCCCCCAGACGGCCCAGGAGGCCTCCAAGACGCCCAAGATGGCCTCCAAGACGGCCCTGGAGCACCCCAAGAGGGTTTCCAGTCGGCCCAAAGAGTCCTTCACGAGGGTTTCGAGTCGGCCCAGAGACGCCCCCAAGACGGCTTCTTTCCGACGGCGTCGGACGGGCCAGGAATGCACTGCGACGGCCAAAGAGAGGCCACCGAGAAGACCCCCAAGGCCCCCATCAGGTCCAATGAGGCCCCCAAGATGCCTCCAAGAGACTCCCAGGAAGCTCCCAGGAGGTGTCAAGAGTGCCCCGAGAGGCTCCCAAGATGCCCCCTCCTCCTCCTCCTCCTTCTCCTCCTCCTCCTCCCACTCCTCCTCCACACCTTGTCCTTATAAAAACCTTCTCCCGGTCACACCCCGAGGCCACTTTTTAGGGCGGGCTGGGCGTTTCGCCTGACGCTTCCGCACCATTTACGACACTGGGACTTCAACATTGACAACAGTTTCACATATGGAGGGAATGTGGCTCTCGCCTTAGCGCCGCGCACATTCCTTTCAAACAGTTGTAAAGGTTTCACGGATTCAGGGCAGGTGGTTTTCAACATGTGGCTCTCGCCTCAGCGCCGCGCACATTCGTTTTAACAAGTTGCAAGGGTTTCACGGATCGAGGGCGGTTCCTTTTCAAAATGTGGCTCTCGCCTTATGGCCACGTATTTCGTTTTTTTGTTGAGCTTCACGGATTCGCATGACCAGCGTACCAAACATTGCGTTTTGGAAGGATTCAGGATTATGAGGGTTTAACAGTTACGCTGATTCGCGGTGTTGAAGTCCCAGGTATGGTGTTATGGCACGGTTCGAGATCGCCAAAACGCGAAAGTCAGGTTGATCCGTAGCGTTGGTATCCCGGGAACAATGTTTCGGCATGCTTCAGGGTCTTCACACGGTTGTCTTCAAACGAGGCAATTCCCTGAGTGGGAATGAACCGTTGTAGGGGCCCAGGAAGAGGGAGCTTGGAGGGAGGGTGTATTCCAACATGGTCTTCCTCCTTCTGTTTCCTCTCCTCCTCCTCTTCTCCTTCTGCTCCTCCTCCTCCTCCTCCTCCTCTTCCTTCTCCTCCTCCTCATCCTGATCTTCCCCGCCATCCTCCCCAAGTGTTCCCCGAAGGGTTTCCACAACGGTTGGGGGAACTCATGGCCCGATAGCTAGGCAGAGCTCTTGCCACAACGCTCGGACACATGGGCGATTTCAAACCTCTTGCTTTTCCACGCGTTCCCCGAAGGCTTTCCAAACTGACTCGGGGAACAACTGGCTCGATATCTTGGCCAAGCTCTAGCCCAGCTGTCGGCCACACTAGCGCTTCCACAAGGGCAGGGGGCGGCGGTGATTCGCCGTAAGCTTCTTCGATAATGGTACACCAAGTCCCTGGTTCTATCAATTGGGTTAAGGCGCCGTGAAAACCAGATCGCTTGACGTTTCCTCTTGCTTATCTCGCCTCCTCACCCTCCTTTCTCCTCTTACCGCCCTTCCTCCCTCCTCCGTCCCTCCTCCTCCTTCCCTCCTCCCTCCTCCTTCCCTTCCTCCCTCCTCCCTCCTCCTCCCTCCCTCCTCCCTCCTCCTTCCCTCCTCCCTCCTCCTTCCCTCCTCCCTCCCTCCTCCTCCTTCCCTTCCTCCCTCCGCCTTCCCTCCTCCTCCTTCTCTTCCTCCTCCTCCCCAACGGCCGCGGGCCCAGAACCCGCTCACACACGGGAGCTGGCAATCCCGACATCCGCGTCGCTGGGGGGCGGGGGAGAAGAGAGGCAGAGGGGTGAAGAAGGGTTGAGACTCGGAGTAGGGCCAGACATGGTGAGGCTTCGGGCTGCCCACACGACAGCCCCCAAAGTAGCCCCAGCTGCATTCAACCTCAACAAGCTCCCTGATAGTGAATCCCAGCCGGCCTCAGCAGGCCCCCCGAGCAGCCCGCAACCACCACCACAACCACAACCACCACAACCCACCACCGCCACAATCACCACCACCATCACAAACCACTACACCACAACCGCCACCACCACCACCGCCATCACAACCCACCACAACCACCACAACCACCACAACCACCACCATAAACCACCAAACCACCACCACCACCATAACCACCACCACAACCCACCACCACCTCCACCACAAACCATCACACCACAACCACCACCAACACCACCACCGCTACCACCACCACCACCACCAACACCACGCACCCACCACCAGCACCAGCACCAGCACCAGCACCAGCACCAGCACCAGCACCAGCACCACCACAAACCACCACGCCGCCACCACCACCACTACCACCACTACCAGTACCACCACAACCACCACCCACCACCGCCACACACAAACCACCACACAACCACCACCACAACAACACCACCACCACCACCACCCCAATCCACCACACCGCCACCACCGCCGCCACAACCACCACCACCACCACCACTATCACCAACACAAACCACCGCCACCACAAACCACCACACCACCACAACAACCACAAACCACCACACAACCACCCACACCACCACCACCACGACAACACACAACCACCTCCTCCACCACCACCACAACCTGCCACCACCACCACCACCGCCACCATCACCACAACAAACCACAACACCACAACCACCACCACCACCACAACCCACCACCACAACCCACCACCAAAAACCACCACGCCACCACCACCACCATAACCACCACAAACCACCACCACCCACCACCACAACCACCACCAATGAAAAACACCACACCACCACCACCATCACAACCACCACCACCGCCACGACCTCCACCACAACCCATCTCGCGCCACAACCACTACCACCACCGCAACCACCACGACAAACTACCACACCACCACCCCCACCAACACCACCACCACAACCCACCACCACAACTATCACCATCACCAACACCACCACCACATCACCACCACCGCCGCCACCATCATCACCACCACAACCACCACCATCACCACCAACCACCACACCACCACCACCTCCACCATTGCCGCCACCACCAACAACACCACCACAGCCCACCACCACCACCACCACCTCAGAGAGGCCCAGGAGGCTTCACAACTGCCCCTCAGAGGCCCCCGAGAGCCCTCCGACGAGACCCCAATAAGCATCCATTAGGACTCTGACCCAAAACCGCGGCACGGTGGCGGGAAGGCCCGAAGGCCATGAGACAAACACCTTTCGACGCAAGCGCCCCTAATGCCCTTTCAACGCTCTCCGCCGCCGCCGCCAGCCGCCGCCGCCGCCGGCGCCAGTCTGAAGAGAGGGAGAGAGGAGTAGGAGGGGAGTAGGAGGTGAGGAGGGAGGAGCGGGTGGGGGGGAGGGTTCGAACCCCCCCCTACGTCACGGGAGAAGGCGGGGGGGTCCCTCCCTCCATTCCTGGTGGGGGGTCCTGTTCCAACCCCCCCCCGCTCCAAGCGCCCACAGAACGCACTCTTTCCGAGCTTCCAGGACGGCCCGTGCAGGCAACCAAGGACACAAAGATGGCCCATGATGCCGCGAAGACGGCCCAAGAAGGCTCCAAGGCGGCCAAATATTGCTCCAAGACTGCCCAAGATGCCTCCAAGACAGCCCAGAAGGGCCACAACAGTACCTCCAACAAGGTCCGAAGACGCCTGAATCACTGGTTCCCTGTACGCTTGAATGAGCTTCGTGTGCTCGCCTTGTCGGGCTGCCGTCAGCGCAAGACGGTCCACGAGGACTCCACGATGACCCATGAGGCATCCAAGACGACCCCAAGACGGCCCCAAGACGGCCCAAGCGGGTCTCCTGTGGGACCAGAAACAGCCTTAGAAGGCCATCGGACGGCCCGAGACGGCGCCGCGACAATTCCACGACGGCCCAAGAGGACCCCAAAGGACCTACAAGACTCCCTCACAGGAGGCCAGCCCCAAGACGGCCCAAACGAGTTTCATCAGCATCATCATCATTACCATCGTCGTCATAATAATAATCATCACCACCATCACGACCATCCTAATGACCATCATCATCATCATCATCATCATCAGCATCACCACCACCACCATCATCACCATCACCATCACCAATACCATTACCATCACCACCACAATCACCATCATCATCAACAACATCAGCATCACCATCAGCATTATCAGCATCCTTATCATCATCACCAGCATCAGCATCATCCATGCTACCATCATCATCATCAGCATCATCATCATCATACTCATCATCATCATAATGATCATCATCTACATTGGCATCGCTATCGTGATATCATCCTCACCATCATCATGATCAACACCATCATCATGATCAGTATCCTCATCGTTAGCATCTTCGTCATCGTCACTACCTTTATCGTCACCATCATCACCATCATCACCACCACCACCCTCATCATCAGCATTATCAATGTCAGTATCATCATACTCAGCATCATCATCACCATCAACACCACCTGTCATACTCAGCATCACCATCATCACAGGCACCATCATCGTCACAATATGCATTATCATCATCAACATCATAATCACCACCATCACCATCACCAACATCATCATCATCGACAACCTCAACACGAGGTCAGAATTACCACCATTACCATGCCATCATCACCACCACAATCATCATCATCACCATCACCATCACCATCATCATCATCATCATCGTCATCAGCAGCATCATCATCAGCATCATCACCATCATCATCATCATCATCATCATCACTGTCACCATCATCACCATTATCATCATCAGCAGCATCATCAGCATCATCATCATCCACGTCATCACCATCGAAACCACCATCATCATCACAACCATCATCATCATCATCATCATCATCGTCATCATCGTCATCATCATCCTCATCCCCATCCTCCTCATCATCATCATCCTCATCGTCATCGCCATCCTAATCATCACCACCATCGCCGTCGCCATCGTCATCGTCATCGTCATCGTCAACATCATCAACATCAGCATCGTCGATCAGCATGTTCATTGTCATCATCCCCCATGACCCTCATAATCCTCATCAACCTTATGACGGCTCTCTCGAGCCTGGAGGGACGACGCGTCGTTGTGGATGGCCACCTCTGCACCCTCGATCCATCACCACCCAGAATGCTGGGCTGGCACGGTGCAGAAACGTGCATCTTCTGTGTACCGTTTCGGGCCCGCGGGGGCCGTGGTGTAGGCAGGGACCGTCTGGCCCCCCTCAGGGCCGAGGAGGAGGAGGAGGAGGAGGAGGAGGAGGAGGAGGAGGAGGAGGAGGAATCATGGGTTAAGAAATTCATGGTCTCAGAACTGGAGTAAAAACCCTACATTTCCACTGAAATCTTGGGATTTGTATGGAAAAGTTAAGAATCATCGAGACTCTGGCCGAAAACTTAGGTTTTCTAAAGCATCGCCCAAGGTGTAGGTAGGGACCGTCTGGCCCCCCTCAGGGCCGAGGAGGAGGAGGAGGAGGAGGAGGAGGAGGAGGAGGAGGAGGAGGAGGAGGAGGATGGCCCCCCTCAGGGCCCTCTTCGATCTCCCTCCACTGATGGCCCCCCCGTTGCCGCCCGCCAGCACATCTCGCGCCCGCAGGCCAAACGGACTCCCGGCCTGGAGAGTGGCAGATTGGCCTGGCTGGCATAAGATGAAGGGGCCCTGCGACACACAAATAAATACACACAAATAACAGGATTCACCATATTTTCCCATATTTTCTGGGTTTCTGTCTTCCCCCCCACTTCCCAAATTTTCCCATACTTTCTGGGGAATCGACGATTAATTGTGTCTGTGTGTTTTTTCTCCTCCTGATAAGAGGGTCGAGGGCAAGCCGAACGCTCCTGACTGGCTGTGACGTCGGCGTCCTTGCTCGCCTCGGCGTGAGACCGTGTGGGAGACCGCGCCTCGCCCGAGTGCGATCGCGGCACCGGGTAGCTGCTGTGCACCCCTGCCAAGAGGAGCACAACAGGCTGCACAGCAACTTTCGAAGCTCCGCGCGAACTTCTTGGATCGGCGCCAGGGGAGGCGCCAGAGGCGCTCACAGATCCGAGAAATCCACTAGGGTTAGGTCGGGCACGCCCCCCTGTAGGCGGATCTTGGAAGGAACAAATTACCCCCCATGCTCAAAAATATTAAAACTTGATCCCCAAAAAGGTCCCCAACTTTTTTTTGGACTATTTTGGAATATGTTCCTCCTGAAGAGGGAGAGGCCCGACTTAACACTAGGGGGCCTGGCCCACCTGGCTGCGCCTCCGGCGCCGCCCCTGTCGAAATCCGCGCCGAGCTCCGAAAATCTATGCATGTGCCGTCTGTTCCTCCTCGACCTGCGCCGCCTCTGGGCGCCGCGGCTGCCGCTGCAGCATGGTAGGCACCCCCCGAGGATAGGAACATGTCGATGAGCCGGTCGTTGACGCTCGTCACCTCCCTCAAGACGCCCGAAGGTCTGGGTCCCTGTCTGGACGCCTCGTCCTGCTCCGCAGGGGAGATGAACAGATCGACGAGCCGGTCGTTCACGCTCGTCACGTCCTCAATTAGGAGTCCCCAAAGCTGTTCGCCATCGCTGGCCGACCGAGTCAAAATCGCAGTCAGATCGATCGTGTCTGACCCCGATCGGGCGAAGACGGACGTCGCCCGTGCGGGTGCGCGTACATGAGCAGAAGCAACATTGGAGGTCCGCGCGGACTTCTCGGAGCGGCGCTGGACCCCACTTCCTGGCGCGCTATGCGCACCAGGGGCGACGCCCGAGGCGCCGCCAGGGGGGCTACAGCCCGGATCCAAGGAATCCGCGCGGAGCTCCGAAAGCTCGGCAATGTGTCACTGTTCGAGCGTAGAGTCGGGGCGTTGACCCAAGGAACCCACGAGGCCCCTTTTGTCCAAAAGTTAAACTTCGGCCTACCATCGAAAACCTAAGGAAAACCTTGGGCAAACTGTGAAACAATGAAGGAAAACCGAGCCCCTGCCCAACGAAAAGAGTTGCTTCTTCTGCGCCCCGACTGCAGCCGAAGGGACCGATGTCGCGAGCTGAGCGCGCAATCCAATCGCGGACAGAACAGCATGACAAAACCCCACAGCCGAACCGGCCTCTAGTCTGGGCCGCCTCTCGATCCGCAGATGGCCCAGCTTGGGGGGCGTCTGTCCTTTCTGTTCGGACGCCCTTGGTCAACGCGGAGACAGGCCTACACATTGAAACAAGGAGGATGGACGGTTATACGCGCGTCCGCTACGCCTGGACCCCTCGACTGGCAGAGTGTGAACCGAAAGCGACGGCACCGTCCAAGACAGCGCGGGGACATCAGCGCCGCGGTCTCGAGACCCTCGTCCCCGACCGTCGTGGAGCGTGACTGACCTCGCCCAGGCACCACGAACACCCAGAACGTCAAGGCCAAAGAAAGACCAACCGGCGGCACAAACACAAACGCTCGGAGCTCCGAGCAGACTT
Organism: Prorocentrum cordatum; assembly: GCA_963575745.1. Lineage (NCBI taxonomy): Eukaryota > Dinophyceae > Prorocentrales > Prorocentraceae > Prorocentrum > Prorocentrum cordatum. The sequence goes on from CAUYUJ010003191.1 coordinate 440,442, forward strand.
TTCGGGCTGGCGACAAGTCCTCCCGACGGCGCCCCCCAGCGCGCCAGCCCTGGCCCGATGAAACAAAAACGACACAACCAGGACCGCGCGGCTTTCCTGGATCGGCACTGGGCCACCCCTGGCGGCGCCTCTGGCGCGCTCCGCACCCCCCTGGCCCGAAACAAAAACAATCAGCGTTGCGAAGGACCCAACCATATGCAGTTGGTGAGTGCCGCGGTTTAAATGATCGTCGTCGGTGGAACTCCCTGTGGCGCCACAAAACGTGCCACTGGAACCTTCGGTGAGGCTTCCAGTGGCGCCACGAGACGTGCGAGGGGTGCGCCGAAACTAGCGTGACGCCCACATACGAAGCGCGCCACTGGGATCTTCGGTGGGGCTCCCTACGGGGCCACGAAACGTGCGAGGGGTGTGCCACAACGGGCCCGACGCCCAGATGCGGACTGCAGCACTGCGACCTTCGGTGGAGCTCCCTATGGTGCCACGGAACGTGCGAGGGGTGTGCCGAAACTAGCGTGACGCCCACATGCGAACTGTACCTCTGGGAACTTTGGTGGAGCTGCCTATGGGGCCACGAAACGTGCGAGGGGTGTGCCGAAACGGGCGTAACGCCCACATGCAAACTGCTTCACTGGGGCCTCCGGTGGAGCTCCCTACGGGGCCGCGAAACGTGAGGGGGGTGTGCCGAAACGGGCGTGATGCCCACATGCAGGCTGCACCGCTGAGACCTTCCATGCAGCTCCATATGGGGCCACCATATGTGAGGGGTGTGTGCCGGAACGGGCATGACGCCATGCGAAATGTACCACTGGGACCTTCGGTGGAGCTCCCTACGGGGCCACGAAACGTGAGAGGGGTGTGCCGAAACGGGCGTGACGCCCCCATGCGAACTGCACCACTGGGACCTTCGGTGGAGCTTCCTATGGGGCCACGAAACGTGTGAGGGGTGTACCGAAACGGGCGTGACGCCCACATGCAAACTGCACCACTGGGACCTTCGGTGGAGCTCCATGTGGGGCCACGATGCGTACGAGGGGTGCCGAAACGGGCGTGACGCCCACATGCAAAGTGCTTCGCTGGGACTTTCGGTGGAGCTCTCTACGGGGCCACGAACGTGCGAGGGGTATACCGAAACGGGCGTGACGCCCACATGCGAACGGCACAGCTGAGACCTTCGGTGCAGCTCCCAATGTGCCCACGATGCGTGAGAGGGGTGTGCCGAAACGGGCGTGACGCCCCACATTCGGACCGCACAACTGGGACCTTCGGTGGAATCCCTGCGGGCCCACGAAACGTGATGGGTGTGCCGAAACGGGCGTGACGCCCACATGCGAACTGCGCTACTGGGACCTTCGGTGGAGCTCCCTATGCGGCCACGAAGCGTGTGATGGGTGTGCCGAAACGGGCGTGACGCCCACATGCGAACTGCACCGCTGAGACCTTCGGTGGAGCTCCCTATGGGCCCACGAAGCGTGCGAGGGGTGTGCCGAAACAGAGACGATGCAGGTTGGGAGGAGGGAAGAGGGGGAGGAGGAGAAAGGAAGGAACGCGGGGCGCTGTCTCTCCAAAACGACGACCCAACACCACAGGATGGTTGGTAACAGCTACAGACAAATTGGTCGGAACATAGATTGGGTGTCCGCCCGTCCCCTAAAGAGGACGGAGAAAGTAAAGCCACTCGATCATTGAGGTAGGGAGGCGCTCAAAGTAGATTGGAATATGGCTATCCAAAGAAATGCCTACCTTCAGCGATCGATGGGTAAACAGAACCTTTCGGAGCTCCGTGCAGATTTCCCTGACCGGCGCTGGACCCCCCCTCCCCGGGGGAGCGAAAGCGCACCAAGGGCGGCGCCGTAAGCGCCGCCAGACGGGGGCCAGCACAGATCCAAGGAGTCCGCACGGAGCTCCGAGAGTGAATGGTGCCTGTGTCCGGAGGCAGCTGCTGGGAGGCCATCGTCGGAAGGACTACGGAGAAACAAGCTCCACTGGGGGGCTGCTGCGCTGGACTCGGCCGCGGATTCGGCGGGATGCAGCGGGATGAAGCCGGATTCAGCTGGGACCAAGCCAGATTGAGCCTGATGTCGGACCAGGGCAACGACAGAATCTGACCTCCCAGGAGTTGCGCATCCGAATCTATGCATCCTGGATGCTCATTCTGGGGACCTTCCTGGAGACACTCGCTCCACTCGTGCGTCGTAGCTGCGTCAAACCTCGGCCAATTCGAGTCGAACCTGAGTCGAACTTGAGTCGAACTTGAGCCGAACAGATCCGTCAGGAAGGCCCCAGTAAGGTCCCCACAACGATCATCTGATGCATCTGTTTCCTTCTCGAGCCAAGACAGGCGCGTGGTCGGACCGCCCCGCGCGGTCCTGCAGGATCGAGGAGATGGTGACGTCCTCCAGACCGTCGCGGGGGCCCTCTGCGCCAGGACGGGCGCGCGAGCCGCTCTGGAGGGCGGGCTCTTGGGGGGTCCGCGGGAGGGCCTCGCTTTCGCTGTTGTGTGTGTGTGTGTGTGTGTGTGTGCAGTAGGGGCCGACCACAAGAAACCTTCCACACGAAACCCAACCCTGAGACCACAGGACGTCCATCGCTTCTTGGTCCATAGCAAAACCCTCGAAACCCAAGAAACCCAGGGCACCCTGGAGGCGAGCAGGGTGTTTCTCGGCAAGGGCCTCCACTGTATGCCGATGGTTCGACGTCGACCTCCCCTTCCCCACAGAGAGCCAGCTTTGGAGACAGCTGGGGGTCTGAACTGGGTTGGACTCCAGAGCATCGGCCAGGAGCGGGGATGAGTCCAAGTCCGCTCAAAGCAGTCCCCGGACCCCGCCTGAGGTCTATCCGGAGCCGTTTCTTGCATCGCGGTCCTTTCCAACGGCCTCAGGGCCCGAAAACGCTTGGCCTGCCTTTCCCCCCCCCCCTCGGAAGAAAAAAACAAAAACACAATCCCGAACCAAATGCCTCGGACCGGCCCGCCCCTCCTGCTGGCCGGAGCCAGTGCTGGGCCACCTCAGACCCCCTGGCGGTTCCTGGTCTTTCGTTTTTCGAGTAGGGGATTGACTGCGGAATGGAGTTGCCCCAAGATTGATCTTCTCGTCGAGTCCATGAGAAAAACACGTAGAGCAGTCCATAGATCTACGGAGCATTCGATGAATGGTTCGTAGATTCGAAATGGTTCGTAGATTCGACGGGAAACCAATTTCGGGGTAATTCGACTGTAGTCGATCCCCTACTCGAGTTTTCGTTGGTGGGCGTTTTTTTATTCGGCGTTTCGACATTGGGCGGAAGGAGGGAGGAGGAGGGGGGGGTCTGGCTCCCGACCTCTGCTTAATGCGACTGTCTGCAACTCTGCGCCCTATGGGGGAGACTCCACCTGCTCGAAACAGGCGCCAGCGCCAGCAGCCAGCCAAGATCTATTCCATATGTGTGTGGGGGGGGGGGGGGCGAGGGCCCGCGCCGATCGGCAAAGCAGCGAATCAGAAAACGATCACGTTCGCACAGTCGGACTCCATTGGCGAGGACACGCGAGAGGACACGAGACCCTGCCGGGGGCCACGCTGCCACGAAAATATGCAGGAGGCATGGCTCGCAAGACACTGGACACGCGGGCACCCTTGATCCGGCAAGGTCGACCTATGATGGGTTTGTTTTCCACCACCACCACCATAAGTTGGAGGGGGAGGGGGTCCTCCTCCTCCTCTTCGTCGTCCTCCTCCTGATCCTCCTCCTCCTTCCCCCTCCAACTTATGGTGGTGGTGGTGGAAAAGAGGCCCATCAGACCTACTCATCCCGGGCCGCCTGTGTGCCGACTGCTCGACGTCGACCTCGCTCTCCCCCCCCCCCGCCCGAGCCTCCCCGTGTGCATGCAGGGCGTGCCGCGCGGCGGGGGCCGAAGCCGCCCGCGCGGTGCGGTCTCCGCCCCCCCTCCACCCTCCCCCCCCCAGGTCGAGTCGGGGATCGACTGCAGGATCGATTCGCCCCCCCGAAGATGATTTCCTCGTCGGATCCACAATCAAATGCAAGACTGCCCATCGGTCGGAAGAAGTCGGTAGAAACATGAAACAGGAAGGCGGATATAATAGATTGGGTCCGGGCCCGCACAGAGAGCAACAAAACACAGCAAAAGCATATAAGTTCTTGAAGTAGGAAGGCGCTTGATGTAGATTGGGTTCTGGGAATCCCCCAAAAACCTACTTTCAACTACCGATGGGTATACTGTTCGTAACTCTACAGACGTTCAACGCATGTATGGTAGATTCGGCGAGCACCTGAAATCCGGGGCAACTCAATATGCAGCCGATCACCTACTCGACCAGTCGGAGCAGTGTGCCCAGGGCACCTGGAGGGTCGCTCCGACGAATCCGAACGGGGCGTGCAGGGACTCGAGCGAGGCCACCGGGAAGCCCCTATAGAGGCCCCCAAGATGCTCCCGATCGAGAGGCCGCCGAGTGGCTCCGGAGAGGCTCAAGAACTGCCCCCGAGAGGCCCCCGAGAGCGCTCCGAAGAGACCCCAAGAAGCATCCTTGAGGACTCTGGCCCATGTCAGCGTCTTCGCCGCCGCCGCGGCCGCGGCCGCGGCCGCCGCAGCAGCCGCGCCGCCGCCGCCGCCGCCGCCGCCGCCGCCGCCGCCGCCGCGCCGTCGTCGTCGTCGTCGTCGTCGTCGTCGTCGTCGTCGTCGTCGTCGTCGTCGTCGTCGTCGTCGTCGTCGTCGTCGTCGTTGTCGTCGTCGTCGTCGTCGTCGTCGTCGTCGTCGTCGTCGTCGTCGTCGTCGTCGTCCCCCTTCAGGGTCGTCGGCGGCACCGGCCGTAAGGCCTTCGCAATACCCACCCTCGTTGGAGCTGGCCCACCAGAACTGTACTGCGCCTTAGTGGGCCCTGGAAACGGCAAGGCCGTTTTTTCAGCGTTTCCGAAAAAATCACTTGAAATGGACACGGACAAAACATGGCGACCGGAAACGGCAACAAACATTGCCCTGGGATTGGAAGCGGAGCCAGAACCAAGAACAGCAACGAAAGAACCGGTAACACAAAGCGTCGGAACCGGCACCAAAAGCAGCAAAACGGAGCCGGTGACAAAAGCGGCCCTGTCGTTTCCAGGGCCGGCGAAGTGCTGTCTCCTGCTTCAGGAAAGGAGCTCCGGAGCGGGCCCACGTCGGGGAACCGAGGAGTGCCGGGGCGCCCACGGCTCGGCGTGAGGAGGAGGGTGTCCCGGGGAAGACGGGCCCTACAGTCGGGGCGTTGACCTAAGGAACCCCAAATAAGGAACGAGGCGCGTTTCGAAAACCTGAGGAAAAGCTGAGGCAGGCTGCGAAACACTTCAGGAACGCGGAGCCCCTCCCCAACGAAAAGGGTTCCTTCTTCAGGGCCCCGACTGTAGGCCCTGGGGCTTTTCCACCAGAGGGTCCAGAGCGTCTGTTCCCCCAGAACTGACAACACGAGCCATCCAGAAAACCAGCGACACCACCCCACCTCCGGGCCCCACAGGGCCGTACCGTATGCCCGGGAGTCTGGCGTGGCTTCTGCGTGGCATGCGCTGCGGCGCCCGATGGGCCGGAACGCAACGTGGAGGGTCCTGGAGGTGGGGTGGTGTCGTCTGTTTTTTGGGCGATGGTTCTCGTTCCAAGCGCGGCTCCCGAAGTCCCTCGGGGATCTTCTGACTTGGGTCGACCCAGGCCCGGGTCAGTCAGGCCTTTTGCAGAATCGTGCAGATCCTGCGAGATCCTGCGCCCCAACCCGGGGTCAATGCGACCCTGTCCCTGCAGGATCCTGCAAGATCCAGCGCTCTGGCTGACCCCCACTGCAGTGGTCCAACTCGGAACCCCAGTTATCGCTCGAGACGCAGGACATCGACGGTTCCAGGTCGCAGAGGTGGGTCGATGAGTAGATTCTTTAAAGGAACAAGTTATTCATGATGGTTTTTATAGGTCCTTATGCCATCTTTAAGAATCCCGGTAAAATGGACAACGAGCCTGCAGAGGCCGTTTGCATTGACCCCCGTCTCGAGGCTCCCGAGTCCCGGCCCTCTCCCAGGAGCGGGCTCGGCGTACCGGGCTGCTTACTTTTGTGGCGGCCCCTGCGGGGGCCCAGCGGGGGCCCTCTGGGGCCGAGCACTGGGAGGAGGAGCAGGAGGAGGAGGGGGTGGAGGAGGAGGAGGACGAGAAGGAGGAGGAGGAGGAGGAGGAGGGAGGAGGAGGGAGGAGGAGGAGGAGGAGGAGGAGGAGGAGGAGGAGGAGGAGGAGGAGGAGGAGGAGGAGGAGGAGGAGGAGGGAGGAGGAGGATGAGGAGGAGGAGGAGGAGGAGGGAGGAGGAGATGGAGGAGGAGATGATGATGATGATGATGATGATGATGATGATGATGATGATGATGATGATGATGATGATGATGATGACGAGGACGAGGAGGAGGAGGAGGAGGAGGAGGAAGAGGAGGAGGAGGATGAGTAGGAGGGGGAGGGGGACAAGCTAGGTGCGCTCGCGTCATATGCGACGTCTTACCCCTCCCTCCCATCCTTTACCATGGCGTAGATATCCTCTCTCTTCGAACAATCGTGTAGCATGGCATAGCATTACATGGAATAGCATGGTGTCGAATATCAACGTGTAGCATGACATAGCATGGCGTGAGGACGCCCCAATGTGGGGGGGTCTGCGGCCCAAAGAACCAACGAATCGACACCGAATGTGGAATCACTTCCGATGGTTTCTTCGGAAAGGCCATTTTCTAGATTTTGGGGCCTATTTGGAAGGACCGAAAACCATGCCGCGGCATGGCGCTGGAAATAATGACGCCAGCGCTGCAGCGGGAGCACGGCTCGGAACGAGCGGTAGCCCGAAAATGAGGCCAGCGCCTCAGCGAGAGCAGCCTTTTGGGAAAAAGCCAAGCGAAAATCAGTTCCCTGGGAATCCTGTGCCAAAAATCCTGTACGCGGAGGGGGGCTCCAGGCCCAGGACGCCACCAGGAGAGAGAGGAGAGTGGTATTCATATTGTGTAAGTGCGGAGGAGGAGGAGTCTGGAATCTGGGCACGTTGCCCCTGAAGTCCCGCTTCTGGAGGCCTCCTAGATGGGTCGGAGTGGATGTGGTCGGAGCATCGCGCCGCATCGGCGATGCATCGGCGATGCATCGGGGATGCACCGGCGATGCATCGTCGACGTCGGGCGATGCATCGGCGATGCGTCGGCGATGCATCGCCCCCACCTCAGCAAGGGCCTCGGCGGGTGGAATGGGGAAGGCTTCTCGGGAGGCTGCTGCTAGAAAGCGCCGGCTCTGCATCTGCAGAGAAGGCCCGCGCCTTCTAAGAGGCAGGGGCGCTTCTGAGAAACCCTTGCCCCTCCTCCCACCCCCCACCCCCGCCCTGCTCGTGGCTTACCACCCCTCCACGCAAACAGACTTGCCAGAAAATTATGGAAGGGACTCACG
>CAUYUJ010003191.1:450352-497852 GCA_963575745.1 Prorocentrum cordatum
TTCCTCCTGTAGAGGGCCGTGCCCGACTCAATCAATTTCACGTCCAGCAGAATTCTTCGCCTCACCGCGCCCACGCCCGGGGCCTGGCCAGGTCCTCCCGCCGAGCGCCCGGCGGAGCCCGGACGGCGACGACGACAACGACGATCACGACGACCACGACGACGACGACAACGACGGCGACAACGGTGACGACGACAAGGACGACGACGGCGGCGACGGCTGCGACGACGACGACGGCGACGACGCGGGTCCCGCAGAGCCCGGCGGGAGGGGCGCGCCCGACGAGGGCGCGCGGGTCCTTGACGTGGCTCTGGGTCACCTGCGGAGCGCCACGCAGAGGCAGGCCATGAGCAGACGTCTCTGCCACGAGCGCGCCACGGAATGACCTCGCATACAGTCAACCCGTGTAGTAAGGATGCGCGATAAGGACGCAAGGGCCTTGGACACCCATTTTGAAGCTTTTCAAGCGGGGATCGGCCAACGAGAGTGGCCAAGGATGGACCGAGGTGGCAAGGATGCAAGGGGTACCCTTGGGAAAATTGCCCGTCCTTGCCATGCGGCCTGGCTGTAGCAGGGCGCAGAATTCAGACATGCAGACATGACTGCACGGACGCACTGGCGCGCAACGAGCGCGTCATTGCTGGCACCAGACGCAGTCCGTGAGCATGCGGAAGCTCAGAGCGGGAACGGCGGGAAGCAAGCCGCAATGCCCGTGCGCGCGCGCAGCGCCGATCCGGCCAGGTGGGGGCGCGTGCGCTTCCCTGGCTCGGGTGCACGCGGGCACGGACTGCGGATTCGTGGGCGCCAGATCCGCGGGCTCGGGGGGCAGGTCCTCCCCGCAGCATGAGGCCAGCGCCGCCCGCTTTGGCGGCGGGGGGTGCTGCCCGCGCTCGGAATCGGGCCCCCGCCGTGAGTCCACGCGCCAGAATGCATGACTGTCTGCACCTCCTCGACTTGTCCCACACGCTGCAGCGCCTCCGTCGCCGCCCCCAGGATGTGGCGCCCTCGGCTGCCCCAAGACGGCCTCGGCGCAATAGCCAGGCTGTCGTCCCAGCCCGCCCTGGGGCACCAAACGGGCTCTAAATACCCCAGCCGTTGTCGCTGTCGTCCAAAGGCTCCGGCGTGGGTGGTCCCCAGGGCTCCCGACGTCGTGCCCGAGGCTGCTTTCCTTTGATGGGGGCGGGGACTCCGATCTAGGGTTCTCTTTTGGTGGGCGGGCTTTTCGGCCCTGGACTGGAATGGTGACGAGCATGTGGCGCCGGGTGCTTCACACGCGAAGTACGTGCGCAGAGGAGAGTGTCAAACATGCGTCTGGCGCGTGCGCGTTTGTTGCGTTTTGTCACATGTGCGGGCACGAAGGGGGCGATCCACCACGTGCTCGGCGGAATGCGCGATGCGCGGACGGAAACATCGGCGCGAGGAGCGGGATGTGCGAAGCGCGTCCGACACGTGTGCACATCTTAGAAGTGGCCTCACGTGTGTAGGCGCCAACTCGCCATCGCTGGGACGTCCATTCCCCGATGTTTTTCTGTTTCGTGCGTTTTTGTTGTTTCTCGGTGATTGAGGATGCTCCTCGATGGTCCTCGCCGAGAAACAACACACACACACACACGCCCGAGCGATGCCAAGCCAAGGGGGAACCCAACGTGGGGCTGGAGGGTTACCCACAGGAGAACGCACGGGCGCGGAGTGGGGCAACCGACGGGGGCAGCGCCTGGGCAGTGTTATCGCTGGCGTGGGCCCGCAGGGGGGGGATCCAACATGCGGTCGGCGTCTGGCGCGTGCGCATTTGGGACGTGCTCTCACGTGTGCGTGTGTGTGTGTGTGTGTGTGTGTGTGTGTGTGCGCGTGCGCGTGTGTGTGTGCGTGTGCGTGTGCGTGTGCGTGTGTGTGTGTGTGTCTGTGTGTGTGTGTGTGTGTGTGTGTGTGTGTGTCTGCGTGCGTGCGTGCGTGCGTGCGTGCGTGCGTGCGTGTGTGTGTTGTGCGTGTGTGCGCCAGGAGGGATACCCAACATGTGGTCGTGGTCGGCGGATCTCTCACACGTGTAAATCCTCGGCCGTGTCCTGAGGCACGAGCTGCAGTGTCCTTAGGCTTCTAGGAATTAAATGTCCTCAATCCTGAGCGAATGAGCGTTTAAGGGCCTGGGGCCGAAATCATCGAATTCCCCGGGGCTTCCCGCGTGCCTGCGGAGTGTTCTCGCATAGTACTTGCTCGAAGCGAAGCGGGGCTCAAGACGCGCCAGGGAGGCTCCTAAGAGGCTCCCAGAATTGTCCAAGACGGCCCAGAGTCACCGAAAGATCGCTTCAAGAACTGTTGCATCTGGACGGCCAAAGTTTTTTTTTCTTCCAACAAGGCCGAACAGACTTCCCGATGATGAGGTTCGGAAGCTCAACTCTCGGGCGTGCCGCCCTGCAGTGAGCTGCGCGCGCTTTCGCGCTGGCGCGCGGAGCACGCGCGGCCCCGACCGAGAGGCGGTATCCCTAGGAGGACCTCTCGCGCACACTGTCCTGAATGATATACTGTACCTAAACTAGCCGGCCGCTCTGCGGTTGATCGGGAGTTTCTGTATATAGAAGAAGGTGCGTGCGCTTGTTGGCGAGGGTGAGGATGAGGTTCCTCCTCCTCCTCCTCCTCCTCCTCCTCCTCCTCCATCCTTCTCTTGCCTCCGTCTGTCCTCCTCCACCCCGCAGCTCCATCATCTTCTCCTCCTCCTCCTCCTCCTCCTCCTCCTCCTCCTCCTCCTCCTCCTCCTCCTGTACCTAAACTAAATATTAAAAAAACACGCGCTGCCACGCCGGCGGGCGGAGCACGTGCCGTCACGGAGGGGAGCGCCGAACAGCCGAACGCGGGTTCGTGCAAGGGACGGGCACCAGCCTGACCCCGCGGCCATAGCTCAAAGCTCAAGCTACTCCACTCGCCCATCCGTTGCTTGGAGGAGGAAAAGCCTCCCTGATCGTGGGGTGGAGCCAAACAACTTCGTCCTTGCCTCCACACCCGTGATAGACGGGTCTCGCCTACCTCAGAATTCTATAAAGTTCTGCCGAGGCATAGGGGCATTGCACGTGAAATGTTGGAGGGCGCTCTTTGGCGACTCTTAGCCCCAAACCGCCACCGCGCTCAAGGAGCAGAGCGCAGCGGCGCCGAGTGTGGCCGACGCGGCCGCGCTAGCCACGTCATCATCGGGCGCTGGGGCCGGGGTGGGAGAGTCAACGTCGACACCCATCTCGTCCGCTGCGCCAGACAGAACGGGATCGTACAGGCAGGAGGTCTCGAAGCGCGGGAAGCGAAAGGTGACGGTGGTCTGGCTGCCCTGGGTACTGATGGACGGGAACTCGGCCGGCAGCTGCTCCCACGCGCAGTCTTTCTGCACCTGCGTCGACAGCTCGAGCGTCGCGTTGCTGCCCAGAGACACGGACTTCCCGCTGCCCTGGTTGGCGCTCCCACCCCCCAAATTCTGCACCGTAATGTCGAGCTCGACGAACACGCCGACCTGCTCGGTCTGGCCCTGCTTGCAGTTGGAGCCGTCGCACCAGGTCCAGTCCCAGAGGCGGATATTCCACTTCAAGTCTCCGATGTTGACGTCCCACGACTCGTTTGACATCCCCACCGTTCCCGACTGGGCCATGACGTAGGTGTCGACGCCGATTCGTCCGATCTCCGAGATGGTTGAATCGAACGACACCTTGGCGGCAGATACTCCAGAGCCGATGCGGACGGTCTCCATATCGCCCACCGTGAAGTCCTGGCTTGCAAAGGTGTTGATCGAATGCTTCACAGCCCCAGACGTACCCACTTCGTTGCCATCTGCGTCCACCTCCCTCAGCGCGTCCATCGTCACGCGGATGCCCACAGAGGCCCCCGACGAGCCCTTCGGCACGAGAGTGAACTTGCCGCTCTGGCCCTGAACTTGGAGCTCCAAGGGGATGTCCGGCGCTGGCTCTTCCGTCGTCTCTTCGAGGAAGGCTTCTGTCGTCGTCGCGTCGCACGTTGCACGATGGGTAGGCGGTAGCCTCCGCGAGGCCGAGGAGCAGGCAGGGCAAAAGGATCCTGGGGGTCATGGGGCTTGGGCTCGCGATGTTGGCCGGGTGGCCGCGCGCCCGCCGAAGGCAGCTCGAACTTTGGGCTGCAGCCCCTCTGAGGATCTCGAGTCAAACTTGAGCCAACCTGGACGGCCAAAGTATGCCCCCAAAACGCACCAGGAGGCCCCCCAACGGCCCCCCAGGACGCCTAGAGAACGTCCGCACGCCCGCAGGGACGCGGGTCTCTGGAAAACTCCGGAAGCCTAAACCAAAATCAAAACCCATAGGATGAACCCTGCGCGACCCATATTAGGGGAACACTTTCAAAGCGGCAGTGTTTAACGTTGCGTTGCATTGCTTGGCAATTCAACTTTGCTCGGCATTGCTTTGCATTGCTTGGCGTTGCTTGGCATTGCTCGGCGTTGCTTGTCGTTGCTTGGCGCTGCTTCACGATGCTAGGCGTTGCTTGGCACTGATTTACTTTGCATGCCATTGCTTGGCTGTGGTTGTCACTGCTTGGCGTAACCGGCATTGCGTGGCACGTCTTGGTGTTGCTTGCCATTGCTGAGCGTCACTTGGCAGTGCTTAGCGGTGCTTGGCGCTGGTTGACGCTGATTGGCGGTGCTTGGCATTGCTTGTCGTTGCTTGGCGTGGCTGAGAAACGCTTGGCGTTGCTCGACATGGAATAATTCGCAGTGCTGTGCTTGCCGTCGCTTGGCGTCACTTGGACTTGCTCTGCATGACTGAGCATTGCGGTCCTTGGCGTGGCATTGCTGCGCATTGCTTGGCAACTTGGCGCCAGGACGACCGGGCATGCCAGGCAAAGGACCGGACAGGCGCCGACGTGCGCCCCGGGGGGCGGCCCTCCAAGAGCCCGGCGGGGGCGCCACAGCACCGAATCTCAGACGTCGTGGGACATGGTTTCTTTACGATCTCGAGCGTCTACACCCTGCGAAATGCTTAAGAAATCATGGGTTAAGAAATTCATAGTCTCATAAATTGAATAAAACCCAGAACTTCTATCAAAATCTTCGGATTTACATTGAAGAATTAAGAATCCTCGAGACTCTGGACGAAAACTTAGGTTTTCTTAAGCATCTCCCAAGGTGTACTGATACAATCCTTCCATTCCAAGCAAAGGGGGAACCGGGAAAACGGCAACCAAGGCAACACAGGGGAAAACTTGGCAACTGGACGGCCCCGAAGAAGGCCGGTAGCCGCAGGCCTCGCACCCACGGGTGCTTCGACATCAAACGACAACCTCCTAGGCAGGCAAGCTCAGTTTGGAAATGTTGGAGGCCACCACGAAGTCTGAGCTTAGTAAGCCTTAGAGAAAATCGGTCAGGTTGGAGGGATGGGGACAAACTCGCCCAAAATCGGCTTCCACCCCCCTGCAGGGTCGAGCCTGGCAAACTGTTCGAGCCGCGTCCAGCCGTGGCTACGAGCGAGGGGGTTCCTTGTTCCCCCCTTTTGCGGGCTGGAACCAAAGCTGGGCCACCCCATCCCCCCAGCCGGCTCCGAGAAGAATGTCCACAGAAGTACCCGCGGAGCCTCAGCTCCGACGACGCGAAGAAATCCAACATAGTGAACCATCGCGGCCACAACCGCAGACCTCACCTTTTCTGCGGCATCTTTCGAGCTGGATCGATATGTGAGGGTCCCATGACCCGAGATTGTGCTGACACGCCTAGCTCAAAAAAAAAGCGACGCCCGATCTCAGGGGACATCCTCGTCGTCGACACCCCTCCATATGGCCAAGGGGGCGACCTGGGCGTAACTCGTGCGCGTGATCGAGTAGGCGCGCGTGAACTGCCCGCGGACCTTCGCCTGGCCGACGCCGCCCTCGAACCTCGGGGGGAGAGTGAGAGAGCGGGGGACTGTGAGATCCCTCGGGGGAAGGAGGAGGAGGAGGAGGAGGAGGAGGGGGAGGAGGAGGAGGAGGAGGAGGAGGAGGAGGAGGAAGAGGAGGAGGAGGAGGAGGAGGAGGGGGGGGAGGAGGAGGAGAAGGAGGAGGAGGAGGAGGACGAGGAGGAGATTGAGATTGAGATCCCCACTGCGAAGCAAGTCTCTGGGTATCGCTTAGAGCTGATCCCTTGGCCGCTGCTTCTGTGGGACAGCCTTACCTTGGGTCTTGGGGGGAGCCCCTCAGCCAAGCGACGGAGGTATGTACGGCCTGCACGAGTGGGATCGACCGAACAGGGTCTGCCCAAAGAACACACCTGTTGATCGGCAGTGGCCCCACACGAGGCGCAGAACAACACCTTCACTTGAGAATGATACTTCAGGATATGGGATGGATGCAGCCAGCCCCCCGCCACATGGATACGCATCCTTTGGGCTGGGGCGTCATGGGCCCCGCAAGCAATGGCGAGCTCTTGGCAGGGGGCGGATTTCCACGCCTCAGCTGTGGCAAATGAAGCAAAACTAAAACAGCGTGAACACTTACGTTGACACTCCAGGAGCCGATGAGCCGAGCAGAAGGAGGAGAGTACAGCAGCAGAGGGGCGGGGAGGGGTTGGGGGAGGAGGGGGTACCCCCTCTTTCCTTGTCTCCCTATCACTCTGGGCAAGCTCTTGCTCAACGCGAAAGCAGTCGAGCGTAGCGCGGAGGAGCCGCATCCGCACCTGCATGGGACGTTTTTCCTGCAACATACTATCATGGCGGATGGGGGCAAGGACGCGGGCAACATGGGCGGCGGCGCCGGCCAAACTGCCAGAAAACAGTGTTGGCGAGAACGTGCGTACTGACACCGCGATGTGCCACGATATCCTCTTCGGACTGATGGCTATGAGTGAAAACGACAGAAATTCAAAACGCGGGTCGGGCACACAATTGGTCACAGATGGGAGCCCACAAATCGGCGTCAGGGCCGCGTGCAGTCGTACATTCTGGTGTACCATCCCGCTGCGAGGGGTTCGTAAACTGTAATGCGCAATGAACTGCCATTATATCATTCTGAAGCCAAAATTAAAACACGAATTTCCCCTCGGGCGACTACTTGTCGAGTGCCACTTAGGGTGCTCATCATGGAGGCTTGGATGGACAGGGGGGAAGTCGAGCTGACGCAAGCAATTGCGAGGCCTACGCGTCGGAGCCTGGGCCATTTGGACTCAGGTCCGCCCGACGCACCCCCAGACGCCAGCAAGGGCTCACTTTTGGGACCCATGACCAAGACGCTCACCTACAACCTCAGGCACCCCTTCGGACCACCACACGTCGTGATCAACGGGCTCAAGGGCCCAGGGCCAGGGCGCCGGTAGGAGCCCGCGGGGCCAAAAACCTTCATCACAGTTAGCCTGGGCGAGAGCGGCAGGAACATATTGGGCGCTGTCCTCAGAGGCTGGTGAACCCACATTCTCTTCGCACTGTCAATAACGATGCATTAATGTTTGAGGAAAACGCTGGCACCTGTCACAAATATCGGCGAACTGAAAAATCCCGCATGAACTGCATATTTCTCGCTTTGGGCCAGAGCCCTCCTGCAGCGATCGTGGCCGCGGTCTCTGGCAGCTTGCGCCCTTGTGGTGAGGCATCGAACTGGGCCGCCAGCTTCTGGAAAGAATCCGCGTCGACTCCGTGCCCCAGTCCGCCGCCAGCATAGCCGTGGCTCGCAGTCACCCATCGATTCTGAGATAT
Source organism: Prorocentrum cordatum (assembly GCA_963575745.1). NCBI lineage: Eukaryota > Dinophyceae > Prorocentrales > Prorocentraceae > Prorocentrum > Prorocentrum cordatum. The sequence goes on from CAUYUJ010003191.1 coordinate 458,008, forward strand.
TGATCGCAGCAGGTCTCGGAGCAAATGATCATGTCGATCTTGGCGCACGTCGCCTGTGTGGAACTCGTCGGGGAACCGCCATTGCTCTGTCGGGCCCTTGTCCGCGTCGGTAGTGTAACTCCACTGGCGCGGCTGTTGGGGGCCCCAACCCGCTCTCATCAATGTGAGGATCACTGCCGAGATTGGGCCCCTCACGTTGCGAGATAGGTCTGCAGGGCTGAGGTTAAGCATCTGCGTGTAGATTTGATTCCAGACTTTTCTAATGCCCATTCTGAGATTGGGATGATCTCGCCACGACTTCAGCCACTGGCCCACGAGTTGGGCTGGCAGCTTCAGGGCTGGGTCCTGGCCTGGAGCTTCGAGCTCAAGCACCGTCGTTAGACGGCGCCCTTTGCCAGTCCCCCCGCTTGCCTGCGCCGACCGTCGTCGCGCCAATTACATCTGCTGTCCAAGGACACCGTGCACTTGGTGACCATGCAGGCCCGCGGGGAAGCCTCCCTGCGTCTGCAGTTTGGCCGTCGCCTTGATGCGCCTTGACGCCTTGGCGAATCTGCGGATATTGTCCGACATGACCTGGCACTTATATTCTCTCATGCGTCGTGTAATGCGAGCGTGCCGCCCGTGTCCGAAATCGACCCCGAGGTGCGCCGCCTGCTTGTTTCCCTTGGTCTAGAAACCCCGCATGGCTGGATCCTGGCATCCTCGAGGATAGATCGTCGACCCATATCCGTTGGCTCACTCTGGGACGGGCCAATGCTACTTTCTGCATGACATAGTGCGTGATAGCCTTCGCGAAGCGCGCCCCACTTCGCAGGCCCTGAACCACTGACTGCGATGGTTCAAAGATGTCAGAGGCCGCACCCATTTGTTCCAGTGCACGTGGGGAAACGCATTGAACCAATTCTAGATAAAGGACCATGGGCGGGAAATACATCGAAAAGGCTGCCTCCGCGAGCGGCAGCCAAGGTATAGTATCGTAAAATGAAGCAATATCCATCGTTGTGCAGCTTCTTCGTCGATGGCGCGTAAGAGCGCCTCCTGTACACATGACTTACCTCTGGTGGCCGCGTCCCAATCCGCAGCATGGAGGCGCGTCCATTCTTGAACGTGCGTCTCTCTGATCATCGACCAAGCTCCACCAAGCATCGCAATCATCCCTATGGCTCGATCAGCTCCTGTCTTCTTGGGTACGAGTTTACCCAAGATGACGTGTGTCTGAATGGGCCATGCGAGCGTGTCCTCAATCGCTGTAAGAAGTAACTGCAGATCCTGAAGTGCTGGCGGAGGTAGTCGCTGAAAAACAACTGGTGTGAAACCGCCAACGCCTAGGCCCGGGGGGTCCTTCGCCCTGTCGCAAGCATCGTTATCATATGTGATGCTGGGCAGGGCTGTCGTCGGAAACTGCTCGTGTGCGATTGAAGATGTCTCGAGTCGTCCTGACGTGGGGCCCAGGGGTCAATGGACTTCTTCGCCTTCGCGCCCATGATCTCGACTGGGTGCGCCGCCACGCCGGCGTCAGACATGCTCGATGTCGGGTAAGTTAATCGGCTTAAGAGACGCATGCGTAATTCCATTCGCATGCGGTTCCTGTGCCCAAGATCTAAAATCACGTAAGAGAGGCAACAATAACTTGTCTTTGGACGCGCTCCACCACGCGTCTGGCGCATCTCTCCCAGGGCTCGAGGACCGCCGCCTGCTCGGCAGCGCCCTTGGCTAGTAGCTCTCGCCACCGTTCCCACGGTTGGTCTCGTTGTGGTCGAAGGGCCTCTTGGAAGCGCTCGGGGGCTTCATGGGGCAACTTCGCGCGAGCCTGCTGCTATCCCTGGAGTTGGACGGGGCCGTTGCTGCGTGCTGTATGTCGTCGCGCTCCACTCAGAACCGCATGGGGTCGTGTCCACCACTTGGCGCGTGCGTCGCGTAATCTCTGTTGGCGCCGATGGGCGACCATGTGCATTGGCTGTGCCTTGGACTGCGGACTTCGGCCCATGGGCGCGGCGTGCACCCGAGGAGACCTCCTGGCCATGATGTCTGCCGATCGCGTGTTCGACAATGGTGGCGAACGCTGCATATAAACCTGAATTGAGGCGGAGCGTGTATCTTTGAGCCTAAATGCAACGGAGGACAGCAGTGGGGGGTGGACATGTTCTACACAACTAGCCCCAGACGTAGACCCGATCTCCACACGAGCACGGCGCCACAGGTCGCCGAGAACGACAAAACTTGGCACGGGGGTCGGGGTCTTGGGGCCAGCATGGGCGCCTTTGGGCATGCGGGATGCCTCAATGGCCCCAGGCTCTCGGGCAACCGAATTCTCACCTGTTACTGTCATGTCCTACTCTGGGGGGCTGGCACGAATTGGAGTGAGGGCTCTCTTGGCACTGACGCTGTGACACAATACTCTGACTGTCCATCGCATTGTGCGCGGCCTCGGTGAGTTTGCTGTCGCCGCCGCTGGGCCTGGGCGCGGTGGCCCGGCGGTCGCTCGGGGGGGGATGGGCGGCGGGGGGGGCAAGGGGCGTGGAGCAGACGGAAGCTGATTCATCAGCCTACGGGTTTGGCTCGTCTGGCTACTCAGGCTGGTCCACTTGGGTGTCCTCAACAACGCCTGGCCCCTCAGGCCCCGGGGCGCCTTCTAGTTCGAAACCGCGGTTTGAAAAACGACTGTTGCTTATCAGAACAGCCCCCAAAGAGAGCAGCAAGTTGTTGGAAACGCGTTTCATGGGCCTCGCGTTGGGCCATGTGGCGCTGGGCCTTCATCCCACTACTCTGAGATCCCAAGTAAGGAGAAGCACGCGGGCGCCCAACCTGGGGAGGCCCTGCGAGGCCTATCCATGACGCGCGTGAGAAGTTGGAGCCCCGAACTCCTGAGGGCCACCTGCACGCCCACATGAGGGCGCCGCGGGACATCGCGGACCCGCCGAAAATCTTCGATGAAAAAGGATGGCCGTTGAGGAACACGACATGTAATCAAGGAGAGTGTCTGCTCTGTTTTCCTGCGAGCATGTCCCTCCTCCAGGATTGACGCGGACGTGCCCGCCCACCTCGCGGGCGAACTGCGAGTCCTGGGGGATGTCTGGCGGCGCGTTGAAATCGCCAATCACCACCCAAGGCAGGTTGACCGCCGTGAGTAGACGACCCATCCGTCCATGTCGTGAGCGGCGGGGCCCCGGCGCGCCGACGGGCGAGCGCCCGTGCCAGAAAATGAACAGGATGCGGCAGTCCACCGGGTGGCGTACAATGGGCAGAAAACCATCCAAGATCTGGTCGCCATTGACCGAGAGCTGGCGCGCTGCAGGTCTAGCCACAGGTAAAGGCTGGAATTGAAGGGGACGACGAGCAAACATCATCTCTCCTCCATCATTGGAACGATTGACTGTGTTCATGGGTGCATGCTTTCCTGGCGACCGAGCTGGATCATAATGCAATCGTAGCTTCTCACGTCTGGCCTTCGCATCCCAGGCGCGTAGCTCTTGTTGATCATGGGCGCGGGTCCCAACGACTCCCCAGTGGGAGAATTGCGGGTAATGGCCGCGCATGTACTGCCAGAACTTGTCGGAAAGCTCAGTGATGTTCCTCGCGAAAATGTGCGTCTCGTCGCTGGCGTGGGCCTCAGACTTCTGGGACTGAGGTTCCCCCTTTTGCATTTGTCAAGCCGTCGACGGGGAGGCTGACGAACCTGTCGCAGCCGTGCTCGCCTATCCCTCGCCCTTGGCTTTGGAAGCTTGGGCATGGGCGGCGAGCCGTGCCCGGAACAGTTTCTTATCCTCGGCCCTGAGCTTGTCCTGCTGATCCGACGGAGGCAGGCGCAGCCGTGTTGGTTGCCTGCTGGAGCTCGTCGTCGACGTCCTTCGCCTTCGGGTCGACGGCCTCGCCGCTCTGGGACTTCCTCTTCTTGGCCGTGCGCTCGCTGATGGCTTCCTTGAACTTCTTGGTTTGCTCGAGCCAGGTGGTGATGAACTGGCTCCTGGAGTCGAAGTCGCTGCGGGTCGCCATGAGGTCTTGGTGGAGCCCCTCCAAGTTCTTGCGCCCCTCCTCCGTGCACTCGAGCTCCCCGAGCTGGCAGAAGAACTCCTCTTCCCAGTCCAACCTGAAAATGGGCGTAGGGTTCTTCTCATGCTTCGCGCCATCTGCATCCGCTGAGACACCTGGGACACCTTCAGCGTGAGCGAGGGCCCTGGTCGCCGCCGACTTTGCCTCCTCAGCCTCCGCAAGGCGGAAGGCGGCGGCCGATTCCTTGGTCCTCGCTGCCTCAAGGTTGGCTTGCAGGCGGATGACCGAGGCGACCGCCTGCTCGTGGAGGTGCTCGGCGTGGCGGTAGGCGCCGTCGGCCATCTTGAGGCTGTCGACGAGGCTGGGCGTCTCGGGCGAGCTGTGCAACAGGCCCAGGCGCACCAGCTGGTCCTGCAGCGCTTTCTGGAGCAAGGGGTCGTTGGTGGCGCCGATGGCCTGCTGGAGCAGGTTGTGGACTGGCATCTCCTTGTCCTTGCCATGAGTAGTACGTCGTCCTATGCCGCCTAGTGACGGGCTGCGGCTGCGAGACTTCAAGGTGCTGGTGGGGGCTCCTCGAGCGCATCATGGAAAACCTCTCCGCCCGCCTGCGCCTGGCCTTCGAACGAGACAACCTTCTTGAACCGGTTGCCTCCTCCTCGATAGATCCCAACCTTCGTGTGGAAGTTGGCGCACGTGCTGGCATTGCGAGCTAAGATATTGTTCCACTCGCAACGTCCGCATCCTCCGCATCGAGACCACTGGTTGTGTTTTGTCATACTGCCTCGGTCTTAGTCGTACCTCGGTGTGGTGTGGGGCGGACACCGAGGTAACTCCTTCAAACACTGGGTGGAAGTGCCGAAGCGCGCTGGGCTCTGTGCGTCAAGGTCGGAGCCCAAACGGTTGCTTGAGTGGAGGGGGACGAGGAGGTGGAGGAGGAGGAGGAGGAGGAGGGAGAGAAGGAGGAAGAGGAGGAGGAGGGGGAGGAGGAGGAGGAGGTCCAGGGAGAGGATGGGGAGAAGGAGGATGAGAAAGAGGAGGAGGAGGAGGAGGAGGAGGAGGAGGAGGAGGAGGAGAAAAGGAGGAGGAGCAGCAGAAGGAGGAGGAGCAGCAGAAGGAGGAGGAGGAGCAGAAGGAGGAGCAGAAGGAGGAGGAGGAGCAGGAGGAGAAGGAACAGGACGAGGAGCAGGGGGAGGAGGAGCAGGAGGGGGAGGGGAGGCAACGAGGGAGGCACTGCCCCGAGGGATCGCTTACCAAACTGCCAAAAGGTCTGCACGCGGGCCGCCGTGGCACGGTTCATCTGGTACGTGTCGTGGCCAAGCCGAGGAACTGCCAATGGCACCAGGCCCACGCGACGTCGATGTCTGGGCTAGCGAGGGGGAAGCGGAGGAAGGAGGAGGGAGGAGACATCTGGAGGGAGAGGGAGGGACAGGACGGGGGGAGCGAGGAGGGGGGAGAAGGGAGGAGGATGGGGGAGCGAAGAAGGAGGAGGGAGAGGGGGAGGGAGGGGGGAGCGACGAGGGAGGAGGGGGAAGCGAAGGAGGGAGGCGGAGAGATGCGGGATGGAAGAGCCACTGGAACCTTCCACAACGCGCTTTTCGGAAAGAGGATAAACACACGCACACACGGAGACGGAAACAGATGGCTCGGGCCTGTCTTGCCGAAGGAAGGGAAATCCGAATGATATCGATGAAAAGTCCTCCCGCCTCCCGCCTGCTCCTCCTCCTCCCCCTCCACCCACGGAGGAGGACGAAGCGGAGAACTCTCTGGGGAGCCGCTCGTCCGCCAGCTTCAGTGTCTTACGAGGCATCACTTGTCGAACACGGCCAGCACTAAATGGCGGCAACGCTCTTCATGCCCCTGTCCCCAGGCCTTCCCCTCCTCCCATGCCCCTCCCTGGCTCCGCTTTCCGCCTCCCATTCCCATCAATGCTCCATCCACTCCCCCCCCCCTCGTCACTCCCCTCCCTTCCGCCTCCGTCTCGACCCAACGCCTGTTCGGGCTCTGGAAGGGTCCAGCAAGAGCTCCGAGCGTCAAGTCGAACTCGGTGCCCTCATAGTGAGAGCGGAGCCAATTCATCACGTCACTGTGGCTAACCTTGCGGAGGAGGGTGAGTCAGAGGAGCAAGAGCACGAGGGGAAGGGTCGGAGGAGTGGGGAGAGGGAGGAGGGGGAGCGAGGAGGGAGAGGGGTGGGGAGGAGGGAGGAAGAGCAAGGAGATGGAGGAAGATGGAGGACGAGGAAAATGCGATGGGCGAGCAGCAGCAGGAACGGAACGAGGAGGAGGCAGCAGCACGAGGAGAGGAGGGCGCGAGGAGCGCCCGACCGAGGTCGGCTCGAAACCGACCCCTGGACCCCGCCGGGGGAGCGGATGCCCGCATCCGATGGGGGTCCCTCGCCATCGCTCGGACGTCCATTCCGTGTGCTTTTTTCGGTTTCGTGCGTGGTTCTGTCGTCAAATGATCAAGGATGCTCCTCGATGGTCCTCGCCGAAGGAAAAATGCACACGTCCGAGCGATGCCGAGCTCCGGATCGGGCCGGAGCTTCGGTGGCACCTCATGGGAAACTCCCATGCGATCGTGTCCGCCCTCGCGAATCGACGCTAACTGACGCTAGCGTGACACCAATCGACGCTCAATTGACGCTATACCGACGCACGCCGACGTACAATCGGCGCTGTATCATCGCCTCCCAGACGCGAATCGGCGCTAGCGACGGAATTGCGAGGGTATACCAGGCTCCCAGGATCTGCCACCGAACGGAGCATGACAGGATCCTCCCCGGATCTAAGCTCCCCCCCCTCTTACAGTAGGAGCTCGACCACAGGACGTCCATGGATTTTTGGTGTGGGAGCATCCATCTTTCCGTAGGAGAACCATCGCAGCCGCAGCCCGAGAGAAACCCAGACCATCGAAACCCAAGAGGAAACCGGGGCACCCTGGAGACAAGCAGGGTGCTTCTTGGCATGTGTTTCACACCCTCGCGACAGAAGGCCCCGCACAGATCGACACAGGCACGATAGGAAAGGGCCGCGCCGGGGGGGGGGCGGCGGTCACGAGGGGAGGAAGCGGAACGAGGGGAGGCAACACTAGGGGGCAACGACGGAGGCAACGCTGGGGAGCGACGAGGGGGTGGGACATGCTTGAGGGCAGCGATGGAGGGGGGTGGCAACGATGGGGGGGGGCAGCGCTGGTTGAGCGACGAGGGGGGGAAGTGCTGGGGGGCAGCGATGGGGGGGGGGGCAACGATGGATGGGGTGACGATGGCAAACAACGGCCAGGCTGGGCCACGCTGGGCAACGGGCAGGGATGAGAGCGGGGGCCACGACTGCCTCCAACTGCCTTACGCTGGAGTGCTTCGCTTCGCTTTTCACAGTCTTCGACTTCGTTGAGGTGCTCTTGACCATTCTGTTCACGCGGGGCTTTTGACCCCCATATTGAAGCCATGGCGGAGGACATCGAAGACGGCTTAGGCTACGGAATGCCCTGCGCGACTCGTCCCAGGCAATCCTGTGACGCTGTTTGTTGGTAATCCTGTTCCTCCCCATGTTCACTCTTCTCGTTCCAGGTCCTCTACCCTTCGTTCCGCTGTTCCTGATGTGGAGGCCTGGAAATGGGCACCAACACCAACACAGGGTTTTGCCTCCACAGGGGGAAGACGATCCCAGATGTCGGTGTCGGTGGTACCAGTTCGGCCACCTGGGAAGCCAGAAGATCACCACCCATCACCGAGATCGGCATCTTCTTCCCTCGGTGGAGGCACACCGCCGATGTTGGTGTTGGTGTCCACCTCTGGGCCTGGGATGTGTGTGCAGCTCCTGGGGCGGGGGCAGCGCCACGGCGGAAGGCGCGGTGGCGCGCCACGCGCAGCAGCGGCACCCGCAGAGGGGGGCCAGCGCGGGGGCGCCAAAGGGCCACCGCCGCCTCTCCGCGGCCCGGCCACGACGCGGGGAGCGCCCACCGGGGGACCACGCAACGGGGGGGGGAGCCACGGGCCCGTCCCTCTCTCCCCAGGCCCCAGACATCTCTGGCAAGCCCCAGACTGTCGACCCCAAAGGAAGCTGTGGGACGTGGGGGGGGGAAGGCGAAAACCCCGTATACATTTACATGCATGTATGTACGTACGTACATACGTATGTATGTATACATGTATACATGTTTATATATATATATATATATACATGTATACCCATTACCATCAATATGTATGAGGATTTGGGGAATCCTGGGAATCCAGTCTATCTAATTATGTGTGTGTGTGCCCTTGGGCCCCCCCCCAGGGGAGAGAGGGGGGGCGGGAACCCTGGGAATCCAGCCTGTCTAATCATGTGTGAGTGCCCTTGGGCCCCCCCCATGGGGAGAGAGAGGGCGGCGCCTTCTTGTCCACGGGCACCGAGAACGGGAAGCGGCGCGCGTCGTCCGTGGCGGCGATGCCGAGCGAGGGCGCGGCGAAGCGGAACACGCCCCACATCCTGCCGCCAGTGCGCGCGGGGCGCTCACGGACCCCCCGCGCATCGAGAGCAGTCGGCACTTGCTGGGGCGCGCAGAGACGTACCAATACTGCATGTCCGCCTTGGAGGCGCGCGTCCGGCCCGAACATATCGCATACCCATCTTGTGGTATATCGTTTCCCGGGCGGCGTGGCCGGAAAGCGCCCGCCACGACGCCTATACTATAGGATTTCTCGGTGCGCGCGTCGCCCCTGGGGGGGGGGGCGACGCACACATCGTAGAAGTATGGTGGGGTGACGCCGACTTGCTTCTGCCCGTCGAAGAAGCCCAGCGGCAGAGAGAGAGGGGCGGCCGAGGGGGGAGGGACGGGCGGGGGCGCGGGGGGCGGGGGCGAGGGGGAGGGAGGGAGGGAGGGACGGGGGGGGAGGCGGGGGGCACGCAGCCAGCACGCAGGCTGCCCGAATTACCACCGAGTCCGGCGGCCCTTGGCGCCCGTTCCGCCTCTTTGCCCCCCCTCGGGGTGAGACGAAGACAGGGGCAGGTGCGCGCGGGGTGCCCGCGAGCTCCCCCCCCCCCGCAGGCCCCTCAGAAGCAGCATCGGCACGACCACTTGTCCCACCTTTTTCGCCCCTCGGGGTCCAGCGGAAGCCAGTCCACAAGAAGCCTTCCACAGGAAACCCCGCCCTGAGACCCCAGGGCGTCCATCGATTTTTGGTGTGGGGACGTCACGGTTTCCGTAGCAAAGCCATCGAAACCCACGAGAATCCCAAGGCACCCTGGAGGCAAGAAGGGTGTGTCTTATCATGGGCCTCCACTGTAAGACGAAGCCAGGACAGGGACAAACTCGGACAAGGACTCAGGTTTTCTGTTTTCTCTGAGATCCAGAGGTTCTGGAGGATGTTGCGGGCGCCGCGGCCTTCTCAGAGCGCTTTGGAGCACTCTGAGATCTGAGAACGTTCCGGAAAGCTCTGGAACGGTTTTGTCCGTCCTAGCCCCGCCCGGCGGGGGCCCCGCTTCGTGACCCTGGGGCCGTCAAAGGATGGCTCGGGACAGGAGATGGACCCCACGTCACGACAGAAGTCCTGGTCTTGGCATGAAGGAAGCGGGTCCCGAGGGAAACGGATCCTGGAACCCTTGGGCTCCCCCCCCAGACCAAATCGTCATCCTGAGTGGTTTTCTCAGGGTCCCGGGGCCCATGGAGGGCTCCAGGAATGGGGAAACCAAAAGGTACCGATACCGCCACTCTCCAAACCTCTCCTGGGGCGCGTTCTGACCACATTTCGAGGCGAAACCTACGGTGGCCACGAGGGTCTCCCAGGAGGCTCAAAAAGAGGAAAACGAGACAAGGGCAGCGGTATCGGTACCTTTTTCTCCTCCGAAAGAGGCCGAAAAAACGGCGACCCGTTTCCTTCACGGCGATGGCCGTCGGAGACCACCCTGGAGGAGGAGGAGGAGGAGAAGGAGGAGGATGGGGGAGGAGGATGAAGAGGAGGGGGATGATGATAATTATAATGATGTTGATGATGATGATGATGATGATGATGATGATGATGATGATGATGATGATGAGGATGAGGAGGAGGAGGAGGACGAGGAGGAGGAGGAGGAGGAGAAGGGGTGGAGGAAAAGGAGGGGGATGGAGCGGAGGGAGGGGCAGTGTGGAGGCCGCCCTCCGCGTCCCACTATGCGGCCATCGTGCTACCAGAAAGGACCGCCACAAGAAGACACGAAGGGGCTTTCACAGTGGACACCCGTGCCAAGAAACACTCTGCTTGCCTCCAGGGTGCCCTGGGCTTCTCTTGGGTTTCGATGGTTCTGCTATGGAAAGCGTGACGTTCTCACATCAAAAATCAATGAACGTCCTGGGTTAGGAGGATGGGGTTATTGTGGAGGGTTTCTTGTGGACTGGCCTCCACTGTATGGCAACGGCGCGGCTCGGCCACGAACAAGTTCCCCGACCCAGGGTCAAGGAACGGCTCGAAAACCAGAACCCCATCCTGAACCCAAGGCGGTCCTTATCTCCGTGCCTTGACTGTACCACCTCTCCCTCTCCGCCGCCCTCTCCGCGAGTGCGGGAGGGAGGGTGCACAGAGAGGGGGACGCGGAACGAGGGGCAAAAACTGGAGAGGGGGGAGCGGGTATGTTTGTCCCGACCATCCTGTGATGGTGGGTTCTTGTTTTGGATACGCATCGCCCCGCGATCTCCTCCTCCTCCTCCTCCTCCTCCTCCTCCTCCTCCTCCTCCTCCTCCTCTCCTCCTCCCTCCTCTCATCTTCCCTCTGCCCTCCGCATGTGAATTTCGGCACCCCATCACACGTTTGGTAGCCCCGTTCGGGATTCCACTCAAGGCCAACGTCTCTAGATCCGTATGCCTGGTCCACGCCAATTCGGCGCACCACGCACACGTTCTGCGGCCCCATACGGAGCTCCACCTAGGGCGTCAGTGCAAAAGCCCGCATGCCCGATCCACGCCAATTCGACGCACACCTCACACGTTCCGTGGTCCCCTACGGAACTCCACCTAAGACGTCGGTGCTAGAGCCCACACGCCTTCTCCACACCATTTCGGCTCACCCCTCGCACGTTTCGCTGCTCGATGGCCCCATAGGGAGCTCCACCAGAGGCCGACAAATCTGGACCCGCATGCCTGGTCCACGCCATTTCGGCGCACCCCTCCCACCTTTCGTGGCCCCCGGGGGAGCTCCACCTCAAGCCCCAGAGCCCGAGGCCCGCATGCCTGGTCCACACCATTTCGGCGCACCCCTCTTGCTCTCCTTGGCCCCCCTAGGGAGCTCCACCTGAGGCCCAAGGGGCCTGGGCCCGCTCGCCTGCTCCACACCCATCCGGCGCACCCCTCACACGCTCCTCGGCCCCAACATGGAACTCCACCTGTAGCGTCAGTGCCAGGGCCCGCATGCCTTCTCCACACCAGTTCGGCGCACCCCTCTTGCTCTCCTTGGCCCCCCTAGGGAGCTCCACCTGAGGCCCAAGGGGCCTGGGCCCGCTCGCCTGCTCCACACCCATCCGGCGCACCCCTCACACGCTCCTCGGCCCCAACATGGAACTCCACCTGTAGCGTCAGTGCCAGGGCCCGCATGCCTTCTCCACACCAGTTCGGCGCACCCCTCACGCGTTTCGTGGCTCCGTGGCCTCATCGGGAGCTCCACGTGAGGCCCAAATGGCTACGTCCGAATGCCTGGTCCACGCCTTTCAGGCGTACCCCTCACACGTTCCGTGGCCCCATACCGAGCTCCACCTAAGACCCAAGTGGCTGAGCCCGCATGCCTGGTCCACGTAATTTCGACGCACTCTTCACACGTTCCGTGGCCCCATGTGGAGGGAGCTCCACCCACCTGAGGCCTTAGCGGCTGCGTTCCACACCATGCTCTCGGTGCACCCATGGCACTTGTGTGGCCCCATAGGGAGCTCCACCTGAGGCCCCAATGGGAAGATGCGCGCCGACAGATGCGCAAATCAACTGTAACGGGTTGCATCCGGATGCAACCTGCCACGGCCGACTTCTGCGACCCCATCAGCAACGCCGCTCCGCCCTAGGCCTGTTGCCAGCCCCTTCGCTTAAACTCCATCTCTCTTGCGGTACTCGTAGCTGCATATGGTCGGGCCCTTAGCCAAACTAATGTTTGACATCCACTGCCTGAAAGCCGCATCACAAGCGGCCAATGCCGCCTAGCCTAGATCTGCCGTGACCCCACGCCTCTTGGGGTGGAGTTCCTTGCAGAGCTGGTCCCACACCTCCTAGGGCGGAGTGCACGAGGAAGCATCAGGAAGGGCACGCCGCGGAGGGAGGGGAAAACAGCGAGGACTGCGGGCACACGCGGCGGGGAATAGGGCGCGGGCGGGCAAGGCGGAGGCGAGAAGGGGAAGGCCCGACACGAGCGAACAACGGAGGGCACGAGCGAGCGCGTTCCCTCCCCCTCCCCCTCCCCCTCCCCCTCCCCCTCCCCCCCCCTTCCTCCCCCCTTTCTACTCCCCCTCCCTCACTTCCCTCCTCCCGCCCTCCCTCTTCCTCCCCCCCCTTTCCCCCCTCCCCCCTCCTCCTCCTCGCTCCTCCGCCCTATCCCCTCCCCTCACCCTCCTCCTCCTCCTCGCCCCTCCTCTCCCCCTCGCCCACCCCCCCTCCCCCTCGCCCTCCCTCCCCCCTTCCCCCCCCCTCCACCCTCCCACTCCTCCCCTCCTCCTCCTCCTCCTCCTCCTCCTCCTCCTCCTCCTCCTCCTCCTCTCCTCCTCCTCCTCCTCCTCCTCCTCCTCCCTCCTCCTCCTCCTCCTCCTCCTCCTCCTCCTCCTCACCTCCTCCTCCTCCTCCCCCTCCCCCTCCTCCTCCTCCTCCTCCTCCTCCTCCTCCTCCTCCTCCTCCTCCACCTCCTCCTCCTCCTCCTCCTCCTCCTCCTCCTCCTCCTCCTCTTGGGCGCAGGCGCGGCGGCGCGTGCTCGCCCTCACCGAGGGGCCCGGGGGTCCCCTCGGACTCGGGGCGCCCTGGGCCGCGGGGAGGGGGAGGGGGGTGCCGAGGAGGGGATCGACCACAGAATCAGCGGTGGACAAACCTTCCTTTGGTAGACCTCCCCTTAGCGAAAACGGCCCGGGACCGAAACCGGCGAGCCTGGACCCGCAAAAATGACGGCCGCGACGTGTCAGGGTAGGAGGTCTGTCCACCCCCGAACGGAATCGGTGCATGCACTCTCCCCACAGTCGATCTTCCCCGCCGGATCCACGAAGCATGCAGACAACGTGGTCCGTAGATCTCTACTGGCTGTTCTGCGTACCTTTCACGCGGGCTCGACGAGACAGAGAAAGCCTGGGGCGAATCGGTTCTGTGGTCGATCCCCTGCTCGAAGTCGGCGGGGGGGGCAGCGCGTCGTGGCCCGAGGCGCTCTGCCCGAGGGGGCGGGGCGAGGGGCGAGGTGGGGGGGGCGAGGGGCGCGCGCCGAGGGGGGCATAACTGGCACGGGGCCGCGAGCTCAAGGAGATCCTCGTGGCCCGGGCCGCGCTGCCCGCACAGCCCTGCAGTCGAGCCCGAGGACGAGGGAGGAGCGAGGAGGAGGGGCGCTCCTCCTCCTTCGCTCGCGCGCCCCCTGTCGCTGTTCACATCGGCTCGCCAGGGGCAGCCGCCGCTGGGAGGACGGGAGAGGGGTAAGTACGCGCACGCGCGCGCTGCACCTGGCGGCGAGGCCAGGGGGGGGGAACGAGGGGGCATGCCTCCCCAAAAAGCGGCGGGGCTTCTCAGAAGCCCTCTGGCGCTTCCAGAAGCCACCTGTTCGGCTACACGCAAGAGTGACGCTAGGCAAGAGTGACCTTTGGTGCGCGACTTAACGGGGGACGCGGGTGGCCAAACCCCAGCGCGCAAGCCGCTGCTACCGCTTCGCGCTCGGCGCTCGGGGGACCCCATTGGGCCCGCATCAAAGGTCACTCCGACGAAAGGTCACTCTTACGTCTAGTCGATCTGCGTCTTGGGAGAAGGCTCAGAAAGCTCCTCCGAACGCGGGATGCCTTCGGAGCTTATGAGAAGGCCCGCCCGCTCTCACCCTCCCCCACTTGTGCGCGGCGGCCATGCACGCAGCACGCGGGGCGGCAGGAATGCGTTGCGGCCATCACCCTCCATGTGTGCTGGCCCTGAGCCCTTGTTGAGCAGCCACGAAGAGAAAGAAGACGAGGAGCGAATCCGACCAAAGAATGAGCGCCAGGGGTCCGCCGAACCAGCGTCTCGCTCCTCTCCTCCTCCTCCTCCTCCTCCTCCTCCTCCTCCTCCTCCTCCTCCTCCTCCTCCTCCTCCTCCTCCTCCTCCTCCTCCTCCTCCCCTTCTCCTCTTCACCTCCTCTTCTCTTTCCCGCTGCACCACTCGTGAGAGGGGCAACGTCCCGGGGAGACCAGCGCAGGCGGGGGGGGAACGTCGAGCTGGGATCGGCGAGGGTGCACTGCCGGCAGGCCTGCGATCTGCCCCCGGCAGAGAAGCCCCCGACGTCCCCTGGGCGGGGTCGGCGATCGGGCCCCTGTGCATGGGCGATTCGGGGGGTCGACGCATCCCCCCCTTTGCCAGCCTCGAACGTACCCCTATCCCTAAGATCGGACACGCCAAAAGGCGATGGCAATCTTAGGGATGCCCCCTCAAGAAATAAGGGGCTCCCTAAGATTGGCATCGTGATGAGGAGGTGCCCAGCATAGGGATAGGGAGATGTTCCAGGCTGGTAATCCCTGAGCCCATCCACCCCTGACGCTGCCCCTGTACTCGGTTCACCTCAGGGGGGTCGCCGCGGGCAAACCGCTGGCGAAGCGGGGGAGGGGGGACCGAGAGCGATGGCCGAGCGAGGGCGCGAGGACAGCACCGCCGACGAGGTCCTCACGTGTGCAGCATGCGGCAAAACCGTGCTGTGATGGCTCCAGCGTTCGTGTGGACGTACGGTAGTTTCGACACGTAGGTACTGTAAGGCGTCGTGCAGACGTGTTGTAGGTTCGGCACGGTAGGCGTTCGTGTGGACGTACGGTTCAATAAACGAAGGAGAAACTGCATACTCCAGATTTCGTAAGAAAAGGGAGGGGGTCTGGACCCTCCAAGACAAGCCATTTCAGACCTCCCCCGTGGGAGAACCCTCCAACACATCGTCCCCAGACCCCCCAGGCTCTCCAAGATAGCCTGGCAGGGACCCCCCCCCCGAAATGAGATCTCCCTCCCTCCATTACTAAATCTGGAGTAGACCTACGGCAGGCTCGTGTCGCAACGACCCCGGGTGCTGGCTCCGGACACCGCGTGGATCCTTCCGCCTTGGCCGATCGGCGGCCCTCCGACCGCCAGATCGCTCCAGAGTGGCGGCCGACTCTGGGCCACTGACTGGGCCTCGGGGCCGTCAAAGAACGACTCGGGATGAAAAACTGGCCCCAGGGAGCAAGAGGAGGAGGAGGAGGAGGAGGAGGAGGAGGAGGAGGAGGAGGAGCAGCAGGAGGAGTCCAACCTTCCCTGAGATCCGACGCTGCCCCCCCCAACAAAAATCGAAGCATGGCGACACATCGCGACCAGAGAGCCCTGGACCCTACCTTCCTGTGGCATCCTTCGAGCTGAATCGATCTGTCATGGCCTTGTTGAGTGTTTTTTTTTTATTCGGCGTTTCGACATTGGGCGGAAGGGGGGGGGGAAGGGGGGGGGGTCTGGCTCCAGACCTCTGCTTAGTGCGACTGTTTGCAGCAGTGCGTCCATTATGGGGGAGGCTCCACCTGCTCGAAACGGGCGCTAAAAACAACCAAGATCTACTCCATGGGGGGGGCCGGGGGGGGGTGCGAGGGCCCGCGCCGACCGGCAAAGCAATGAATACAACAACGCTCGCTTGGGGCCCGACAAAAACCAGGCCAGCACGCCCCGATTGAACAAACTTGCAACGCCCGGAGACCTCGGGGTGGAGCGCACGCGGCGGGGTCGCGAACAGAGGGAAAAGCCGCCCCTCTCCAGCAGCATCCGCCCAGCCACGAGCCGCACGTCGACAAGGGAGGGGAAGGACTAGGTCGGGCATGTCTCCCTACAGGGGGATTTTGGATGAATCATAAAACATCGATCAAACATATCAGAAAAAGCGAAGGAAATACTTAACAAATCGTCCCCGACTACTTTTTAACTATTTATGAAGATTCCTCCTGTAGAGGGACAGGCCCGACTTAAGGGAAGGACGGGTCGGCAAGCAGGACCGAGACGAAGACCAGGCTCGTGGAATCCAGGACGCCCGTCCACCAGGAAATCAGGGCACCAAGAGATTGCTGCTGGCACCAGTCACGATCTGCGCTGAGGGCACTGAGATGGCAGCGACGCTACCCACTAATCTCGAGACTGCGTTCGGCCTGCTACTATCCGCACACGTGTCCGCCAGCAGGACAGCAGAGGAGGGAGGGGAGCAGGAGTCAACCAGCAGGAGGGGGCATGAGGAAGTATGTTAATGGTGCTGATGATGATGCCCCCCATCCAATGGAACTCTTCAGGGCACAACACAGGACAGCACAGTAAAGCACAGCCGGGCAGCCTCATCGTGCTGGTTCTCCAAACTGATGGATTCGAAGGATGACGCCACTTGAAGTAATGGGATGAGGAAGCAGATGAGGAAGAAGGTTGAAGAGAAGGGGAGAAGGTCCTCCTCTAGCATCGGCCCCGCAGGATGGGGGGGGTCCTGAGCGTGGTGTACATCGGGATCGGAGGTAGCAAGGCCATGTACCTAGACTCATCCTGCTCCTCCTGCTCCTCCTGCTGCTCCCTTCTGCACCTTCTCCCTCCTCCTCCTCCTCCTCCTCCGTCTCCTGCGCCTTTCCATCCTCCTTGGCAAACTTGAACTTATCATCATCCGTATCACTTTTCCTCGTTCTATCTTCCGTACTCCACCTAAGACTCTTCGTCACCCATCTTCGTCTCCTCCTCCGCTCGCCCCCACCTCGTTTCCGCCCTCACGCCAGCATCCCCCTCCTTCCTCCTCCTACTCCTCCTCCTCCTCCTCTTCCGCTTCGGCCATTTCACAGAGCTCTGGGACGCTCTGAGGGCGTTCACGAACGCTCCGCTCCGGAGCGATCCATCTTCGCCCCAGGCCTGCCCGAAGGAGTGGGGATCTGGGCAACTCGCCGGGGCCCCATGCAATTCTTGGTTGAAAGCCATGCTGAACGATGGCCAAAAGACCGCCCGCCGAGAAACAGCTCCACTGCATGTCTTGCGAGCGTGGCCGAAAAGCAGCCGATGGATGTCGACCGAAACCGGCAAAGAAAGCAACACTCCCGAAAAATGGCCCTGGCCCCCCTGGCCTCGGGAAGCGGGAGGAAGGAGGAAGCAGGAAGAACAGGAGGTGGAGGCGGCGGAACAAAAACAAAGCACCACGACCAACATTCAGGCCAATCTGCCATAGGCGAGCCAGTGCGATGTAAGCTTCAAGTCCCAACAACCTCCCATGCCATCTAGTTGGCTCTTGTGATCTCATCTAGTTGGCTCTTGTGATCGACGCTAGCCAACGCTAACCCACCCTAATCGACGCTGGTCGACGCCACATCGTCGCCAATTGGCGCGGTCCCATCGGTTACCAAACGCTGGCGAATGCACGTAAAGTCAACACGTTTAAGAAAGATGCGCCATCAGGATGCAAGGGCCTTGGAAGGCCATGCCTACCTTCTGCGAGCGGGGCACGGCCAGCCCAACCAGCCAAGAATGGGCCGAAGGGGAAGGATGCAGGGCCAAGCTTGGAAAGTCGCTCATCCTTACTTGCTACAGTGGGAGCCCGACCACAAGAAATCCAACCCTGAGACGCCAGGGCCAGGGCGTCAATTGATTTTTGGCCTGGGAACGTCACGTACACCATGGCAAAACCATCGGAACCCAAGACTCCCAGGGCAACCTGGAGACAAGCAGGGTGCTTCCTGGCATGGGTCTCAACCGTAAAAGCCTCTTCGTGCCTTAACTTGTGGTGTTCCTTATGGTAGCGCGATGACCGCAGTGGGAAGCGGAGGGCAGCCTCCACACTGCCAATGCCTCCGCTCCCTCCTCCTCCTCCTCCTGCTCCTCCTCCTCCTCCTCCCCCTCCTCCTCACCCTCCTCTTCGTCCTCCTCCTCCTCCTCCTCCTTCTCCTCCTCCACCTCCTCCTCCTTTTCCTCCTCCACCTCCTCCTCCTCCTTTCCTCCTCCTCCTCCTCCCCCTCCTCCCCCTCCTCCTCCTCCTCCATCCTCCTCCTCCTCCTCCGCCTCCTCCTCCTTCAAAAACACAAGAAAAAACACGCAGGGCCCCCGTGCTCTGCCGCCGAAAGGGGAGGGGGCGGGCCCCGTCCTGGCGCCCGCACTCTTTCCGGTGCCCGCCCGCCCCCTCCCCGCCCGCCGCCAGACTGACGACCTACGTACCAGAGCACCCCAACCCAACCCGAAGACCCGAACTTCAGCTTGGGGGCTTCCTGTCATCGTCATCATCATCATCACCACCACCACCATCATCACCATCACCACCACCACCACCACCACCACCATCACCATCACCATCACCATCACCGTCACCGTCACCGTCACCATCATCATCACCATCACCATCACCATCACCATCACCGTCATCATCAGCATCATCATCATCATCATCATCATCATCATCATCATCATCATCATCATCAACAGCATCATCAGTAATCATCCTCATCCTCATCCTCATCCTCCTCATCATCATCATGATCGTCACGATGACGATGATGACGATCACGTGACGTCAAGATCATCTTTCGGTGATGATGTCCATGACGTCACGATGTTGATGCTGATGATGATGATGATGATGATGATGATGTTGATGCTGATGCTGATGATAATGATACTGATGCTGATGCTGATGCTGATGCTGATGCTGATGCTGATGCTGATGCTGATGATGATGATGATGATGATGATGATGATGATGATGATGATGATGATGACGGGAGTACGGGCTTCCTGTGCTTTTTGCCGAACCTCCTGCGGTGTTGGGTTCTCGTTCTGAAGAGTCAGCGCCCCGCGTTCCACGCTGACCTCCCTCCTGCCTCCTGCCCTTCTCCCTCCTCCCTGGCGCCCAGCACATCGTGGGAGGGGGGGGCACACTGATCGGAAGCGCCGGGAAGAGACATGAAGCAGGCGGACGCTGGCAGCAGATTGAGCTCCCGCCCGCCCCCGGAAGAGCAGGGAAGAGGAAAACCCGCTCGATCCTTAGAGCTCGCCATCGCTCGGACGTCCATTCCCTGTGTTTTTCGGTTTCGTGCGTGGTTTTTGTCGCCAAATGGTCAAGGATGCTCCTCGATGGCCCTCGCCGAAAGAAAAATGCACACGTCCGAGCGATGCCAGGAGAGTAGGAAGACGCCGAAAAAAGATTGGAACCTGGGCATCCCAAAGTACCTCCTTTCAAAGACCCGCGTGCACGGGCGTCCCGTGCGTTTTTGTTTCACATGCTCCCCGACCACCCTTCGCCTGGAAAGTGGAGGGCAACTTGGGGCCTTCGGGTTGGGTTGGCGTGGCTTGGTAGGCGGTGACAGACGACGCCCCTTGGGGCACTGGAAGTAGCGGATGTCGGGTGACATGACGGTCAGGAAGTCGAACTCCCCCTCGCCGCGCCACAGGCCGGCCTCCTGCGCGGACGCCGTGCCCAGGGTGGTCCGCGAGCGCGGGGTGCAAGCGAGGAGGCGAAGGGCCTTCTCAGAAAGCGGCGACACACCTCGGGAGGCCTCGCGTCTTCTGGGAAACTGAGCCGGCGCCTTCGGAGGAGTCTTGGAAAGCTTCTCAGAAGGCCAGGGGGATTCCGAGCCTTCTGAGAAGGCCCGCCCCTTCTGACAGCCCCCCCCTCCATCCCCACCTTCATCCTTCCTTCGTCCCTCCTCCCTCCTCCCTCCTCTCTCCTCCATCATTCCTCCTCCACTCCTCCTCCCTCCTCCTCCCTCTTCCTCCCCCTCCTCGTCCTCCTTCTCCTCCTCCTACTCCTCCTCCTCCTCCTCCTTCCCCCGCCCTCGCTCGCCGCCGACGGGGGGCCCCTCCCCGCGGCGCGGGATCGCCGTCCGCGAGGCAGGTCTCGCCTTCTGTCGTCGAGAGCTCAGCGGCTTCCGCCGCCCCCCGACTCGCGCGGGAGCCTCCGTGATTCTTGCTCCAGATCTGCCCGGGCATCCCTGGATTTACCCCAATCTGTCTCGATATGCCTCGGCACATGTAGATTTCTTACTGAAAGCAACAAGCCATACCCCCACGGCCTGCTTGCGCTCCGCGCGGATTTCTTGGATCGGCGCTGGACACCCCCCATCCCTGGCGCGCGGGGCGCGCCAGGGGCGGCGCCGGAGGCGCCGCCAAGTGGGCCCAGCGTGGATCCAAGAAATGCGCGCGGAGCGCTAGAAATTTATGCTTATGGCGTTATTTCTTCTTCGAGATCTGTATCGATGCATCTGGACTCCCCCTCGACACTCTTACGGAAGGCGCGACCTTCTTACGGCTGGCGTGGCAAATATAGCGCGCAGCGCCGACCTCCGAACACCACACCATCCTCCCAGATGAGGTGTCCCCCGTGCACGCTGTACCCCTGTGAGGCGAAGGCAGACAGCTTGGCGACAGCGCACACACACACATTTTGCCTTCTCACCAGCAGGAGGCCAGAACTCGCACACCCAGGCCCGAGATAGCGCAGAAGTGGGGACAAAAACCATCAGCATTCTGCGAGGCGGTCGTGGAGCGAGGGATCTCCTTCTGTGCGCGCTCTCTCCCCCTGCCGAGGACCCCTCCGCGCGCGCCCATCCCCGAGGCGGGGGGGACGGCGTGGGATGTGCGGGCCGGCGGTGCCACACGGCACGCCATCTCTGCTAATGACTGATCTGTACACCCTGCGAAATGCTTTAGAAATCATGGGTTAAGAAATTCATAGTCTCAGAACTTGAATAAAAACCCAGAATGTCTATTCAAATCTTAGGATTTACTTTGAAACATTAAGAATAATCGAGACTCTGGCCGAAAATTTGGGCTTTCTTAAGCATCGCCCAGGGTGTACGGCTAGAGGCCTCCTAGATGGGGTCCGAGTGGATGGGGTCGGGGGATCGCGCCGAGTCGCCGATGCATCAACGATGCATCGACGATGCATCGGCGACGTCGGCGATGCGTTGGCGATGTCGGCGCGGCGAGAATCGAGCTCCACATCGAGCCGCATCGCCGATGCATCGGCGATGCGGCGTGATCCGTGATCCTCCGACCCCATCTACTCGGACCCCATCTAGGAACCCTAGAACGGCTGGATTTAGGTCGGGCATGTCCTCCCACAGGCGGAAGTTTCGACAAATGAAAAATAGTCAAACAACTACCAACACATTGCCAACAGTAGCAGAAATATCGTCCCCCGACTATTTTGTTTACTACTTTGGGATCTCCCTCCTGTAGAGGGACATGCCCGACCCGAGGCTGGATCCCGCACATCGATTGGAGAGCAGTCGTCAGGCCTTCAGGGACCCTGGGCCAGGGACAGCGGACGGACAGGAGGAGGAGGAGGAGGAGGAGGAGGAGGAGGAGGAGGAGGAGGAGGAGGAGGAGGAGGAGGAGAGGGAGGGAGGGAGGAGGAGGAGGAGGACGAGGAGGAGGAGGAAGAGGAGGAGGAGGAGGAGGAGGAGGAGGAGGAGGAGGATGGTCCGCGCACACGCGCGCAGGGCGAGAGGGGCGCGCACTCTCCGGGACTGGCCTCTCATCCTGAGCAGACCTGTTGACGGAGGCGTTCGTCGACCTGCACGGAGGAGGGGGCGCGGCGAGGCCCGAAAAGAACTCTGACGCTCCCCGCATGCCGGGCCTCGCTTGCACGCCTTTTCGGCCCAGCGCTGCTCGAGACAACTCGAGACGGCGGCGGCGGGGGGGATGCCATGCAAGTAGACTTGCCGGAGCAGAGACCTCCTAAATGGAGTCCGAGAAGATGGGGTCCGAGGGTTGCACCGCATCGACGATGCATCGCAAACGCATCGGCGATACATCGTCGACGTCGGCGATGCATCAGCGACGTCGACGTGAAGCAAATCGGGCTCCACATCGAGCCGCATAGGCGATGCATCGGCGATGCGGCGCGATCCTCCGACACCATCTACTCCGCCCATCTAAGATAGGAGGCCTAGATGTGAGCAGGGACCACCCGTCCCAGCATTCCTGTAGGCCTCCTGGCAGATGTTCTCAGAACAACCGAATCTTCTGAGAACAGCGACTGCTCCTCATAACATCAGAGCGCGTGGGCCCAAACAAGACCAGCCCCACACAAGAGGCCTGGACCGAGCCTTAAATAGGGGAACGAAAAATGACATAAACATAAAAACTCGGAGGTCCGCGCGGATTTCTTGGATCCGCGCTAGACCCCCCTCCCTGGCGCGCGGAGCGACCAGGGGCGGCGCCGGAGGCGCCGCGAGGGGACTCCAGCGCGGATCCGAGAAATCCGCGCGGACCTCCGAGTTTTTATGTTTTTGTCATTTTTCGTTTCCCCATTAAGGCAGACAACCTCGAGGTTAAAGCTCCTGCCTTCCCTTCCTCTTCTCTCCAACAGAGGCCAGGCGCCAAGGGCAGGAGAGCCCAGAATCGGATCGACAAGTCGCCTCGGAGGTCGACACGAGTTGCATCGGCGGAAATCGGCAGCCGAGTGGGGCAAAGCCGACTCGGCAAAAACCGGCGGGCCCGCAAGCCTCCAAAAAGAGACACCGGGACCCACATCGGAGTCCCGAGAGTCGCATCGAAGCGGAGGCGGAGACCACTCGGGTCGGGCGAAAGGGGGGGATAGCAAAGGGGGGTTTGAGAATCAGCTAACGTAGCTGATTTTCCCGGCTCCTCCTGGCGCCAGAGGCGGCTATGTGTCGAGGAATGGGCCCCTCGGTGAGGCCGAAACCAGCTGCACGCAGCAGATTTCGTAACCCCCGCTTTCCCTATCCCCCTCTTCCGTTCGGCCCGAACCACCGAGACCACATGGGAAACCGGAGGCATCCAGAGGAGCCGGGCAGGGGGCGCCGAGGCCGCCGGGCCAGCAGTGCCAGCCCCCCCGCGCGGAGCCGCCGCGGGAGGGCGCCGCGGGAGGGCGCCGCGGAGGGCGCCGCGGAGGGCGCCGCGGAACCGCAGCGGGAGGGCGCCGCGGAGGGGGGGCGCAGCGGCGCCGCCACGCGCCGCGCGCGGCGCCCTCGGCGGGCGGGGCGCGGCGCGCTCCGCCCTCGGACGGGGCGGTCGCGGCTGCCCCGGGGGGCGCCGCGGGGGCGCCGCGAGCCGCCGCGTCGGGGCAGAGGCGCGCGCTCTCTTCGCCGGGACGCGGGCGCGCTCGCTGGCGCTCGGCGGGCGGTGGGGCGCGCTCGGTGGCTCGAGCCCACGGCGGCGGCCATTAAGGCAGCGCGCGCGCGCGGCCGAGCAGCGAGGAGGGCGGACGCGGGGAGTCCAACGAACTCTGCGCCGCCCTCGCGAGCTCGAGTTTTGGAGAGCAGGGACCGGCCGTCCCGGCATTCCTACAAGCCTCGCGTGACAGGTTCGTGGAACCCAATCATGTTCTAGCAACAAAAAATAATGTCCTTGGAACACCAAGCCCGTGTGCTAAAACAAAACGGCGTTCTAAGAACATGTCGTGCAAGCTCCAGAGGGTTCTCAGAACATCCTGTGGTGGGCCCATCGCCAAGCCGGGACGCTTCGCCCCTGCTGGATGCTTGACGGCCCGGGGGTCCGGCGAGGGCCCCCAGAGGCCGCGGAGGGGCCGAGAGCCTCCCTCCCGCATCTACCCCTCGGGGGGGGGGGCTGCCCGGCAGGGGCGGCCGAGGCTGGCCCGCGGGGGGCGGGGCCCTGGTGGCGCACCCCGGGCCCGCCGCAGGAGCAGGCCGTGGCCAGCCCGGCGCGGAGAGGGCAACAGAATCCCCCCCCGGAGCGACCACCCCGAGAAGCGAAGCTGTCTAGTTAAAGCGCCGCAAGAAGGAGCTGAACAGGGCGAGGCTGTGAAATAAACGCCCAGGGCCGTTCAGCCAACGCCGATTATCGGGTCCGGGTGGTATGTCTTCCCTTGGGTCGTGGGCGGGAAGCATGCCCGTCGGTCGGAGAAAAGACAGTCGGACCTAGGCCAGAAGAACATCCCTCAAGAACAGGAAACCCTCCGTCGGCCAAATCAAGCAGGACATCCATGGGTAATTAACCTCCCCAAAGTGCACAAACACATCCAACAAACACGAATAACATTAGGGCACCCTCCCCGAACCGACCTCGATCTCATACCTCGGTCCGACTGTCGGTAGAAACGTGGAGTAGGAAGGCGTTGGACGTGGAGTGGGTTTCCGCCCGCCCCATAATGAGGAGCGAAGGGGGAAATCACTCGAATATTGAGGTAGGAAGGCAGCCGACTAGAGTAGATTGGGATCTGGGAGTCCAGACATACCTACTTCCAACGACCGACGTGTATCCAGAACTCATTCTTCCTTCCTTCCTAGCGCCACTGTGTTCAGGTGTCCAAGGGCGATAGCAGTGGAGTCCGCTCTGGCCACAGCCCCCATCTGTCAAGCGAAAACTGAGGGGAGCGGCCACGCAGGCGCGTCTAGACACCAGGGTGGCCCACAGAGAGAGGGGTGCCCGCAGATCCCCTGACGACCTCCGCAGGGTTCAAGAGGGAGTCGCTCATTTTCCAAACCGCGACGACCAAGGCCGAACCAAAAAACCTGGCCGGGGTGAAACAGGCGCAGCCGAAAATCCAACGCCTCAGCAGCGTCAAAGGAGGAGGAGGAGGAGGAGGAGGAGGAGGTGGAGGAGGAGGAGGGGGAGGAGGAGGAGGAGGAGGAGGAGGAGGGAGGAGGAGAGTGAGGGAGGAGGAGGAGGAGAGGGAGGAGGAGGAGGAGGGGGAGGGGGAGGGGGAGGAGGAGGAGGAGAGGAGGAGGAGGAGGGAGGAGGAGGAGGAGGAGGGGAGGAGGGGAGGGGGGGGGAGGAGGAGGGGAGGAGAGGAGGGGAGGGAGAGGGAGGAGGGAGGAGGAGGGGGGAGGAGGAGGAGGGGGACGAGGAGGAGGAGGAGGAGGAGGAGGAGGAGGAGGAGGGGGATGAAGAGGAGGAGGAGGAGGAGGAGGAGGAGGAGGAGCGAAGCGCACGACGACGACGACGTCCCGTCCCTACGCGCCTCCACCTCCACGATCTGGGCGTGTTAGCCTTAGATCTCGGAGCGCCGCCTTGGCCGCGGATATGTGGGTTTGCGGGGCCTGGCTGAGCGCAGGAGGGAGCAGACGTAAAGTGTGATATACATGTACAGCTATATATAGTTCTTCTAAAACCTGGATGGCGCAGTGCGTTACCCCCCAGCGCGCGAGTGGGTCTGAGGCCAAATCACGGTTCTGAAGGACAAGAGAAATCACAGAAGCGAGGCGAGGGCAGGTCGCATAATGGAGTTGTCTATCGGGGCAGTCATGGCAGCCTAGTATACACATGCTCTGTCCACGCTCACTCAGAATCCGATGCGTTGCCATCCATCCTCCTGCGGCCGTGCGCAGCCGCGCCCATGCCCGGGACGGCGGCGCAGTTTTCAAGAGCAGCCTCGTGGGCTCAAAGTTCACAGTATCAATCTCAAGTGAGCGACAGGGCCGCCATTTCTTCAGCCTCTTCCTGAACAGGTCAGGGAGGGTCGAGGCTGGCAGCAACGAGTAGCATGCCTGTAGAGCGGCGCGCTGCACTTTTTGTCGAGGAACAGCAGACTGGGCCGCGCGAGCGGCCTCAACAGCACGTTGACTAGCAAGACTCTGTGTACCATTTTTCGCATCATCCAGGACTTCAACGAGTGCTCGACACTGCCAGTGATCAGGGTATCGACGCGACCGAGGAAGAACAATGAGGCGACAATGGTCCCGATTCTCAGCATCATCATTGGTGCACCGGTCTAGCCATCGAAGCACGCGTTGAAACTCAGGAACAGTATCCAGGGCCATGCGCACACGAGTGGCCGTGCACAGCGTCAAGAGTGCGTTCACCTTTGGCCCATTCCACTCACGCAGGAAATGCCAGGCAACAGTGCTGAACGTGCCAATCGGAATGCGGAACGCAGAGGCGAGGGCACCCAAGTCCAGGTCGAACAGACGGCGAGGTGGAGGGGGAGACTGAGCGACATAACTCAACGCAGGCACAACGCGCGTCTGGTAGAGCACACCCGAGACAGACGTAGCCTGCACACCCTGGCCGATCGCTTTAGCCCGAGACTGGTACTTGTTGCAGGGCCCCTTCCAAGAGTCCTCAAGAGTGGCACCAGGTCCCACGAGCATGCCCAAGTAGAACAGCTTCGACGCCACCTGGAAGGACGTCCACTGCGGGAGGCAAAGCATAAGATATTGTGCGACTCTCTCTTGCAGCGCAGGCGTAAAGGCAGAGGCGACAGGTGCCAAGAGACACTTGGGCGGCTCGAGAGCGAGGTGTGCGACCCGCTCCGAGACTCCCATAATTCTGGCGAGCGTCCGCAAACTCTGAAGCCGTTTAAGTACTCCCCAAATGTCATCAGCACAAGCTCTGCTAATCCCCACCCCCCCCTTCTCCAAGGATACATACAAGTCATGAAGAGTGGGGGTAAGAGCAATAGCAAAAAACGATCCAGACAAAGCGTCACCCTGGATTATCCCAGACCGAATCCAGAAAGCAGAAACCATTGTCCCGCAGCGTGACGTGGCCCCCATCGATGGCAGCGCACAGGATATGCACGAACATGAGCAGAGCAGCAGGGCACCCCATACGTTGGAACACAAGATATGGATACTGCTGAGACAGACTTGGGAAGGCGCGCCCATAGTCCAGAGCATATAATATTGGACATTCTTCATCAGCTTCAGGTCGGTACGAGTATGCTCGGGCGACAGCATCAACTTCAGCAATATCCATTGCAAAGTTGCGGCCTCTCATAAAAACCTCGCTGCGAAGGTGGCACAAAAGCGTCAAGTGGTTTCTGAATCGCAAAGTTGACCGAGGCGGTGATGATCTTATAGCTCGCGTTCCTGAGGCCCAGGACCCTGACAGCATTGACATCCCTGGAGCATTCCCCAGCCTGTGTGTCACCATCGCATTCTCCTTTAGGTAAAAGGGCCTGCAGCGTCTTGCCCTCGCTTGCAAAAGGGGCGAAACCGCAGAACATGTCGAGCATCACGTCGTGCAAGAATTCCACTCCGTACGGGTTCGCTGCCCGCGCAGCATAGCACAAACGGTCACATCCAGGAGCAGAATCCGCGGCCCGTGCCAGGGCCTTCTTCATCACGTAGAGGATAGGAGGAGCACCCGACGAAAAGTCAACGGGCTGGACGAACTTATCCACGTATTTTTCAGCAGCCGCACGCGGCCGCGACTTGCGAGCGAAGATGTTGCCCCAATGATCCCCGAGAGCTTTGCGCCGAGCTTCAGGACCACCCACAGGGGCTCCGTCGACCAGGACATCCCGAAGAACGAGTCGACGAGCGAAAGGGACCCAGATACGAGCACGACGTTCCAGGGCCAGTAAGCGACGACGGATCCGAGAAGCTGAAACCCCTCCTCCATCCAGATCACCTCCTCCAACCTGTGCCTCGAGACGGATGCGAAGTTGCTCTCGATCCAACTTCGCGGCATTGGGCTGCTGCAGATTGCGCCACTGCATAAAGGATGCCGCGTGCACAAGCTCAACTCGAGAGCCATGGACTTCAAGGAAATCAGCCGCAGCAGAGTGGGATCCCAGAAGCCGCTCCGCAGCTAGGACATCTTGTCTCCACACTGCGCGCGATATGGCACGAGCCACCAGCAAGAGAGCGCGAGGATCGTGCGGCCGACGGAACGTGATACGATTACGCGCCTCACGGCTGGCCTCTGACATCAGATACTTGTATCTCTCTAGTCTCGGGGCGGAGCTCATGTTCTCCAGATGGGATTGTTCAGCCTCCGGGAAACTCTTCAGAATCGTTTTGAACTCAGCCGACATACATATATGCTTGGGGATGGGTCGCTCCTCATCTGCAGGGGGGCGACGCTTACGAAACAGGACAACATGCGCGGCATGGTCACATAACTTCTGCCTCGACAGAACCTCTGGTGCCCCCTCCACTTTGGGCGCGATCGTCATCTGCGTCAGAGCCCAGCCAGGCCACGAGCACCAAAATCGGTCAATGGCGGCGACAGCATCGGCCTTGGCATCGTGATGCGTCGCGGCCGCGGATGTAATCTCTACAGGGGAATCGAGTGTGGGAGACCAGACAGGGGCACGGGCGTGCAAGGGCCTGGGGACCCGCTGGGCCTCAGATGGCCGCGAGAAGCTCAACTTTTCCTCAGCGGCAAAGTTGAAATCACCGTGCACTATCACTACGAAGCTTTCAGGGGAGGCCTCAGACAACGCGCGATCCTGGGTAATCGCACCGCGCACATCCCGAATTCCATTCACAGTTAAATCATGATTGTGAACATTCCAATGGACGAGAGTGGTATCCCCATCCGAAAAGCAAGCTCTCAAAACTCGGCCAGCAACATGCGAGAGGGGGGTGGCGGTGACGCCATCAGGTGGTGAGGGCTGACCATTTTTGATCACACCAGACACCACCGTGGCTACCCCACCTCGGATGCGCTCAGCGGGACCCCCCCCGCAGAAGCTCGAGAATATCAGAGCCCCAGGGGGGGCCTTCTGGAAAAAGCTAGTTAGCTGGATTTTATCCTGCCGAACTTCCTGAATTTGCTGAAATCGAAGAGCCTAAGCACAGACGCTTCAAATGACCCAACGTCGCTGAAGCATGCTTACCTTCGTACTGGAGCAAAGCCCTACAATTCCAAGAGTTAAAGCGAAGACCACCCAGCGCCTCTGCATCCTGGAGAGAGGGCAGAGGGCAGACTGCAAAGAGGCGTGCGAATCTGCTAAAGACACCACTGCGGCTCAGCGTCTGGCTCAACAGCGCTGCTGATCGCGGTGGCGAGCACCTGCTTGTCGAGGCCGAGTTTGGTGAGCGTGGCGGCGTTCCAATGTACTTTCGTCGGAGTACGGCCCTCAAACACCTCCAGCTTGAGAAGCGGGCCCCACCCCACAGACAGCCAACCCCTCTCACGGTCGAAGAAGAGGCGGTGGGCAGCACCCACAGCAGGGGCCAGGAGCGACCTGACCTTGCGTCCCGTGATCTCGAGCTTGATGGTGCGCGGGTTCTTGTCAGCGCTGATATGTAACTTGGTGACTCCCTCTCCACTGTGCGTATCCACTTCGAACTGGCGCCACTGACCGTCCACGCGGAGCATAGAGAGAGCTTTGGCAACGCGACGAGCCGCGAGGCCTTTATCTCCAGCGACACGAATAACGAACACCCGTGAGAGAACATCACGGCACTCAATGGACCACCAGTCGTCAGCGAATCCAGCATCTGCAAGCCACGGCTGCAGCGCCTCCTGCACCTTGACCTTCGACACGAGCTTGCCCGCGTTGACCTTGATGATCGAGTAGTCCACCTCGCGCTCGAACGATGGCGAGAAGACGATGGGCTTGTTGAGCTTCTGGTTGGCAGTGACCAGGGCCTCCTGCAGCAGCTCGACACTCTCCTTAAGTGCGACGATATCTTCTGAATGTGCCTCAACCTTCGTGTCCACAGACGCGATGATGGCCGATAGGGAATCGTACTTCTGCGTGAACTCACGACGAAGCTCTCCCAGCCGAGGGTTGAGAGTATCTGGAATCTGCTTGTCCAGTCGCTTCGGGAGCGACGCCATCTCGGCCTGGCACTTCTGGAAGCACTGCTCAAAGTGAGACTTGAAGGAGTTAGCAATGGTCTCGGACTCGCTCGAAATGGCCTCCGTGACTGACTGGGCGACCACACTGTCAACATCCCTCTTGAGCGCTTGGAACTGGTCGGACACAATGCTGGTGCAGAGCGCGCGGATGTGCTCCTCAGAGAACTCACCCATGGAGACCTCCCCGTCGCTGTCCTCGGCAGCCATGTCTGTGACGGCAGGAGGAGCAATGGGAATCGGAACAGCCGCACCACGAGCAGCACGAGCAGCACGTTGCCAACGAGGAGTGACAACCTTCGCCTTGCCGGCTTTGATGACCCCAGCACCGCCATGCGTCGACATCCGACAGACAAAATGACTGTGTTCGAACTCGCGCGCGGGGCTGAGTGGGGGAGCCCAAATCCCCCAGTGAAGGCTGAGAAAAAGGGATGCCAGGCAGAACTGCCTTGCCTGCCGCGGATTAGCGGTATCCCTGCCTGCCTTGGGGCTGGAAGCCCCCAAAGCCATAGTCTTGAGCCAAAATGGCTACGGAGGAGGAGGAGGAGGAGCGGGGGGAGGAGGAGGAGGAGGAGGAGGAGGAGGAGGAGGAGGAGGAGGAGGAGGAGGAGGAGGAGGAGGAGGACCGTGGACACGGGGCGTCTTCGTGCGCGGAAGCCCCGCGTGGGAACGCACCCGGGCGGCCCCGCACCCACGGGAGCCCGCGCCCCGGAGCGCAGGCCGCGCCCGGGACGCGAGCGGGTCCTGCGCGGGAGGGCTCCGCGTGAGCACACTCCGCGGCCGCCGCGGGCCGCCAGCGCGGCACGCCGCGCGAAGAAGAGGAGAGGGCGCCCGCGCGCGGCCTGTGCGCGGGACGTTTGCGCGCGGATGCTGCTCCGCCGATCCCGGGTGCTCCACCGCTAGAGGCATGGCATGGAACGGCCCCGAAGTCAGGGCGGTGCAGCTGTGTTTCAGCCAGGCGTTTTCACCCGAACATCGGGTCCTGGGGCCATCACAGATCGGTCCGGCTCGAAGTGCCGCAGAAGGATTGGGTCAAGGTCCCCAGTCGTGATTTTGTTGTTTTGCTACAAGTCTGATGTCAGGGTACAGTCAAGATGCTGAAGTAATCCTGTGCCCCTGATAGTAACAGGGTGGAGATCAGTAAATTCGGGGTTCGGGGAGGATGAGCAATTCATCGTCATGGCAATTCGCATGTACGATGATGCGTTCGTGACCTGGAAGAGCTGAAATGGCGGCTGGTGAGAATCGCATAGCCCTGCCACGCGTTGGTGCCTTGGGGAAGCTGAAAGAGTGAGAACCCCATAGCCTGGCCACACGTTCGTGACTTTGGAAAGCTGATGTGGAAAACACGATGTGCCACACGTTCGTGACATGGGGGAAAGCTAAAACTAATGAGCATCCCATACGTAGCCCTGTCGCACCTTCGTGATTTGGGAAAAGTAGAATTATGATAATCCCACAGCCCTGCCACACATTCCTGGGTTAGGAAAAAACTGGAATGGTGAGATGCCCATGTCCCTGCCACGCGCTCGTGATATTGCTGCTGCTCACCAGAGGAGATGGTGGCAGCTTCGACTCGCGCCTCCCCCGGCGGTGGGGAAGTTCGGCCTCGCGGCCCCCTTCCCCCCCGAACAACTCTGCCTTGGCACGGGGCAATCAGCTCTCAGGTCTCAAGGGGCGGAGGCGGAGGAGGAGGAGGAGGAGGAGGAGGAGGAGGAGGAGGAGGAGGAGGAGGAGGAGGAGGAGGGGGGGGGGGGGAGGAGGAGGGGGGGGGGGGGGGGAGGAGGAGGAGGAGGAGGAGGAGGAGGAGGAGGAGGAGGAGGAGGGGGAGGAGGAGGAGGAGGAGGAGGAGGAGGAGGAGGAGGAGAAGGAGAAGGAGGAGGAGGCGGAGGAGGGGTGTCCCCTTTCCTCCCGGGCGCGCGGTCAAGGGCCACCCTGGGCTCCGGAGGGCCGCTGGCCAAGTGGGCCGCTCCGCAGCTCCAACGGTCGGGCGCTTCGCCCCGCCGTGCCCGCGGGCCGCCCGGCGATCGCAGACAAAAGGCCCCCCGATCGCTCCTCACGCGGCGTGCCCTCGGGCAGCACGGTGGCGACGCCTGCACGGCCGGACCTGGGCCAGAAGGACGTCCTTCAAGAGCAGGGTGCCCGCCGTCGGCCAGGACAGACAGAGCATCCGAGGGCACCCTGGCCCGGGGTGCACGCGAGCGTCCAGCAAGCACGAAGGGCATCGGGGCAGCCTCCCCGCACCGACCTCGATCTCGGACCTCGGTCCGGCGGTGCGCACTCGGCCCAGTGGCCCCTCGTCCAGTACGAGGGTGGTGTCAGGGTGCAATGAGCTCGGGATGCGCTCCAGGACATGCGGAGCGCCTATCTATCACGGTCCCAGTCTCCGGGGCACGCGCGGCGAGGAGGAGGAGGAGGAGGAGGAGGAGGAGGAGGAGGAGGAGGAGGAGACTGGAGCGGCTCGTCCTCACGAGTTCTGGCTCCTCTGCCTACTCTCCACTGGCTTGGGACGGTCTTCGGCGGTCGTGCCTCACGCTCATCGGCGGTGTCGGGGAGCCTTCGGCTCAGAAGCTTGACTTAGTTGTGGCCGACGAAGAGCGAACGTAAACCTGTCCGCCGTCGGGGGCGCCTGCCCCACGGCGGCTGTAAACTTTATACCCCGACGTGCTACCGGAAGGGCATAAACTGTCCAGCCTCCCTGGGGCAGGCGTCCCAGGCGGCGGTTCGTCGTCTGCCACCAGTTGCGTCTTCGTCTGCCAGTATAGACCTGCGCCTGCAGCCGTTCTGCCAGCAGATGCGTCAGACAAAAGGGCCCGGATCGCACCGTGAGCGGATCGGATCGCCCGCGAGGTGCCCCCGAACCGCATCGAGATCGGATCGCCGCTCCTGGCCCCCCGCTGGCCACGGCAGGTGCTGGCGAGGCGAACCGAATCGGAATCGCGGCCCCAGCCGGTAAATCGAGTCGCCCCATTGGGGGGCTACTACGCTGGATTCGGTCGCGGATAAAGCGGGATCAAGCGGGAATAAGCTGGATTAAGCGGGACCACGCCGGATTAAGCCTGATTTCGGACCAGGGCAAAGTCAGAATTTGACCTTCCAAGAGTTGCATCCGAATTTCCATGACGGAACACCGAACACGGACCAGACCCCGTGTCGCGCGGAGCGCGACAAGGGCGGCGGCAGAGGCTACGCAGCCAAGGGGTTCCAGCGCAGGTTCCGGAAATCCGCGCTGAGCTCCGAAAACAAGTGCTCATGCAATTTGCAGAAGTTCGGCATGCGGCCGCCATGTTTCTTATCCTCCGCCCTCCTCCTCCTCCTCCTCCTCCTCCTCCTCCTCCTCTTCCTCCGCCCTCCTCCTCCTCTTCCTCCGCCCTCCTCCTCCTCCTCACTCTCCGCTCCGGCACTCGTCCATCAACCGACGGCCTGCTCCTTCCCCATCCTCGCCTGCCTCCGGCGCGCCGGACGCCTCTCCTGAGCCAGCTCCAGCAGCCCGGGGTGCAGCATGAAGTTCTCGGTGTCCTCGGGCTCCACGCGCCGGATGATGAAGTTGTTGGCCACCACCTGCGGCTTCTGGCCGGCACGTGCGGGACGTGAGTGAAGGGGCCCCAGGACACACAAATAAATACACACAAATAAAAATATTCCCCATATTTTCCTATATTTTCTGGGTTTCTGTCTTCCCAACCACTTCCCATATTTTCCCATATTTTCTGGGGAATCGAGGATTAATTGTGTCTGTGTGTTTCTTTTCCTCCTGAGTGAGCACCGTACCCCGCGAGGGCCGTCCAAGTCCGACAGCGGCCGCTGTCGAGCAGGCGCCTCTCTGTCTCGAGCGGGCGCCGTCCGCGGCGACAGCGACAGCGACTCCTCGACAGTGGGCAGGAGCTGCTGCCGGTCGCCTAGAAGCGGGGATCTTCTGACCGCAGGTCAGTCCAGAACCGGGCCAGTCAGGCCTTGCAGGATCCTGCAGGATCCTGCAGGATCCTGCGCCCAAGCCCGGGTCAATGCAACCCTGGCCCATGCAAGATCTGGCGCTCTGGCTGACCCCCGTTTGCATTGACCCCCGTCTCTTGAGCCCCGACAGAAGCCTCCTAGGAGGGGTCCCGACAGGGCACGCACGCGAGGGTGGGCACGGGGGGAAACCGCCCAATGGCAGCCCGCTCCTCCCCTGCCTTCCCGTATCTACCCGCTCACTCCGTCCCTGGAGCGGGGCCCCAGCGAGTGACCACCTTGCCGGCCTCAAGAATATAAGATACACCACCACCAGGTCGACTCCTCCTCCCTCCTCTACCCTCCTGCTCCTCTCCTTTCCTGGGGGAGGGAGGGGGCGAAGGAAGTGGTGCTGGTGCAGATGTTGGGGACCCGTCTACCTGCCCCCTCTCCCCGCCAGAAGACACCCGCGCCCTCGACCCCGAGGCTGGCCACGGCGACAGCAGCACCGAAAACCGATCGAGCCGACAGCGACACCGACACCGGGGCCGAGAGCGACGGGCCGACTGCGGCCCCCCCCCAAAAAAGCGACGCGCCGCGGCCACGGCACGAAGACAGAGCGGAACACCGAACCAACCGAACGCAACCCACTGCGACGCAGCCGAACCGACCGAACCGCGAACTCTCCTGGACTCGGGGATCTACGTAGGGAGCCCACAAAGGACGTACGCGCCCAGCTATGTACATGAACACGGCCCCTCGATTCGCGACACCGGCCGCGTGATACGAACATTTGTGCAATGCGTGCTCTCGAAACCAGCGGGGATTCATGTACATGTACGTCCTTCTTTCGCTCCTGACTACGGTCTACGGACCCGGGTCCATCCAGGCCCGTGTCGGTCGGGCCTCGGGATCCTGCAAGATCCGGCAGGAGCCTGCACCCGAGCCCGGGTCCGCGCACCCCTGGCCTTGCAGGGCCCTGCAAGATCCGGTGCTCGGACTGGCCCCCGTTTGCGTCGGCCCCCCTCCCCTGAGCCCCGATGTCGGGGGCGGCGGCCAAGAGGGGGGCGTCCAAGAGGGGGGGCGCAAATCAATCATGGCCGGCGGCATGTGCGCGGCCCGGGGGAGGGGACCCAGGGACGTAATGGAAGAAGGAGAGGCGCCATGGAAGCTGGGGAGGTATCGTGGCCCCCGCCATGATACCCCCCCCTGTAGTCATCAACCCCCTCTTTGCCGCCCCCGACTATTGAAGGGGCCCTGGGACACACAAATAAATACACACGAATTAAAAGTTTCC
This sequence comes from Prorocentrum cordatum, assembly GCA_963575745.1. Taxonomy (NCBI): domain Eukaryota; class Dinophyceae; order Prorocentrales; family Prorocentraceae; genus Prorocentrum; species Prorocentrum cordatum. The sequence continues at coordinate 492,831 of CAUYUJ010003191.1, forward strand.
CCATATGTTCCTATATTTTCTGGGGACGACAACTGATTGTGTCTGTGTGTTTCTTTCCTGAACTATGGGCCCTCGGTGCACCCTCCGCCGGGCCCTCGCGCACCAGGGGCGCCACGGGCCCCGCCGAGCCCCCGCGGGGGCCACGCAGTTCGAGGGCCAAGGGCGGAGCGCCGGGGCGGAGGCTCTGGGTCTGTCGGGTCGTCCTGGCGCCGACGACGACGGCGGAAGGACCAGAAGTCAAACAGTCCCCCCGCCAAATTAACCACCCCGACACGCGAAGCCGCTCAGTAAACGCGCCCAAAGGAGGAATCGAACAGGGCAGGGCTGTGTAGTAAACGCCCCAGACCGTTTAGGAAACGCCAGTTGTCCGGTCTGGGTGGCTTTTCCTCCCTTGACAGGCGGCGGGGCGAGGCACGCCTTCCTGGTGCTCTGGGGGCTACGCAGGGCCACGCCTGCAACGCCCTGCAAGAGCAGAGCTGGCGGTTAGGTCAGGCACGTCCTCCAGCAGGCGGAGTTTTGGAAGAAATATTAAGCATGCAAAAACGCTGAAAAGTAGTCAGAATAGTCCTCAAGTTATGCTTGCACTATCCCTGAAGATTGAAGATTCCTCTTGTAGAGGGACATGCCCGACTGAAGGCTACGAACGATCTCGCCTGCAATGCCCGGCAAGAGCAGACCTGGCGCGGGAGTAGCTGCGTGCCTGCCGCGTCTGTTCGTGCGTCGGTCGCGGACGACGGCGGAAGGCGACGGGGCCATGGGGGGCCTTTTTTCGGAGTGCCGAAGCGCGGAGCGAAGGCCCGCCCCAGCAGTGTTTCGAGAAACTCGCATTTGACCCAACATGGCGGCCCCAAGACTCAAGGCATCCTTATGTCGGGCATGTCCTCCAGTAGGCGGGGCTTGAAGGAAAAATATAAAATAGGCAAGAAGTTACGATAAATAAGCCAGAGCAACAAACAACCGTCACAATACAATTCTGGAACAATTCCTGAAGATTCCTCGTGTAAAAGGGACATGCCCGACTTTGAAAGGCCCCCCCCCCGCCCCCTCTGCTCGACTCCCTCAGCTCCGCAACCCCGTGCCCGGCAAGACTCAAAACCGAGACTGGCGAAACATGCAGATGAGGTCAGAGGATCGCGTTGCATCGCAGATGCCTCGCCCATTCACTGGCGATGCATCGGCGACGTGACCGATGAATCCGCGACGTCGGCGTGAAGAAAACCGGCTGCCACATCGAGCCGCGTCGCCGATGCATCGGCGACGCGGCGCGACCCACCGACCACATCTACTCGGACCCCATCTAAGATCGGGGAGACGTAAGACTCGGGTTCGAAGGACTCGGCTTGGCCCGACTGGGCCATCACGAAGACGACGAGGCCCAACCTGAAATTTGACGCGACCTTCCGCTGCAAACGTCTCTCTCACGGAAACTGGACAGTCAGAATCCAGGACGCGCTCGTCAAAAACTGGCGGCGATCGAGGGGGGGGAGGAAGAGAAGAAGAAGACCTTCTCCGAAGGCGGCGGGACTTCTCGGACGCCCTCGCGCCTTCTGAGCTTCGGGGAAGGCGTGAACAGCTTCTCAGAAGGCCCGCCCCCTTCTCGCTGCCTCGCTCGCCGCGGACAAAAAGCGTCGCAACCCCGAGTTCTGGCGCACTCCCTCCTCCCTCCCTCCCTCCTTTTCCTCCGTTTCCTCCTTTTCCTCCTCCTCCTCCTCCTCCTCCTCCTCCATCCTCCTCCTCCATCCTCCTCCTCCTCCTCCTCCTCCTACAGGAGGCCTGGACTCGAGCAGAGACCGACCGTCCCTGCACTCCTGTTGGCCTACTGGTGAATGTTCTCAGGAGTGAGTGGGGCATGTCCCCCTGCAAGCGGATCCTGGACGATCGATAGAACATACGCAACCCAGACAAAAAAACAACATGGCCAAACAATCGTCCCTTGCCAATTGTTTGACGATGTGTGAATATCCCTCCTGTAAGAGACACGCCCGACATAATCTTAGAACGAAGACTGTTGTAATGACAACGACCATGTGCTTGTAACATCGACGCAGGTTGGTCAAGATAAGACCGTCTCGGCCAGAAACGTTCTCAGACCATGCTGTGCAAACCAGCAACGGCTCCCAGATCATCCTCTGGTGGGCATGCAGGCGGGTCAGGGCGCCTCACCACGAGCCGCGTCTCCGATACATCGGCGATGCGGCGCGATCCTCCGACACCATCTGCTCGGGCCCCAGTTGAGCGACGAAAGGAAACGGGTCCTGCGCGAGAGGAAGTCCCGACCCCACGCGATGGCTTACGCGACCCGCCAGCGCGGCACGCCACACTGGAAACGAGGGCGCTGAAGCGCGGCCCTACGCGGGGAACTCGCGCACAAAAATCGGCGCCAACGACCCCGTCTTCTTCCGTCGCCCCCACTCCATTTCCGTGGCCCTCTCCTTCGTGCCGATCTGGCGCGGCGCTGTGGCGCCCCCGGCGTCGCGCTTTCTTTCACGTGGACCACAGATCGGGGGGTGCTGAAGGTGCCCCTGGCCCAGCCCCCAGCTTTTCGCTCCATCTTGGAGCCCCTGGGGCCCTCTGGGCCTCCTGAAGGGGCACTCTGGAGGCCGTGGGGTCCTCCCTGGAAATCATGGGGGGCACCTTCGAGGGGCAAGTCGAGCAACAGGGAGGTGAACCCCCTCCAAGGGACCCGCTTTGCATCTCGAGCGCTTCCCTAATATTACCAGCCTCGAACGTATCCCGATCCCTAAGATTGACACGCCAAAAGGCGATGACAATCTTAGGGATTCGCCCTCAAAACACAAGGGAATCCCTAATATTGGCATCGTGATGAGGAGGTGCCCAGCATGGGGATAGGGATATGTTCCAGGCTGGTAAGAATAGCGGCCCGCCACGGCGCCCAGACTGAAAGGGGTCCCCACCCGTGGCCCGAAGACCATATGGGCAACACGCTGTATAATGTATACAGTCATCGACCTGACCTACGGAACGATAAATAAGGAACGAAGCCCCTTTTTACCCAAGGGGAAAGTAACGCATCAGGCACGGTAAGTAATACATAACACATCGGGAACGAACAATAACGCATACAAGCCTAAGGAATGACCGAGCCCCTTTTGAAAACCAAGTGTTCCTTTTTCAAGCCGATCACTGTACTCCCTCCCCACCGAACCCAGAGTTGAAGTGTCCGTTGGTCCCTCGCGCCTCGCCTCGCGCGCGCCACTGCCGACTTTTTGTTCGGGGGGCGGGATGGGTTATTGAGTTGTTGGATGCACTCCGTCGTGGCGTTGGCTAGGTGTTGACACTTCTTGCCCACCCACCGTAGAGGCTCGGGCGTTGGCAGAACTGGGTTTAGTGGGACCTGGTTTAATGACGTGTACTGGGGGACGCCCCCCCCCGCCCGTTCCACTGACCGGAACTGCCGTCACCCGAAAAAACACCAGCTACGGCAGACGTGGTTTAGCGATTCTGGCAAACTCAGGGGCTCCAGGGCGGGTCCCCCTTACCTGGGGTCCTGGCTATACCCGAGAGGCTTAATGGGAGTGGTAAGCAGAAAAAAACAGAAGAGCCGCACAGGGGATCGCAAGGGGGCGGGGAGCGCGAGGACGCCGGGCCCAGAAGCCGTTTCGTCGGAGACTCCCTCGCATGTATGGAGAGCACTCGTGCTCTCGCCTAACTGCCAGCACTTTCGGTCTGGACGGCCCCGACACCATGTAGTAAAAGTTTGCCCCCTGGGGTGCACATGGCCGTGCTCTGCTGCCTCTCGGGTGCCCTGCTGCGGAACTGTCTTGACGGCTCAGAGGCCCGGCAAGGCCTCCTGGACACTGAACGTGGGGGGAACAAGAGGCATGCAGTCGTGATTTTGTCGCGACGCAAGGGGTCTGGGCTCAACCCCACTCGTCGAACGTCGATCCCCGAACCTCTCTGCCTCCTCGCAGGCGAGTTCTCGCCCTCCGGAACGTCAGGGCTACTTCCTGGTCCCGTCCCATCCAGTGGTGGGTCAGACACTGCCGCCCTGCCCTGTCCTGGGGTGCTCCCTGACCAGAATCTCGCGAAGCGGATCCAGAAACGGCGACGCGAAACCTGCGGGAGGCCCACCAAAGGGCCGAGAGCGCCTCGGAGCACCTCGGGCCTCGAACGTCGAACCGCTCCCCCTCCTCAAACATTGAGAGCCTCGAACATCGAGAGCCTCGAACATCGAGGGACAAATTTTGGGCCTCGAACGTCGAATCGCTCCCCCTCCTCACGAGCGACTCATCGCCCCCACCTCGGCGGCGCACGCGCGGGCGGCGCGAGGGGGGGGCCTGCTCAGAAGGCGTGGGGCTTCTTCGAGGTCCTCCCAGCCTCCAGGAAGGCAGCCGGGAACCCCCGAGAGCCCACCACCCTGCCTTCCCGGAGCCTGGCCATCGCTCGGACGTCCGTTCCCTGTTTTTTTTTGTTTGGTTTTGTGCGTGGTTTTTTCGCCAACTGATCAAGGATGCTCCTCGATGGTCCTCGCCGAAGCAAAAGTTCACACGTCCGAGCGATGCCAAGGAGCGGGGGGACACAGAGGCACCAGTGCCGCCTCTCCTCAGACCTCCCCCGGAGGGCGCTCCGCGTGGGCCTCCCCGCGCGCTCCGCCCGCGCCGCCGACGGGAGGCGGCCCCGCTGCTCGCGAGCGGGAGCATGCAACTCCCCACTGTCCGCGGCCCGCGCGGCTCGCTGTCTGGGCAGCGCCTCGGCCCCACTCCCTCGCCGCCCTCCTCGTGCCCAGTTGGGCCGGCGCTGCTTCGTCGGCCCGATCCACGGCGAGGCGAGGCGAATCCAGCCGTGGCGACGAGGGCTCTCCACGACGAGCACAGGCATCGGTACCGTTGCCATCCCCCCTGTGCGCGCCGCCAATCCAGGCGCCCCGTCCCCAAGAGACGGCCCCAGTCGATGTCCCGACCTCTGCTCTTCCCCGGGGCCCGTTTTTCGAGCAGGGGATCGACTACAGAATCGACCCACCCAAGAATCAATACGTTCGTCGAGTCTACGGAACAGAAACGC
>CAUYUJ010003191.1:502852-550352 GCA_963575745.1 Prorocentrum cordatum
TCAGCCTCAGCCTCAGTCTGCCTTCAGCCTCGGCCTCAGCCTCAGCCTGCCTCAGCCTCAGCCTGCATCAGCCTCAGCCTCAGCCTGCCTCAGCATCAGCCTGCCTCAGCCTCAGCCTCAGCCTGCCTCAGCCTCAGCCTCAGCCTGCTTCAGCCTCAGCCTCAGCCTGCTTCCTCAGCCTCAGCCTCAGCCTCAGCCTCGGCCTCAGCCTCAGCCTCAGCCTGCCTCAGCCTCAGCCTGCATCAGCCTCAGCCTGCTTCAGCCTCAGCCTCAGCCTGCATCAGCCTCAGCCTGAGTCTGCCTTCAGCTTCGGCCTCAGCCTCAGCCTGCCTCAGCCTGCCTCAGCCTCAGCATCAGCCTGCCTCAGCATTCAAAATGTGGCCAGGGAATGGAATTCTGGGAACTCGAAGAACACGAAGTGGCCTACAGTTTGCTCCGGGCATTCAAAATCATACCCAGGAATGGAGTTCTGGGAAGTCCAAGAGCACGAAGTGGCCTACAGTTGGCTCCGGGCATTCAAAATGTGGCCCGGGAATGGAGTTCTGGGAACTCGAAGAGCACGAAGTGGCCTACAGTTGGCTCCGGGCATCCAAAATGTGGCCCGGGAATGGAGTTCTGGGAACTCGAAGAGCACGAAGTGTGTGACTGTTGCATCCGGCCCTCCAGAATGTGGCCCGGGAATGGCGTTCTGGGATGTCGAAGAGCACGAAGTGTGTGACTGTTGCATCCGGTTATTCTAAATGTGGCCCGGGAATGGCGTTCTGGGATCTCGAAGAGCACGAAGTGTGTGACTGTTGCATCCGGGTATTGAGAATGTGGCCTGGGAATGGAGTTCTGGGAAGTCGAAGAGCACGAAGTGTGTGACTGTTGGTGAAAAACGAGCCCGGCACCTGCCGCCCGGCAACTCCCAACACCTGCCCGGACCCCCCTGTGGAGTGATCTGCTGCTCTCTTTTGATCCCACTAGAAACCTATCAGTCTTCGCTGTTAGGTACGCAGTGTCTATCACCCGGACGCCATCAGGGGAAAGATTCGGGAGCAGAAATGAGGCCGGCGCCTCAACGAGAGCAGCATTTTGGGAAAAAATGACGCCGGCGCGAGAGCAGCATTTTGGGAAAAAATGACGCCGGCGCTCAGCGAGAGTCGTTTCCCGGGATTATCCGAAAGAAAGCATCGGGTGGCCGCTTTCATGTGGGGCTCATATGGGGCCACGAAGCGCTGCCTTGGATGGGGGAACCGCATGCGGACTGCGCCACCGGGGCGGGCCTTCGGTGGAGCTCCCTATGGGGCTACGAAACGCTGCCCTGGGTGGGGGAACCGCATGCGAACTGCGCCACTGGGGCCTTCGGTGGAGCTCCCTATGGTGCCACGAAACGCTGCCCTGGGTGGGGGAAACGCATGCGAACTGCGCCACGGGGGCTTTCGGTGGAGCTCCCCATGGGGCCACGAAGCGCTGCCCTGGGTGGGGGAACCGCATGCGAGAGCAGCCACTGGGGCCTCCGGTGGAGCTCCCTATGGGGCCACGAAACGCTGCCCTGGGTGGGGGAACCGCATGCGAACACCCCCACTGGGGCCTTCGGTGGAGCTCCCTATGGGGCTACGAAACGCTGCCCTGGGTGGGGGAACCGCATGCGAACACCCCCACTGGGGCCTTCGGTGGAGCTCCCTATGGGGCTACGAAACGCTGCCCTGGGTGGGGGAACCGCATGCGAACACCCCCACTGGGGCCTTCGGTGGAGCTCCCTATGGGGCCACGAAACGCTGCCCTGGGTGGGGGAACCGCATGCGAACACCCCCACTGGGGCCTTCGGTGGAGCTCCCTATGGGGCTACGAAACGCTGCCCTGGGTGGGGGAACCGCATGCGAACACCCCCACTGGGGCCTTCGGTGGAGCTCCCTATGGGGCCACGAAACGCTGCCCTGGGTGGGGGAACCGCATGCGAACACCCCCACTGGGGCCTTCGGTGGAGCTCCCTATGGGGCTACGAAACGCTGCCCTGGGTGGGGGAACCGCATGCGAACACCCCCACTGGGGCCTTCGGTGGAGCTCCCTATGGGGCCACGAAACGCTGCCCTGGGTGGGGGAACCGCATGCGAACACCCCCACTGGGGCCTTCGGTGGAGCTCCCTATGGGGCCACGAAACGCTGCCCTGGGTGGGGGAACCGCATGCGAACACCCCCACTGGGGCCTTCGGTGGAGCTCCCTATGGGGCCACGAAACGCTGCCCTGGGTGGGGGAACCGCATGCGAACACCCCCACTGGGGCCTTCGGTGGAGCTCCCTATGGGGCCACGAAACGCTGCCCTGGGTGGGGGAACCGCATGCGAACACCCCCACTGGGGCCTTCGGTGGAGCTCCCTATGGGGCCACGAAACGCTGCCCTGGGTGGGGGAACCGCATGCGAACACCCCCACTGGGGCCTTCGGTGGAGCTCCCTATGGGGCTACGAAACGCTGCCCTGGGTGGGGGAACCGCATGCGAACACCCCCACTGGGGCCTTCGGTGGAGCTCCCTATGGGGCCACGAAACGCTGCCCTGGGTGGGGGAACCGCATGCGAACACCCCCACTGGGGCCTTCGGTGGAACACCGCCCTGGGTGGGGGAACCGCATGGGGCCTTCGGTGGAGCTCCCTATGGGGCCACGAAACGCTGCCCTGGGTGGGGGAACCGCATGCGAACACCCCCACTGGGGCCTTCGGTGGAGCTCCCTATGGGGCCACGAAACGCTGCCCTGGGTGGGGGAACCGCATGCGAACACCCCCACTGGGGCCTTCGGTGGAGCTCCCTATGGGGCCACGAAACGCTGCCCTGGGTGGGGGAACCGCATGCGAACACCCCCACTGGGGCCTTCGGTGGAGCTCCCTATGGGGCTACGAAACGCTGCCCTGGGTGGGGGAACCGCATGCGAACACCCCCACTGGGGCCTTCGGTGGAGCTCCCTATGGGGCCACGAAACGCTGCCCTGGGTGGGGGAACCGCATGCGAACACCCCCACTGGGGCCTTCGGTGGAGCTCCCTATGGGGCCACGAAACGCTGCCCTGGGTGGGGGAACCGCATGCGAACACCCCCACTGGGGCCTTCGGTGGAGCTCCCTATGGAGCCACGAAGCGCTGTAATGGGTGGGTGAAACGCACAGAGGAGGGAGGAGAGGGAGGAGGAGGGAGGAGGAGGGGGAGGAGGAGGAGAGGAGGAGAGGAGGAGAGGAGAGGACGCGGGCACCGTCTCTTCAAAACGAGGACCCAACACCACAGGATGGTTGGGAAAAACAGTGCGCGGGATTTTCCGGGCATCCTGTGTTTGAAAAAAAACAGTACGCGGAGGGTGCGCGGCTATCACCTGGACGCCATCAGGGGAAGAGGGAGAGTATATTCATATTGAGTAATTGTGGAGGGGAGGGGGGGAGGAGGAGGAGGAGGAGGAGGAGGAGGAGGAGGAGGAGGAGGAGGAGGAAGGAGCGGAGGAGGGAGGAGGAAGGAGGAGGAGGAGGAGAGAGGAGGAGGAGGAGGAGGAGGAGGAGGAGGAGGAGGAGGAGGAGGAGGAGGAGACGGCGGGGGAGGAGCAGGAGGAGGAGGAGCAGGAGGAGGAGGAGAAGGAGGAGGACGAGGAGGAGGAGGAGGAGGAGGCGGCTCCCCGCGGGGGGCCCACCGCGACGTGGCCGTCGGGCACCCGCTGCGCCGCCCACAGCGCCCCGCGCCGGCCCGCCCACGCGGCGCCCGGGTGCTCCGGAAGGCCGCCGGAGATGTGGAAGACCCAGGCCTCGATCCGCGGGGGGAGTGCCGTAGGAGAGGGGCGAGGGGGAGCAATGCCTATCGGAGAGGGGAGGGGGGAGAGGGGAGGGGAGAGGGGAGAGGGGAGGGGAGGGGGGAGTGGGGAGAGGGGAGAGGGGAGGGGGAAGGGGGAGCAATGCCCATAGGCGAGGGGAGAGGGGGGCGATTCCCACAGGAGAGGGGAGAGGGGGGAGGGGGCCTGGGAGACTCGGGCCTCGATCGACGGGGCGAAGGGGGGGCAGGGCCCACAAGAGGTCGTTTTTGGTTTCCCCGCGTCAACCTGACCTTTCCGCTTAGGGCAGCCCCATGTACAGCCCACGCACATGATAAGGATGCATGATGAGGATGCAAGGCCCCCTGAAAGGTGATGTCGGCACTTTTCGAGCGGGGCGCGGCCGGCGAAAGTTACCAAGCATGGGCCGAAGGGGCAAAGATGGCAGGGCAACCTCGGAAATTTGCTCTCGTGCCTCCTGTCTAGCCAAAACAACCCTAGCCCTTTTGGGGGGAACCTAAGCTAGGAGGGCCACAAACATTAGGGAGAAGGGGTCTTTTCTGCAGATGCATCAAACCACCACCCGGTGCTGTTCTCCCTCATGCAAAGACGGGGACCTCAGTGAGGTCACGTCTTCACTGTGTTATTTGGGTCAGGGGCTCTTGCTTCCTCCATGGCTTACTATGCAGTTTGAATGTATGCCCGCGCGTACCAGTACTGCCCTCCGGAGCTGCGCAACCGACACAATCAGGCTATCCAGGAGGTAGGGGGGGTGGGCGGGCGGGCCGATAACCAGGGTCCTCCGCGTAGCAGAACTGATTGACCCTAACATGGACTTTCTCGACGAATTTACCCACATGCGGCAGGTTCGTGTCGTGCCGACCCCAGCGTTGGTTTTTGACACCGCAGGGATCGTTCAACCTTGAACGATCGGCCGCTGCCGCAACGTCCGATCGTTCAACATCGACCGATTCTGGGCCGCCGGCGGCGTTCAACCTTGAACGCCCACGCTGGGGTCGCCGCTGGTCGACACGACGCAAACCTACCGTATTTTCGCGGATTCGACGAACAAATCCATTTTGGGGTACATCAATTATGTAATCGATCCCCTGCTCGAGTCATCGGCCGGACCCCTTGCAAAAGCGTGCCATCACTCGGACGTCCTTTCCCCATGAATTCTTCAGTTCAAGAAACAGGCACACGTCCGAGCGATGTCGAGTATCCAGGTCTCGGGCGATGCTTCGTGCAATCTGGGCGTTTCGTCGGTTTGATGCGCTTTTTCGTCAAATTCAAGGCGTCGCGAGGCCCGGACAATTCAGGCCTTCACGCAATTCGGGACTGCCTGGCACGTCTCTTCGGCCCAGCGCTACTTGAATAGGCGGCGGGGGGGGGAGGCAATGCCATGCAAGTGAACTTCCTTGAATATAAAAGAGAAGTGGGCCCCCACGCAGTCAGAACCGAATCCCGAGCGAAAAAGTACCCTCGGGCAAACGGGCGGGACCTGCGGAGGAAGAGGCGGCAGCGGAAGACCTTCAGATCCTAGCGCCGCTATTTGTGCACACTGGGTGTGTCTTTGCTCCGTTTCGCGCCTAGGGGCCCTGACACATCGATCCGGCTTGAACACGAAGCTCTGGCAAAATGTTGCATCGGATCTCGGGAAAATCACGGCAACGAGTGTTTCGTTATTTTCTGTCTCGGGGGCCCTCATCGGGGCAGGACCGTCAAAGAACGGCCCGGGGTGAAAGCTTGTCTCTGGGAAGGGGTCTAGACCCCCGAGGGCCCACGTCGTGACAGAAATCACGACGTCGGGGGTCTGGGGAGGGGAAGGAGGGGGGAGGGAGGGAGGGGAGGGGAGGGAGGGGGAAGAGGGAGGGGGGAGGAGGGATGGGGGAGGGAGGGAGGGAGGGAGGAGGGAGTGAGGGGGAGGAGGGAGGGGGAGGCTTGCTTGCTCGCCATCTGCGCACGGCCGGTTCTCGCCAAACGCGAGACGGTAGTGGCCGCAGGGCGTTCGGGAGCACGGTGCCCCCGTCCGTGTCAAACATGGGGGAGTCCCTCACCCAAACGACTGGCGCAGGAACCCCCCTACTTGGGCGCCCGAGTTATCTGGGGTAACTCGGGTCCGGGGTAACTCGAGTTTGGATTCCCGAAAAAGGAACCCGAGTTAGCCCTGACCCGAGTTACCCCTGATGATGTGGGGCTCTGGACAACCGAATTATCCGGGGTAACTCGGGTCTGGGGTAAGTCGGGTTCGGATTACCGAAAAACGAACCCGAGTTAGCCCTGACCTGAATTACCCCTGATGATTCGGGGCTCTGACCTACTGCGGCACAGGGGCGGAGGGGGAGGGAGGAGGACGACGGAAGGGCAGAGATCGGAACGAGCCATCGACGAACGATCGCGGTGCGACGCCATCGCCTACACGACGGCACGGCCATGCTGCGATGGCACCCTCGGCCCCTCGCGGGACAGCCCCCGCTGCGCCGCTGAGCTGAGCGCCCACCACTCGTGCCGCACTCCGTCTCGGTGAGGGGGGCCAGGACCCCCCACGGAGGGTCCGCGACGCGGGCCGGAGGAGGAGGAGGAGGAGGAGAGGAGGAGGACGAGGAGGAGGAGGAGGAGGAGGAGGAAGGAGGCGAGCGGAGGAGGAAGGAGGAGGAGGAGGAGGAGGAGGAGGACGAGGCGGAGGAGGAGGAGGAGGAGGAGGAGGAGGAGGAAGAGGCGGAGGAGTCGAGGTTCGAGGCCTCTGGAGGCGCTGTCGGCCCGCTCGTGGGCTGCTGGCGGAGGAGGCCTCTCGTCGCCGCGGCCGGGGGCGCCCCTCGAGAGCCTGGACAGGGCGCAACTCCCCCGAACGGGGGCAGGGTGCCGACTCGTGGCCCCCCCCCGGCGGAGAGGGGGCCAGGAGGGACCCCCGACCGCCTGGGGAGAAGGGAGGGTACCAGGAAGGCAGCAGAGGGGCTGGGACCAAGAAAGGACCAGAAGGGAGGGGACTCCTCCTCCTCCTCCGCCTCCGCCTCCTCCTCTCTCCTCTTTCCCCTCCTCCTATTCCTCCTCCTCCTCCTCCTCCTCCTCCTCGTTCCCCTCCTCCTCTTTCCCCTCCTCCTCCTCCTCCTCCTCCTCCTCCTCCTCCTCCTGGCGGGGCCAGAAGGGAGGGAACCTGGCGGGACGCATGCTCCCTCGCAGGGGTGCCGGCGGCGAGCGCGAGATTCCACGCGCTCCGCGAGCGAGCGCGAGATTCCACGCGCTCCGCCAGCTCTCCAGGGCGCCTGGAGCGTCGGCGTGCCGCGGCCCTCGTGCCGACCGCGACCCGGCAACGCTGGTCTGAGGTCGGGCATGTCCCCCTACAGGCGGATTTTGGACGCGAAAGAAAAACAAATCAAAACAAATTCCAGAATAGTCAAAAAGTACTTAACACATCGTCCCCTGATTATTCTTTTATACGATAACTTGTTGCACATGTGATACCCCCCCCGCCCGCCGAAGACAGAGGACGGAGGGTGGGGTGAGAGAGGTCGAAGCTCGAAGCTCCTCTTTTCCTCAGTGCGCCTGGATCGGGGCGCCGGCGTCGCTCGCGACTGGCACGCCCGCACGCCCGCCCCCTCGGAAGTGAACGCACCCCTCACAACATCACACAACTCACCCCTCTCGGCGTTACCGCGCCGTGCTGCACGCCTGAGCGCCTCCACGTGGGCCAAAAGGCCACACCTGGAGAGGTGGGTGTCGTCCACGCATTCGAAGGGCCTGGGAGGGTGGGGTCAATAAGAATGAGCACCAGTTTGGCCACTGAGCCAAAGGCCACGGAACAGCATGAGCACTGTGGCAGCAAGAGAAACACTAGGACGGCACCCCACCCTTGGCAGGGCTCCTGGTCGGGGGCCTTCGGTGACCTGGTCCGCTTGAGGGTTAAAACTGAGGCCTCAGTTTTAACCCTCGGAAGTGGCAACTTGAGCCACGATTTTACTTGAGCCACTTGTGGCAGCTTCACGACATCGTGCACTACAATCCTGTACGGCCCAACGCCGCCCAACACATGTAACAGTTATCATTTCTTTTACTTGGCACTAAAAGTCACGATAACTTGTTGCACATGTGATACCCCCCCCGCCCGCCGAAGACAGAGGACGGAGGGTGGGGTGAGAGAGGTCGAAGCTCGAAGCTCCTCTTTTCCTCAGTGCGCCTGGATCGGGGCGCCGGCGTCGCTCGCGACTGGCACGCCCGCCCTGGCCGCGACCCGACCCAGCGTACGTTCCAAAACTCGGCCCCAAAATGAAGCACACTGTCCCCCGCCCTGCCCAAGAGAGCCAGGACGGCGAGACGTCAAGCACGAGCACCGGGAGCCTCGTCCTCGGTCTCGCCTCGACCCGCCTCGGCATCGTCCGACGGCGGCCTGTCCGACCCAGAACCGGAATCGGATGACTGCGAGGACGAGCTGCCTTCGCCACGCTCGCCGCCGGCGCCGGCTGCAGCGCAGTCCACCGGCCAGCCACGCGAGGCCGCGAGCCGGACGCACTTCCTGCAGGCGTCATGCAAGTCAGCGCGCCCCTCGTGGAAGGTGAGGGCCGACTGTGGGAGACCTCCGAAATGCCAGCCGCACAGCGAGCTCCGCTCGCGGGGCACTCTCGACTCGCACGCGCGGGCCCTCGCGACATGTGTCTTGCCGAGAGCGTAGGAGACGAGGCGTAACCTCTCCTCCCTCTCCCGCATCCTCTCCTCCACGAGGCGCCCGACCAACTCCTCGAGGCCGATCGGGCCAGCTGCGCCGCCCTGGCGCTCCTCCTCCCCTTCGCGCGCCAGCGGGGCATCGCGCGCCCCGGCCGCGGCCATCGTCGCAGGCCCCGGCTCCACGTTGGCATCGCTTCGGGCCGCCCGAAGCGCCAGAGACCGTGCCTGCGGGGCCCGCGACCGCGCGTCCTCGACGTAGCGCTTGACGGCGTCGGAGCCCCATCGGCCGAACCACTCGACCAGCCACTGCTCGACGCCTGCCGCGGCGAGCAGCTGCGCGCCCATGCGCCGCAAGGAGTGGCCGTTCACCTGTCCAGCGCCCTCCGGCACAAGCAGCGCGCGCATGGTCGCGACCGCGGCCCTCTTGACGACCGCGTAGCCGGCGGCGTCCGCGAACAATGGGTCGCAAGGCTCCGCCTGGTCAGCCCGTCGCTTCTGGAGCTGGGCTCGGACGACGCACACTGGGCAGATGGCTTGCCACTCCGGCCTGCACTGGCAGATGCACGAGTGCACCCGGGTGCATCCGCAGCCCTGGATATCCTTCTTCGTGACGCCCAGGTCCACGGCAACTGAGTCCGTCTCCTCCAGGAAGCGGACGCGCTCGATTGTGAGGAGGGCCACCTCGATCTCCCGCAGCATCCACCAAGTGCCCACAGTGATGAAGCGACCGGGCTCGGTCGGACCGCCCTGGGCGTGCGCTCGCTTCACATGGGCAGCCACCAGCCACGACTCCAGGGTGAAGACCGCCGCGTGCGTCGGCGGCCCGAGGCCCCTGATCGACGCACGTCGGCACCCTCTCATCACACCGTGCAGCCTGACCGACCAATCGTAGTCCTCCTCGACGTGCATCTGCTTATACCTCTCCAGATAGCACGCTGTGGACCTGTACCCGGCCGCACGCAGCGCGCCGCCGATCCTGTAAGCCTTCTCTGGCGTAAACGGCAGCAAATCGAAGCCGCCCGCCCTGGCCAGCGAGACGAGGGCCTTCGTGTAGCTGTCCATTACGGGCCTCGTCGTCACCGCCAGGGTGGCTTCCCTGAACTCTGCGGCGGCGGCAGCGGAGCGCTGCGGACATCCGATGACCTGCAGCGCCCCTGCCAAGCAGGCACGCTTGGCTGGCGCCGCTGCCGCCGTCTCATCCCACCTTCGCCTGGCTGGCGCGGGTCCCGGGCCCAAGAGAGCATCCGGTACCCCGCCGCTGCTCCTCTCCTCCTCCTCGCGGCCGCGGCGCCCCTGCGCGCCGTCGACCCGCCTCGGCCCCTCGTGCAGCGCGTCGGCGGGAGCGTTGACGACGCGGATCACTCGCGGGAGGCCCCGCTCCAACGAGCCTGCGCCCTTGTCGCGCCCAGGCGGGGAGGCATCTCCGATAGCTCGCCTGGCGGGACCTCCGGCGCGCCTCCGCTCAAGGCGCCGAGCGTGGCTCGTCGCGGCACCGTCGCCCGCCAGCAGCCTTGTCCAGCACCGTCCGCGTGAGGGCCATGGAGCGCCACCACGACCCGTCGCGCGCGGCCACGGGAGTCCGCGTGCACCCAGCCTGCCGCAAGACCTCGGGGAGCGCGAAGCGCCCGCCCGGCTCGAAGGCCCTCGACAGTGCGTCCGCGACGTCGTTGAGCTCGCCCGGCACGTGCTCCAGCACGTCGATGCCGTACCGAGTCTGCGCCACGTCGAGGGCGATCTCCCTGGCGATCTTGTTGATGGCGGGCGTTGGACTGGCCATCTTACCAAGGGCCCCGAGCGCCGCCATGGAGTCGCTCTTGACTCGAACGCCAGTCCGGTGCTGCGCCCACCTGGGAAGCCAAGTCCGCGCCGCGACCGCAATGGCCAGCGCTTCCAGGACCGCCTGGGCCTTGCACGAACCCTTCTCGACCCCCAGCTCCTCGACGTCCGCCGGGCCGACCTCGTCGAAAAGGTAAGCGCGAGCGGCCCCGTCGACCCATAGGACCGCCCCCAGGCCCCACGGGGAAGCATCGCAGACGATCTCGATGGACGGCTGCCGGAACCACTCCCTGACGTCGACCGTCCGACCAGGATCGCCACCCGTGACAACGCCCTCGAGGAAGGCATGCAACCACGCCAACGCGACAATGATGCGCGAGGTCTGCGCAGCTGGCTGGGGGTCCCTGCCGATCCAGGGGATCCCCGAATCCCCCTTGGACGCGGCATTGAGGTCGGCCAGCGTGGCCCACAGGCTGTCGATGAAAGAGCGCATCGTCGGCACCAGACCTGTCGCCCACGACGCCCTCCCCGCGATGCGCCGCAGCTCCGACCGCGCAATGAGCGGCCGCCTCGTCGCTTGCTCGATCTCCGCCTTGAACTCCTGCGCGAAAGCCTGCGCCAGCACCGCCTGCACGACGTACCGCGAGACGAGGCGGTATTCCACGCCGCACCACTCGACCCGCCTCCCCCGCGAGACCTTGGCCCAAGAAAGCCGCAGTCCCAGAAGGATGGGCCAGAGGAGGAACTTGGCGAACCGCCGCCTCCGCGTCTCGGCCGTGCCGACGGCGAGCACCAGGGGGTCGTCGACGTAGCACTCGCCCAGGAGATGCTCCGGCTCGAAGATCGACTGCGCACCGCGCATGACGTACGCCGCCGCGCGGCCCCAGAGCAGCGGGCTCGCCTCGCCGCCGAAGACCACCGTACGAAACACCACGTACTCGCCGTCGAAGACCTTCGCCACGCCATACGGGAGCTCGTCTGCATGGACTGGCAGCGTGTGAAAGGCGTCCTTGAAATCCAACGCCATCGCCTCGACCTCCTCGTCCTCCGCGGCGTGGCGCAGAAGGTGCATGGCATTGCTGAGGATGTCCTTCGGGCGCGGAAGCACAATCCTCTCGTCGACCTGCACGCACCTGTTGACGCCCGATCTGCGGAGGTCGATGATGATCCTGGCCTTCTTCGCGCCGTCCTTCCGGTCCTTGACGATGCAAGCGAGCCTGGACGCCGCAACCGGGCCGTAAGTGCCGACGACCTGCTTCCAGGACTTGAACCTGACCGCGAAACCCTCCTTGATGATCCTCTCGATCTCGGGCTCCGCGTGCACCCTGGCCTCCTCGAAGCTCTTGTAGTTGCCGTGCGCCTCCAGCAACGATAGCACCTCATGCGCCTGCGTGCGCTCCTTCGCGGCCGGGCCGAGTTGGGGAAAGATCCCGCAGCTCGGCACCGGTCTGGCCACGCCGATGGGGGCGCCGTCCCGAAGCCAATCTCCAAGGTGCACCTCCGGGTCCTGCGAGGCAGCCACGTGCGCCTCGACGATGTCCCGCTTCCAGGGCGTCCGCTTATGCGCCTTGGCCTCCTTCGCGCCGAGGGCGCGACGCAAGTCCCCCCGCGCCGCGCGAAGGCGCGGATCCCGGACCAGCTCCTGAGCGCGCTCGCCGCCGTCGGGGAGGTCGAGGAAATCGGGATGCTGGTCCAAGAACTCGTCGAGGAAGGCCCCGATCTTCCGACCGGTCTCCGCGAGCATCGGGAGCTTCTTGACGGCCTTCCACGGCGCCCGGAGCCCGCCGATGCACGCCTCGTTCTCTTCTGCCCGCCGCGCCGCCCGGGAGCCAGCCGTTGGGTTGGCAAGCGACGTGCCCGCTGGTGCCTTTGGGGGTGATCGTCCGCCTGCGTCTTGCGCGGCTCGACCCCGCCCAGACGCCTCGGCCTCCTGGCGCACCCCGGCCAGGCGCAACCGGTCCTTCCGCTGGCGGATGACCTCCTGCAAGCGGTCGTGCTTCGCGCGGAGGTCGTCGATCCGCGCGGCCCGACCGGCAGCTGAGCGCGAGCGGGCTCGAGGGCGGGTGCCCCGCGACTGGTCCGCATGCTTCTCCACTCGGGGAGGGCTGCCTCCAGAGGCGCCGGCAAGAACCGAACGCCCCCGGTGCGGCAGCGGGTCGTGCCTGTGCTCTCGGTGACCCTGGCCGGGTGCGCCCTCTGGTGAGGCGGAGCGTTGCCTGCCGCCCCTGCCGCGCGCTCCCTGATCGGACCGAGGGCGGAAGCATCGCTGCGTCTTTGTCCGATCCCTGACCCGGGAAGCCTCGCCCGCGGAGGCGTCAGCAAGGACAGGACGCCCACGGCTCGGCGGGGAGCCGTTCCCTCTTCCGCCGTGCTTCCTCCTCCGGCGGCTCTCCAGGGAGGGAGAGCGACGCCTGCCGCTCCTCGCTCTCTCCTGCAAGCGGCTCCTGCTCCTGGTGCCTCCTCCTTGCCTCCAGTGTGTGGGGGGGCGTTGCACCGACTCCGCGGCGCCGGATGATCCCGGGGCGGCGCCTGCATCGGCGGGCGCCGAGGCATCGCCCGCGCAGCCGAAAATCTGCCGAAGGCGGGTGCCCAACTGACGCACCGACGCGCCGCCGCCCTCGTCGAGCAGTTCTGTCTTCCGCATCTTCCCCAGCGGGTCCGCTGGCCGTTCGCTCGACTCTGGACGGCCGCGCTCGCCTGCCTGGGGAGATAGTCAACGGGGCGGCGACCACCCGTCAGGCTTCTGGCGGCACTCGATGGATCTGTGCTTTGGGGACCTGCACCACTCGCAGGCGTGCACCCTGCCGTTGGCGCACACCTCGCTGCACCCATTGGCGTTGTGGTTCCACGCCCAGCAAAGCGGCTTGCCTCTCTCGTCCCCACGCCACCTGCCGTCCGGATGCTTCGCGTTGCCTTTGCCGCCGCCCGCGGCGCCACGGCCCCCGCCGCGTCCTCCGCTGCGACCGCGGCCGCTGCCTCCAAACTGGCTGGAGTCCGAGGCTGCGCGGTCCTGGCTCCCCCAGGCGCGCTTCGCACCGCGCTTGCCGCCGCCGTTGCCGCCTGTGCCGCCGCCTCCACCTCCTCCCGAGCCTCCGCCTGGGCCTCCGCTGGGGCCTCCGCCAGGGCCGGGATGCCCAGTGCCGTCGTCGGTGAGCTGCTGCCTGGTCCTGAGGTGGGTGACCCAGAGCGTCGCCTTGCGCCCCAGCTCCTCATCCCAGAAATCGGAGTCGGCAGCGGCGGCCTTGAAGCAGTAGTCCCACGGCATCTTCGGGTCGAAGGCGTGCGGCGCCCCCGAAACCTGCGCAGCCGCGTACTTTTCCTCGGCGCGCCTCCTGATGCGCTCCATGCGCTCGGAACGCATCCGCTGATCCGCCAGCGCGACCAACCACCAACAGACCTCGCCGTAGGTGTTGTTGAACTTGGAGATCTTGTTCTGGTACAGCTGGAGCCTCGTGGTCGTGGCGGCCCCGAGCGCACGCATGCCGACCGAGAAAACTCGGAACGCAGGCAGCCACTCCGCGAACGTCGGCGGCCCTGGCACCTCGTAAGGCCTGTAGTCGCCGGCCGGCGTGATGTGATGCACGACCAGCTTGAGGGTGCGCGCGAACCGCTGGCCGTACGGCCGCCACACCCCGAAGTCGGGGCAGGGGCACGCGCCCGTCTGGATGCGATGCTCCAAGGCCGCCAGCTGGTCCCCAGTGACGTCCTCGTCTGGCTCGGGGTCCTCGTCGTCGTTGGCCGCCTTGAAGGCCGCCATGACCGTTCGCGTCCGTTGGGCCGACCAGGGGGCGATCTCGGAGTCGTCCGCCTGGTCGAAGATGGTCGACATCTTGACCTTCCTGATGGAGCTCGCATTGACGACCTCCGGGGGCCCAAGAGGGTTCCCCGGCGCCGCCACTCCGCCGCCGCCCCCAGAAGGGGAGCCCTCGCCTTCTTCGTCGGCAGGTAGTCCGAGGCGCAGCCGGCAGACGCGACGAAACCCCCGCGCATGCCCCAACTCGACGCCACGGAGAGGACGGGGCGGTGGGGGGTCCCCGCCTTCAGGGGTGGCATCCTGCACCCGGGCGGCCGCCACGCCGGCGATCCAAGCATGAGGAGGAATGAGGACGACCTCGCGGATCTGCGCAACCTCCCCGAGCTCGGACTGCAAAGCCGCCCACACAGTGGGCTGGAGACCGACCCAGTTCTGGATGTCCTGGAGGTTGTTCAACCCCCGGAGCTCGCTGGCGGACGGGTCAACCATGGCCCGGCCCCGCCTGCGGGCCCAAAGCAGCGCGGCGCCCGCGCTGCAGCCGCGCGCGGGGTGCGCGCACGAGATTGAGAAATCACAGAGTCAATAAGAATGAGCACCAGTTTGGCCACTTGAGCCAAAATGGCTACGGAACAGCATGAGCACTGTGGCAGCAAGAGAAACACTAGGACGGCACCCCACCCTTGGCAGGGCTCCTGGTCGGGGGCCTTCGGTGACCTGGTCCGCTTGAGGGTTAAAACTGAGGCCTCAGTTTTAACCCTCGGAAGTGGCAACTTGAGCCACGATTTTACTTGAGCCACTTGTGGCAGCTTCACGACATCGTGCACTACAATCCTGTACGGCCCAACGCCGCCCAACACATGTAACAGTTATCATTTCTTTTACTTGGCACTAAAAGTCACTATTTTTGAATCTTCCTCCTGTAGAGAGACAGGCCCGACTCAACGCTGGTCGCCGAGGCTGAGAGGGCGGTGTCTGACAGGATGGCCAGGAGGAGGAGGCGCAGGAGGAGGAGGAGGAGGAGGAGGAGGAGGAGGAGGAGGAGGCGGGACCAAAGGGAGGGGACCGTCTAACCAGGAAGGGGACCAGGGAGGGGACCAGGAAGGGAGGAGACCGTCTGACCAGGAGGGGGACTGGGCGGGGAACGTCTGACAGCGAAGGGAAGGGGACCAGGAGGGATCAGACACATGCCGCCTAAAAATCACACGCACACGCACACGCACACACGCACACACGCACACACACACACACACGCACGCACGCACACGCACACACACAGAGACACAGAGAAACAAAGACTCAGAGACACAGAGACACAGAGACACAGAGAAACGGAGACACAGAGACACAGAGACACAGAGACACAGAGACACAGACACACAGACACACAGACACACAGACACACAGAGACACAGAAACACAGAGACACAGAGTCACAGAGACACAGAGACACAGAGACACAGAGACACAGAGACACAGAGACACAGAGACACAGAGACAGAGAGACACAGAGACAACGAGACACAGAGACACAGAGACAAAGAGACACCGACACACAGACACACAGAGACAAAACAACACAGAGGCACAGAGGCACAGAGGCACAGAGGCACAGAGACACAGAGACACAGAGTCACAGAGACACAGAGACACAGAGACACAAAGACACATAGACAGAGAGACACAGAGACACATAGACACAGAGACACAGAGACACTGACACACAGAGACACAGACACACAGAGGCACAGAGACACAGACACACAGACACACAGACGCACACGCAACACACACAGGCCATCCCACACTGGGATGTCCGACGTCCCAAGCAGTCCTGTGTGGTGGTGGCCCTCCTGAAGGTCAGGGAGAGGATGAAAAGAATAGAGGAACAAACAACGACATAAACTTTAACTTTTGGCGGTCCGAGCGGATTTCGCGGAGCGCGCCAGGGGCGGCGCCGGAGGCGCCGCCGGGGGGGGCCCAGCGCGGAGCCAAGAAATCCGCGCGGAACGCCAAAAGTTGATGTTTATGGCCTTTAGCATTATTCGAGAGAACGCGGAGGAGGATGGGAGGGAGGGAGACTCCCTGGTGGCCTGTCCTGGCACCCGAAGACGACACGTTGCCCGTTCCTCCGGGCTCGTTCTCACGCGCCTGGCCCTGGTGGTCACCGGCCCTGAGACTGGGCGGGCGCCAGGAGGGGGGAGAAGGGCCGAAGAGACAGGGAGGCAGAGGCAGAGGGAGAGTAGAAGAAGAAACAACGGCATAAAGATAAACGTTTGGCGCTCCGCGCGGATTTCTTCCATCTGCACTGGAACTCCCTCCCTGGCGCGCGGAGCGCGCCAGGGCGGCGCAGGAGCCAAGGGATCCAAGGGGTCCGCGCGGAGCGCCGAACGTTTATGCATTTTTTTGTTATGGCGTTTCTCTTCTTCGAGAAGAGGGGAGTGGGAGAGGGCGAGGTCGGAGGGCAAGCCAGACGCCTTCGCGGCATCCCTGGAGTCCTGCCCCCCGCCCCCGCGCCCTCGAAATAGCGCGGTGGCCCTCCCAACTCGCAGGGTCGACGGTCGGGGGGGGTGGGGGGGGGCGATGAGCGGAGGGAGGGGAGTGAGGGACGAGGGAGGAGGAGGGAAGAGGGGGAGGGGGAAGAGGAGGAGGAGAAGCAGGAGGAGGAGGAGGAGGAAGAGGAGGAGGAGGGAGGGGGAGAAAGAGGCGGAGGAGAATGAGGAGGAGGGAGGGAGGAGGAGGGGGAGGAGGAGGAGGAGGAGGAGGAGGAGGAGGAGGAGGAGGAGGAGGAGGAGGAGGAGGAGGGGAGCGAGGGAGGAGGAGGAGGAGGAGGAGGAGGACGAGGAGGAGGAGAGGAGGAGGAGGGGAGGAGGAGGAGGAGGAGGAGGAGGAGGAGGAGGAGGAGGAGGAGGAGGAGGAGGAGGAGGAGGAGGAGGAGGAGGAGGAGGAGGAGGAGGAGGAGGAGGAGGGGGGGAGCGAGGAAGGAGGAGGAGCGAGGAAGGAGGAGGCGGAGGAATCCCAATCCAACGGACCTTGCCGACACCCGACGCTGCATCCGGCAAGCCGCGCCACGCCAGCACCTCCCCCCCTCCTCGTGTCGGGTGTTGCTAGAAGTACCCCTGGCCCAAGGTACCCCCAGGATTCTCGGGGTGGCCCAGACGGCCTCCAGGGCACCCCTCGCGAAGGCCAGCGGGCCCCAGGGGCTCCAACATGGAGCGAAAGGCTGGGGGCACCTTGGGCCAAGGGCACTTCTGGCAACGCCCGATCGTGAGCCACAGCGGCACGGCGACCGGAAACCTTCGGGGGACGGCCAGCGCCGCCGGCGGCGTTGGGCGGAGGGTCCTGATTACGGAAATCCGCGTGCCGCCGAGGCGGAGGGTCGGCGTGTCGATCTCTCGCTGGCCTGCCCTCGACTTGCGTAGTTCCCCTCGTACTTGGGGACCAAATTCCAGAAATCATTTCGAGCACCCAAACAAGTGTCGAAACGGTGTGAAAACGAGTATCGCCTAATTACCAGGGTCCGACACGTGAGAACCCCCTCCAGTGCAGTACGTTCCTGGTGCTCGAAATTCTTCCTGGCGATCAAGGCTAACATAGGTTTGAACATCATAAGCCTGGACCTCCTCGCGCTGCGAAAACATCACGGCGGGAGGTTGTGGTTGCCCGCTCTTGGCCTCTGGGGGGCCCCCCCCTGCAGGGGGCAGGCGCTGCTCTTGTCGATGCGGGGTTGCGGTTCGGTCGGGCACGGCTGTCGATGCAGGGCCACGATCCGGTCGGGCATGCCCCCCGGCAGACGGATTTCGGAAGACAATGACAAATAGTCACAACAAGATCAAGCATAGTCAAAAGAGCACGGCCCATCGTCACCAGACTATTTTTGTTACCAGTCCTGAGAATTCCGCCTGTGAAGGGACAGGCTCGACTTAAGGCCACGGCCAGCGCTGCGGAAAGAGCACCCCTTCCAGCGGAGGCCGATGGATGGAGTTACAGAAATGCTGGAAACACCGCGGCGGGATCATTACTTCCACGAACACTGATGCTGGAGTACGCCAACACTGCTACAGCTGCAGCGACGTCGTTCCGTTGGACGGAGGTCCCTGGTGAATAGGAAGCACAGAAAATGCGCCAGCGAGAGCACCATTTCCAAAGTTAACAACCACTCAGAACATATGCAAGAGCCAAGAGTGTAACCACAGCTGTGGCGGCAACGTCGTTCCCTTGGACAGACAA
The DNA here is from genome assembly GCA_963575745.1 of Prorocentrum cordatum. Classification (NCBI taxonomy): domain Eukaryota; class Dinophyceae; order Prorocentrales; family Prorocentraceae; genus Prorocentrum; species Prorocentrum cordatum. Next base: position 521,029 of record CAUYUJ010003191.1, read on the forward strand.
CACAAAACACCTCTGCATGAAAACATGCCGAACGCACCACCACCGATTCCTCGGACGGCCCTGGAAGCCGGAAACGGCCAACGAAAACCACCCGCCCTCATTTTCTCAAAACGCGGCCCCCGGAACTCCCTCACCCCGGTCCCCAAAACCAGGGACCGGTCTTTCCTCCCGAGTGGTTTCTGTGAAGGGGCCCTGGGACACACAAGTACATAGACACACAGAAACGGATCCCCCATACTTTCACGGCCTCCGTCTTCCCCCCCCACTTCCCACATCTTCCCATCGATTTCCCTGGGGGGTCGACGACGACTTGCGCCTGCGTGTTTCTGTCCCCTCCCGATTTTGGACCGCCCACGCTCGCCATCGCTCGGACGTCCATTCCCTGTGCCTTTTTCGGTTTCGTGCGTGGCTTTTTCTCGGGTCGGGCGCAAGGGGGGGATAGCAAAGGGGGGGTTTGAGAATCAGCTCACGTAGCTGATTTTCCCGGCGCCTCCCGGCGCCGGAAGCGCCCACGTATCGAGGAATGGGCCCCTCGGTGAGGCCGAAACCAGCTGCATGCAGCAAATTTCGTACCCCCCCCTTTCCCAATCCCCCCCTTTCGCCCGGCCCGATTTTCGCCAGATGATTAAGCATGCTCCTCGATGGCCCTCGCCGAAGGAAAAATCCACACGTCCGAGCGATGCCGAGCGCGGGCCGGGCGAGGGCCCCGGAGGCCGAACAGCAAGGCCCAGCACAAAAAAAAACCTCCCGCCGTGGCCTCCACGGCGCGCGCGCACGCCCGGGGGGGAGCTGCATTCTGCTGCTCCCCGGGGTCTGCCTCCTCCTCGGCTCCTGGCTCCTCCTCCCTCGCTCCTCCTCCTCCTCCTGCTCCTGCTCCTCCTCCTCCCCCTCCTCCTCCTCCTCCTCCTGCTCCTGCTCCTCCTCCTCCTCCTCCTCCTCCTCCTCCTCCTCCACGTCCTCCTCCTCCTCCTCCTCCTCCTGCTCCTCCGCGTTCTGTGAGCTCCTGCTGGAACGAGCAAGCCGTTTTGGCATACGTGTGTGACAGAGGTCAGCGGATGGCCCCAGCCCTCGATGACAAGGACTGGGATGTCTTGCTGGGCCCGAGGAAGCCAGAGTGGGCGTATGGCTCGTGCGCCCGCCTGCACAACTGGACGTCCAGGGTCAAGTGTGAGTGCGGGCGCTCGGCGCCCGCGCATATTCGAGCGAGAGCCTTTACTGCCCACAAGGTTGCCATGCAGCAGCTGGAGCGGAGTGGAGGCAAAAGCAATGGCAAAGGACGTGTCCAAACGAAAGATAAGGGCGGTGGCAAGGGAGATAAGCTCAGTGCGATGGAGAAGAAGCTGGACTCCCTCATGGCATCGCTCTCGAAGAGTACCACGTCTACGACGGAGCCCCCTCCTACACCTCCATGGCAGCGTGAGGCGCAGGATCGGGCGAGCAAAACTGCTGAGGCTGAACCAGACACGGATGAAGGACGACGAGCTAAAGTTGCCGTTCAGATCCAAGAGCTGGAGGCCTCTATCAAGACGATGGGAGCGCATGAGGAGTTCAAAGATATACGGTGCAGCATGGAGACCAAGCTCTCGACGCTGCGCACACAGCAGAAGCAGATGCGGCCACCTCAGACAGCGCATCGTCGTGCGGCACAGGATCTCAGCAAAGCGAAGGCGGCGATTGCAACGATGTCGAAGGATTTGGCCGACAAGAAAGATCAGCATGAGAAGCTGCGCGTTTCGATCGAGGAGCGCGAGCAGACGTTGGAGGCGAAGAAGGTGCAGCTGGCGGTCCTGCAGACGGAGTTTGACAGGACGGCTGCGCTGGTGTCGCCGAAAGAGGAGAACGCCGATGGAGAGTGCAAGCCTGTCCCTGGCTCAGTGCTGCTTCGCGACATCGACAATTTCAAGAAGGAGAACCCTGAGGCAGATGACTTCCTGGCAAGTCCGCTCTGGGAGAAGTTGCAGGCTCGCATCCGCGTCATGCCGAAGGAGACTGCCCCTGACGTCAGCATGGGTGACGGTAATGGCGTTGATGCTACAAGGGCTAGTGCAGGCGGTGGAGCCTCTGAAAAGGCGCTGCGGCAGCAGGAGCTGTCGGCGCAGATGCAGGGCGAGCCAAATGTAACGATGAGCTCAGCGAGTTGTCCAGCGAGGAGCGGCTTAGCCGTTGGTCCAGCTGCTCAAGTTTTGAGGATTTCACTGCCAAGTTGGAGGAGCTCTACGTTGCGAAGAGAGCGCGGCATGGGCGACGAGCATCTCGCTGCGCATGATGGACGAACCAGATTGGAGGGGATAGCAGGTCACTCGCATCCCCTTCAAACCCCGAGGACCACAGATGTGGCAGCTGAAGGTGCGGCTCTACATCCTGGCGGCAAGGGTGAGCGTGCAGGTGGCACCTCCCCTGTAAGTCCGACGGCTGCGGGTGCCGCTGAGGTTCGCGAGCGGCCAGGCCGAGAGGTGGAAGCTGATGGTGCGGCTCCACATCGCGGTGGCAAGGGTGAGCGTGCAGGTGGTACCTCCCCTGTTAATGCGGACGAGGGTGATGATGGGGATCGCGAGCGGCCAGGCCGAGGTGTAGCAGCTGAAGGTGCGGTACTTCCTCCTGGCGGCAAAGGTGAGGGTGCAGGTGGCGCCTCCCTTGCAAGACCGACTTCTGAGGGCGCTGATGCGACGCGCGCGCGCCCAGGTGCTGGAGCTTGCGCTCCTCTGTGCAGAGAGTATGATGACAACGGATTTCTGCTACCACGCGTCACAGGTTTCAGGCCGCATTCGTTTCCACCAGCACCGCCTGAGATGGGCAAAGACAGTGGTGAACATGTGATTGAGAGTTTCAATTGTAGCGGCGGTAAGGGCACACCCAAGAAGCGACTCAAGGCGACTCGAGCTTTAGTAGTGATTGTGCAAGAGTTCGGCCATGTGGCTGACCAGGTTGAAGCCATTCAGAGTTGGGCACAAGTACGAGGGTGGAGCATAATGGCGTTGCCCTCATGTCCGTCAGCAGGCAATGTACCCAGTGCTGGAGTAGCTGTTTTTGTGCGCAGTGAGTGCGGGGTGCGTGCGCCCCAACTCGGCATGCATCAAGTATGTGAGCACCGCGTGCAGCATGCGCAGCTTGATATCCCAGGATGGCCCACTCTCCACTTAGTCAACATGTACCTGTATCCACGCATAGGCCCTCAGGGCAAGAATGCGAAGCTTTTGGCAGCAGCAGGTGCAGTCGTAGAGAGTGTTGAAGGCCCGTGCGTAGTAGACGGCGACTGGAATATGTCACCAGATGAAGTTGAGGATTCAGGTTTCTGTTCGTTTGCGGGTCTCACGCTGGTTTCCACGAAGCTGTGCGCGTGTCGAGGTGGAACAAGCAGTTCGATCATCGATTATTTTGGTTTAAATGACCCGTGTATGCGCGCATATAAACATATTAAAGTTGACGCGAGTTGGTCGATCAGACCCCACAGACCCGTGCAACTAGCTATTGCAAGTCAGGGTTTCAGAGTGCAGCATCTAGTGTGCACCGCTGCGCCTTCTCTTTCAATATCCCCCCCGATCGGCCCTCGTCACAACCCACCTGATTGGGGTCCTGTGAGGGGGTTGGTCGAGCGCTGTGTGGAAATGGCGGGGGACGAGAAGGCTGACCCAGGGGTGGTGCATCATCTTTTAAGTACGAGTTGGGGCAAGTTTGCCCAGATCACTGCACGGCACATCAGCTCTTGCACTGGGGGCGCGCAAGACAGCTTCGGTACGTTTGGGCGCCAAGTTGCACCGCGCCGGGTCAATGTCGAATACCCTGTGCCTGATGACAGTGAGAAGTGTTTAGTAGCGGACGGGTGGCAGTGGCTTCGTAACGGAGTCCAGCACCTAGGCCAGCTAGCGGATTTAGATGATCTGAATGATGCCAATCAGAATGCTATGCTAGCCGAGTTAACTGTTTGTAGGGATTCCGACTACCCAGGGCTCGGTCTGAGCGCTCGGTTAGATAACTCGGTTAAGCAGGCGCGAATCATGTTGTGTCAGGAGATTTTTCGGGAAGATGTTGAGCAGTTTCTTGAAGATATCTCTCAGGACGTGTCAGTAGCTGTTAAAGGTGCATCAAAAGAAACCCAGACCAGCTGGAGCGATTGGTGCAAGACCGCCAGCATGGGAGGTGCGCGGGGCCTTCACAGGGTCACGAAGGTTCGGAGCGTTGTTTCCCCCACGGTTGTCCACGATCCTAAAGGCCCCAGCGCTGACCCCCATAGTGTAGCGCAGCACGAGCTGCAGGTTTATCGCAGGCTCTGGCGAGCGACCGCCACCCCACCGAGTGCATGGATCCCAGATCGGACCAGCTTTCCTCGGGCCGATCCTGGCGAAGTACGCAGAGTGATTCAGAGCATTTCCGAGACGACGGCTAGGTCCTTGGATCAGTTTCATCCACGGCATGTCCTGCTACTCGGTGATGAAGGCTTAGATCTTTTAGCAGGTTTGTGGCAGTGCTGCGAGGCGATCGGCTTCTCACCCAAACAGCTGTTGTGGGTACTAATGCCAATGCTGCCGAAACCATCGACAGGACACAGGTTAATCGTAATTTATAGCGGTATGTACCGCATCTGGCAGAGGCTGCGGCGGCCTATGCTAGGTGCCCTATTGGAGGAGGTGGAGCGCGGGTACGGGGGGGCGAGTCGGGGCAGGAGTTCGGTGGATTGTGCGTGGGCACAAGCGGCGAGAGCGGAGGCTGATGTGACCTCCAACCGCTTCAGTGCACTACTAATTGCAGATTGTAGTAAGTATTATGAGACGGTCCCCCTTCTCGAGCTTCGGGATAAGTTTCTCGAATTCAAAGTGCCCGCGGCATTTTTGAAACTCGTTTTCAATGTGTGGAGGGCTCCTCGGGTGTTGCGCCTCAGGCAGCATCGCTCTGACGGGGTCGCCCACGCTGATTTCGGTTTACCCGCTGGGGATTGCTTCATTGATATCAGCATCAAAGTGCATGCAGTTAAAGCGTTTGATGAGTCTGTTGCAAGTCAGCCTCCTCTTGTTCGTTTCACGTCTTATATAGACGACTCGGGCATGCAGATATCCAGCTCCCAGAGAGAGAGAGAGAGTGCAGTGCAACTTGCCATCTCTGCAGGCAGTGCTTTTTATCACGCGAGTAAGCAGATCAATGCGGTGATCAATGATAAAGTCGCCGTAGTCGCCAGCGAGGTTTCACTTTCACGGGATGTCGTGCGAGGCCTAGGGCTCGAGCCCAAGGTCGTGAAGCACTCAGTCACTTATCTTGGAGTTGATGACAGTGCTGGTGCGAAGCGTTCGTCTGCCCGCGCGCGTGCAAAACAGCGGTCCCGTCTCTGGGGAATGGAGCTGAGAGTAAAAAAGATTGGCAGGTTTAAGTCTAGAGCTCCCAACAAGGAGGCCAAGAAAAGTTTGTCTCAGGTCCTTCGCACGGGTGTTGCTCCTGCGTCGTCGTATGGTTCTGAGGTCTTAGGGTTCTCGGAAGCTGAGCTTAACACTGTGCGAAGGACGCAAGCTCGAAGGTTACCCCCCTCTCATGGAGGGACAAGTGCGACTGCAAAGCCGGTGCTGCATGGGGGGTGGGACACTCGAGCAGCAGTTGGGCCTGCCCTTCAGTGGTGTCGTATGCTTTGGAATTCCCAGGTCAATCCCATTCGATCCCTGATTCCATTCCAGGAGCTGCTCCAACTTTGGGAGCAGGCCAAGGCCAGCGACGCTGGCGATTGGAGATCCAGCCGTGGCCCCTTGTCTCGCGCCACGTTATCGGCTCGTCGTGCTGGCTGGAAAGTGGTGTCAGGGACGCAGTGGATAGACCATTGGGGGTGCACTGTAGATTTAAGTAAGACCCCGCCTCGCCTCCTCCTCGACCTTCTGAGAGAAGGTTTGCAACGAGAGGCTGAGTTTCGTTTTGCGCGCAGACTTGGACAGGTGCAGGGCACGCATGCTACGTTCGACCTTGTGCGCAATTGCATGTGTACGCGTAGTAAGCATCACACCCGCCAGCAGAAATTCCTCCTTTTGTCCTGCGTCACGGATGCGATTTGGACTGAGGCTCGTGCGTGCGATGCTGGTTACTTAACTGATGGCATGTGCGTGTGCGGCCAGCGTGACACGTTGCACCATAGGCTGTACACCTGTGTGCGACCAGAGGTTTTGGAGGCCCGACGTGAACTTGAGATCCCGTCGGAAATTTTAGAGGAGGGGGCACACAGCGATGATCCTGTGTTCACTCGTGGGCTTTTTACGTTCTCTGATGATGATGTGCCCCCTCCTGCCTCGCATTCCCATTGTGACATTGTTGACGGCGCAGGAGCCGATTTGAATATGCAACCTGAGGATCTTGCGGCACTCGCAGGAGACGTCGGGCAACTGGAGATGGCGTCGGACGGGAGCTGCACGAAGCAGGCCCTTCGCTGTCTCCATCGAGCTTCGTGGGCGATCGCGCTCATGGAGCCAGGCACTGAGTCTCTATTCGCCGTCCTCAGGGGTATTGTGCCTGGCGGTCTCCCCCAAACCCCTGCGATGGCGGAGCACGCGGGGGCGGCCCTAGTCGGGCAGGTAGCTGATCGTCCCACTTCCCTGGCCCTGGATTGTAAAGCTGTGATTTGGCAGACCCAGAGGCCTCTTTGGAAGCAACTAGCCATGCTGGTGCGAGGTGCGAGGCGTTTTGCCCATGAGCTAGCAGGAACGGAGTTCCTGTCGACCTTCCATGTAAAGGCTCATCGGGAGATGTCTGCTCTCGAGGAGTTAGAAGGCGAAGATCGTAGGTTTGGGTTCGCGAGTCGTGCTGTGGACCAGCACGCAGAGCAGGCCCTTGAGGGCCACCCGCGGCCCCCGCCCACGTTTTTGGACCGTGTAGATTTGTATCAGAAGCGAGCTGATGTGTTCATAAAGCTTGCTACTGCACTTTTACCCCTCTTTAAAAACGAAGTGCGTTGGAAGAGGGCTGCTTTCCACACCCGGGGGAGAAGCCGCCAGCAGAAGACTTGGCACCTCTGGAGGCGAACTGTACTTGGGACGCAGTGCAGGTATTGTTGGACGGTGTGTGATCGACCCGATAGGCCCATGTTCGGTTGCAGGGGTCCGCCTCCTGCTCTCCAGAAGCTGTTGCGTGATCCCCTGGGGCATCAGCTCGTCGCCGTGTCGGGCTCGGCTCTTGAGGCTCCGCGGTCGGAGGCTGTCCTGGGGCCCTGTAGAGAGCAGCAGATCCTGTGTTTAAAATGCGGGGGTTGGTCTCAAGGGAGAGCCGTGAAGCTCGCTGAGGTCTGTGGCAAGCCTACGCGCAAGGGACTGGATGCCCTCAGCCGTTTTAGGCGGGGGCTTGGCCCTAACACAACGATTCGTGAAGTGCTGGACAAGGCGCTGCCTGTAGCACATTTAGACGTTGCCTGTGACACGAACGATAAGCCCGAGCTGTGTGTTGCCTCGGTCCCGCGAGCGTTTTCGGACTCTCCCTCGGCCCCCTCGTATGAGCAGCGTATGGCGGCTCTTGCTGCCAGGATTAAAGCTAAAGGAGAGGCAAGGGCCTCTGGGGCGGTTGAACTCGGGTCGAGCCTCCAACAAGCTTTTGGTGCTGTCACCTCCCGACCTTTCAAGGCGCTGTCCATCCATCCATCCTCCTCCTCCGCCTCCTGCTCTTCCTCCTCCTCCTCCTCGTCCTCCTCCTCGTCCTCCTCCTCCTCGTCCTCCTCCTCGTCCTCGTGCTCCTCCCCCTCCTCCTCCTCCTCCTCCTCCTCCTCCTCCTCGTCTTCCTACTCCTCCTCCTCCTCCTCCTCCTCCTCTCTCCTCCTCCTCTCCTCCTCCTCCTCCTCCTCCTCCCCTCCCGCCTCCTCCTGCTCCTCCTCCTCCTCCTCCTCGTCTCCTCCTCCTCCTCCTCCTCCTCCTCCTCCGCCTCCCTCCTCCTCCTCCTCATCCTCCTCCTCTTTGCCTCCGGTCAGCCAGGGCCTGACTGCCCCGGATCCATCCAGACCCGGGGCAGTCAGGCCCTTGAGGATCCTGCCAGGCCCTGGCCAGGATCCTGCGCCCAAGCCCGGTTCCATGCACCCCTGGCCCTGCAGGATCCTGCAAGATCTGGCGCCCTGGCTGACCACAACTTGCATCGACCCCCGTCTCAGGGCTCCCGCTTCGGTAACAACTCATGGCTCGACGGCTCTTGAAAACGGACGCCCCCAAATGAGCCAATCAGAACTAAATCCGACGCTGCTCGACGCCAAGTCGGCGCTATCTCATCGACTCTCAGACGCTGGTCGACGCCAAGGACAGAAGTGCAAGGGCTCACAAGCTTTGGCCACCGTCTCACAACTCCCGCTGCTCCTCCCCGCCGGCCTCCCCGGTCTGGTCCACGAGGTTCACGGTCTCGCCCGCCCCGCCCTTGCCCGGGTCCTGCCGCGGCCGTGCTGCGGCGGCGTGTATCGGCCCGCGGAGAGTCCCCGCGGGTGGGCAGCGGGGGCGGGGGTGGCGCCCACCGGGAGAGGCCCGTCGCCGCCGACCCGAGCGAGGGAGGCTGGCCGCGTCTCGGAGACACCCTCCCTGGAGGCCTCCCAGATGGGGTCGGAGCAGATGCGGTAGGAGCATCGCGCCGCATCGCCGATACATCGGCGATGCTTCGGCAGCACATGGGCGGTGCATCGGCGATGCATCGTCGACGTGGGCGATGCATCCGCGACTTCGGCGTGGAGATGATAATCGGGCTCCGCATCGAGCCGCATCGGCGGTGCATCGGCGATGCGGCGCGACCCTCCGACCCCTTCTGGGAGGCCTGGGCCCCAGACTCCCAGACCTCCTCCAACGCAGTGGACAGCATCGAGGGGAAGGTGCTGCCAGAGCCTCGGCCTCGCTCGCCGGGCCCCCGGGCCGTGGCCAGAACGGCGCAGGATGGAAACCCAGCCCCTCGCCATCGCTCGGACGTCCATTCCCTGTGTTTTTGTCGGTTTCGTGCGTGTTTTTTTCGTTAAATGATCAAGGATGCTCTTCGATGGCCCTCGCCGAAAGAAAAATGCACACGTCCGAGCGATGCTAAGGCCCTGGGCAACGGGTCGGGATTTCCGGGGACTGCGCATTGAACACATCAAGGCATCGGATGTGACCATGGCGTCGCAATCCCACCAGCCCTCTGGGCGCAAGTGGTCTAGGGAGACTTATCTTCCAACCCGCTTCTTCCACTTCGGGGAAGGGCTCCTCCCTGCTCCTCACCCTCTCCCCTGAACTTGGATGGGTGGGTTCGCGAGGGGTTGGAGCGTCGAGGATGCCCCAAGACGGCTCCAAGAGGGCCTCAGGGAGTGCAAGATGGCCTCCAAGATAGCTCCAGATAGCACAAGATCGCTCAAGATGGCCTCGAAGATGATCCAAGAGGCCCCGAGACCGTCTCAAGACGGCTCCAAGTGCCCAACGAGCTCTCCAATGAGGTCCCCAATAGACTCAAATCCTTCAAACACCGAAGGCAAATCTCAGTTGTTGGCTTTCTCGCTTTTTCGCTTCCGATGGCCATCGGAGGCCTCAAGATGGCTCCAAACTCTAGAAGGGCAAGGCTTATGTTTAGCTCCGCTCTTTTAGTATCGATAGCTTCCAAGTTGGCTCCAAAAGCGTCCCTAAAGCTCCCAAGATGGCCCAAAGAAGGCCCCAAGAGGCGCCCAGGCGGCTCCAAGAGGCGCTGAAAGGGCGTCCAAGAGGCTCCCAAGAGACCCCCAAGAGGCTCAAGAGCATCCCCGAGGCACCCAGGACGCTCAAAGACGGCCCTGGGCCCGCCAAGATGCCCCCCCAGACGCCCCAAGAGGCCTCCAAAAAGCTTCGAAGTGACATCCGAGGAGACTCCGAGAGGCAATCAAGAGGCTTCTTGTTCTTCTGTGCGACCTCCTCCTCCTCCTCCTCCTCCTCCTCCCCTTCCTCCTCCTCGTCTCCCTCCTCCTCCGCCTATTTCTCCCCCTACTCCTCCTCCTCCTCCTCCTCCTCCTCCTTCTCCTCCTCCTCCCTCCTGCCTCCTCCCCCTTCCTCGACGAGCCGAAATCCTTCACATCAGTAATTTTGGGTCTCGGAGCCCACAGGGCGTTTTTTTTCATGTTTTCCATTCGACGTTCCATGAAGCCCGATGTCATTCCGAGGCCGCGCGTCGAACGTTTTCGATGGCGCGTCGCGTTATGCGATGTCACGTGCGTTGGGGTCGTCAAAGGCTTGCGTGCTTGTTGCGGATCGGTTGATGTGGGCTGGGGTTTCTCAGGATTGTACATTTGCTTTGCGCTGGGGCGGTTTCGACCCCCATCCCTGGCTGATCCACCCCGCGGGTAACGTCGCAGGAAGAGTTCGATCATTTCGTTCGTAGTGCCAGCGATGCTGTCGCGGACATTGACCGCGCCACGGGGGGGGGTCGTCCAGAAATTTCCTACCATATTGCAGTGTTGGTTCTTCGTTTTGAAGAGACACCGCCCCGCGTCATTCCTTCCGGCCCCCTCCCTCGTCCTCCCTCTTCGCGTATCTGCCCCTGCTCTCCGCGTGTCTCCGTCGTCATCGTCCATCGTCATCGTCGCCATCACCATCATCATCAGCATCATCAGCATTCTCGCCGTCTCCATCATCAATACCACCACCATCCTCATCAACATCATCAAAACACCCCCCTTGTTCCCCCGCGTCTCTGCTTCGCCACATCCCCCGCAAGTCTCGTGGCCTTGTGAGGTGCTCCACCGAAGGCCCCATCGGCAGGGTCCTTAGTGCGCCGCCCAGCCCATGTCGGCACGCCCCTCAGACGCTTCGTGTCCCCATGAGGAGCTCATCGGAGGTCCCGGCGGCAAGGTCCACATGCCGTCGCCCAGGCCACATTGATGACACCCTCAAACATTTCGTGCCCCTATAGGCAGCTCCACCAAAAAAAGGTCCCAGCGGCAGGTTTCCCAGGCCGCCGCCCAGCATATTTCGGCATACGTTTCACACGCTTCGTGGCCCCACGGGGAGCTACACCGACGGCCCCACAGGCAGGGCCCACAGGCCGCCGCCCAGCCCATTCCGTCATACGCTCACAAGCTTCGTGGCCCCATTGGGGAGCACCCCCGATGGCCCAAGCGACAGGGTCCACATGCCGTCGCCCAGCCCATGTCGTCCACGAGTGGCGCCCAGCACGGCTCCAAGAGCGCCCCAAGAGGCGCCGAGTAAGTTGCACCCTCATGCAAATAGTTTTTGTCACTTGTGGGGGTCCTCTTGGGGCCCTCTTGGAGCATTCTTGGGGCCCTCTGGGAGCGTTCTTGGGGCCTTCCCGGGGCCCCAGTGGGCCCTCGGAGGGCCCCAAGAACGTTCCCCGAGGGCCCCAAGAGGGACCCCCCAAAGTGGTACAAAGAATTCGCGCGAACGTGCAATCTGTTGTAGGCCTTTCGGGGCCCTCTGGGAGCTCTCTTGGGGCCCCCATTGGTGGCGCCTTGGGGCCTTGGGATGGCTCCAAGAGGCTTCGGGATTGCCCCAGACCGCCACAAGACAGCTCCGAGACGGCCGTCGAGCACCACGGGTGAAAGCAAGTGAGGCTAGGGAACAGGGCCTCTGGTAAGCCGCCACTGCGCCCCCTGGACTACCCAGACAGCGAGGGGACCTGAAACGCCCTGGGGCTCCAGGGGCCCCAGATTAGTGAAGTGAAGGTTTTTGCCATGCAAGCACCCCGAAATTCTTCACTTCACTAAACCGGACCCAGGACGAACTCGCTACGCTCCAGTCCCGCGGGAGATCCAAGACTCCCGCCGCCGCCCGGGGACGTTGCTGCATTGCGGTGCTCTGGTCACTGTTAATGGCTTCCGCGGGCTGCAGCGGCTCACTTCCATGACTACCCCGACTCACGAATCCAGTGGTTGGTCTGGCTCTATGGGTTGGTTTCGTTGTGTCGGTTGATTTTATGCTTGGTTGGCGGTCGGTGGATTTCGCGTTGTTCATTGGTGTCGTGAAGTGATTTGTCGTTTGGTTGGTCAGTGCCGTTTTGTTGATTCGTGCCGTTTTGTTGGTTGGTGTCGTTTCGTTGGTTGGTGTCGTTTTGTTGCTTGGTGTCGTTTTGTTGCTTGGTGTCCTTTTGTTGGCCGGTGTCGATTTGTTGGTTTGTTGGTTGGTGTCGGTTTGTTGGTTGGTGTCGTTTTGTTGCTTGGCGTCGTCCTGGCGGCGTGGCCGATAATCGGCGGCCTGCAATGGCGCCAGGATTTGTTTCGGGCCAGCCTTGATCGCCCTCATCATTCTCATATTCGTCAGCGTCAGCACTCGTCGCCCCCATCCGCGCACACATGCGGCCCTGGTACGGCTCTCACGCGGCCCTGCGAAGGCCTTCACTGTGCTCCCCAAAGCTTTCTGAGGGGCCCCCCAGAGGCCCCAAGAGGGCACTGGAAATTGTCGCTTCCAACTCCGCCAGGCGGAGGTCAACAAGGGTCTCACTGGTGCACTTCCAGGAATCGTCGTTCGATCCTCTTGGGGCCCTCCTGGGGCCTTCTGGAGCCGTCTTGGAAGCTCCGAGCGGCTCCATGAAGGCGCCGGGCGATATCGCTTCCAATTCCGCCAGGTGGAGTTAGACCAGGGGCTCACTGAGGCCCCTTTTTGCGCCCTCCTCTGCCTTTGAAAAAGCCCCGATGGGGTTCTTCAGTGCCGTCTTAGGGCCCCTAAGAGGCCTCCAGTAGGGTATTGAAGTTATCGCTTCCAACTCCGCCACGCGGAGTTGAACCCAGGGCGGCTCTCTATGGCCCTTTCGGGGCCTTCTTAGAGCTTTTCTGAGGCCCTAAGTGGGCCCTGGGAGGTGTCATTTTCACGGGCGTTGAAAGTGACACCGCGGAGGGCCCTCTTGGGCCCTTCTTGGGGCCTCTCTTGGGTCCCTCTGGGAGCCCTCTTGGTGCCGCCCTGGGGCCTTCTCGGGGCCTTCTTGGAGCCTTTCTGGTGCTCTTTAAGTGGGCCCTGGGAGGTGTCACTTTCACGGGCGCTGAAAGTGACACATCGAAGGGCCCGCTTTCCCTCGTAGCGCTGCCCGTGGCCGGGGCATTGTGCAGCGCATCCCTCGTCGAACGTATTTTGTCGGACGCGTGGTCGAATTCCGCCAGTTCGGTCGAGATGGTGGTCAAGCGGTTCGGTTGCAATGTAGCCATGCGGATCTGAGCTTACCATTTCTTGCCATTTTGGCGGGGATCGCAGGAGCGTTTGTGTTGTGATCAACTGTGCTCGATATATCCAGCGGCAGCGTTTCATCCCAATCTATTATTTTGAAAAAAGTCAGCAGGGGCCAAATTGCTGATGTGAAGCAACATAGGTCTCGTACTTCCCCACCTCCTGTTCCTCCGCCTCCTCTCCCTCGTTTTTTGGTCCACGCTTTCCTCCTCCTTCCTCCTCCTCGCCCTGCTTATCCTCCTGTTCTCCTCATTCTCTTCCTCTTTCTCCTCCTTCTCCGTCTTCCCCCTCTTGGGGTACGACGGTTTCTCCATTCCTGTTTTCCTATGTATGCTTCCCACGTTCTTGATTATGACAACTCGTCTGGGCATGGTCTGTGAATGGGCTGCCCTCCTCCTCCTCCTCCACCTTCTCATCACCATCATCATCATCATCATCATCATCATCATCATCATCATCATCATCATCATCATCATCATCATCATCATCATCATCATCATCATCATATTCATCATCATCATCGCCACCATCATCATCATCGTCATCATCATCAGCATCAGCAGCATCATCATCACCATCACCATCATCATCATCAGCATCATCAGCATCATAAGCATCATCATCGTCATCATCATTAGCATCATCATCACCCTCATCATCATCATTTTGATGTCATGATCCTCCCTGCCCTCCTCTTCTTCATCCTTCTCGTCCTCCTCCTCCTTCTCCTCACCCTCCGCTTCCTCATCCATCCTCCCCTTCTTGGGGCATGACGGCTTCCCAAGCCCTTTATTTCACTGCATGCTACTCCACATCCCTAACCATCGTAACTCGCATGGGCATCGTTTCTGAATGGTTTGGTGGGGTGATGCGGAACGTCTATAATGTTTCCACAACTGGTGATTTTGCCTTGCTTCGGGCCCACGGGCCCTCAATGATCGATCTGGCTCGAAAAGTGCCGCAGAAAGATCAGGTCCAGGTCTCCAGGTCTGCCTGTTTCGCGACGTTGTTTTTGTTCGTGACGTCGGATCTCAGGGATCACCACCGCCAGGGGCTGCAACCTCCAGCGAGGAGGTCCACGACGCCTCCCCGAGCTGGTGGCCCAAACCCCTCACGACGTGACACAGACACGACGGGCGGTTTTGCTGCAATTCTGGCCCCTCGGGGTCCTCGCCGGGCCTCAGGATGAAACCCTGGCGTCCAGACCTCTGGGCGGCCACCCTGACCTTCCAGGAGGGCCAACAAAAATAGCACCAGGACGTCGACGTCCTAATTCCTGTCGTGGCTTGAGGCAGTCCAGATAGATCTGTAGGTCTGGAATGCTGTCTTCTAGCACTCTGGAAGGTCAGGGCACGTCGTGCCAGGATCACTGACAGGGGATATGTCGACCCCTATCCCAGGCTTCGTGGTGTTCTGGAGTGGACCAGAAGTGTGGGGCCCGACCCTGGGATACAAGATGGAAGGACGTCCATCCTCGATAGGAGTGCATCCGAAGAGCCCCCTTGGGGTGTACCCCAGGGTTCCCCCCCTTGTATAAGCGGCCAATTTTTTCGGGTGGAACTCGGGGATTGGGGGAGAAAAATCGCCTGCGAATCACGACGTCGGGGGTCGCCCGGAGGGCAGGCCGAGGGGGAAGATCGGCGCCCGCGGCTCCGACGACGTGGCTGCTCTCATCCGGGCGCGCGCCGCGGGTGTCGGCCTCTGGGGCCCGTGCCCGGGCCCCGGGGTCCTCAAGGAGCACCGTCCCGGGGGGAAGGATGGTGGGCTTGTTTTCAACCACCACCACAATAAGTAGGAGGGGGAGGGGTCCTCCTCTTCTTCCTCCTCATTCTCCACCTCCCTCCCTCCCCCCTCCAACTTATGGTGGTGGTGGTGGAAAACAGGCCCATCAAACGAGTCGTCTTGGCCTCATCGCCACCGCTCGTTTGCACCGCCCGCCTTCCGGAGTGGGAAAACTCTGGGGAGGGCAGCGTGCGCCCCCCCCCCCACACACGCCTCCTCGGCCGGTGCGGAAGAGGGCTCACGGCGGGGCGCTTTTTCGCAGAGAGCGCCTGCACCGAGAGGGCTCTCTTACTCAGCTTCCCCCAGAAAAGTGGACAGGGGCGTCAAGGTCCCCAGACCCCCGACGTCGTGACTTGTTTGTGACGTGACCCCCAAGAGCCTGGACTCCTTCCCGGGGACCAGCTGTTCATCCTGACTCGTATCTTGACAGCCCCGAGGCCTGGCGAGGGCCCCCAGAGGCCGAACATAGCGAAACACCTCCCGTCACGATCTTATATCACGACACGAGGGGGGTCTGGGCTCCGTCTGCTGCCCGGTGGGTGGGTGTGCGAAACTTTCGCCCAGTGCCCGCCCGTGGGCGCCTCGTGCGCTGTGGGGAGGTGTTTTGCGCGGTGCCCGCCCCGGTGCGCCCCCTTGGGCGTGCTCTCCCGCCAGTCTCAAAGGTCCCTCCACGAAGCTGCTCTCGGGGAGACCAAGAGGCACCGATCCCGCCACTCCCCGGACCTTTCAGCGGTGCGTTCTGACCAGAATTTCGAGGCGACTCCAGCGGTAGCGACGAGGGCCTCCGAGGAGACCCCCAAATAAGGGAATCGAGCGAAGGGTAGAGCTAACCCCAGGAAGCATTTAAGAACCCCCCCCCCCCCCTTCCGGCAAATCGATAACCCTTCCGCACCCTGGAAGCGTTACCTGGCACCAGGAGCCCTCCTCCTCCTCCTCATCCTCCTCCTCCTCCTCTCCTCCACCCACGAACTTCCTCCTGCCCCCTCCTCCTCCTCCTCCTCCTCCTCCTCCTCCTCCTCCTCCTCCTCCTCCTCCTCCTCCTCCCGCGCCCCCCTCCTTCCCTCGGGGCCAGGCCGTTATGGGTCCCTCTTCCTCCTCTCGTCCCCAGCAGCCCTCTCGGGCCCAGCCTGAGGCCTTCGCGCGGTCGTCCCCCACGGGCTCTTTCGGAGCCCACGCCTCCATTGACAGAAACTTTGAAGGGGAACTGGGACACACAAATAAATACACACAAATAAAAAGATCCCCCATATTTTCCTATATTTTCTAGGTTTTTGTCTTCCCCACCACTTCCCATATTTTCCCATGTTTTCCTGGGGATCGACGATTAATTGTGTCTGTGTGTTTTTTCCCCTCCTGAAACTTGTCCGCGCGGACTTCTTGGAGCTGCGCTGGCCCTGGTGCGCGGAGCGCGCCAGTGGCTGCGCCGAAGGCGCCGCCAGTGGGGGGCCCAACGCAGTTGTGGGTCTTTCACTCTCAACCCTGACACCTGAGACCTCAAGTTCCAGCCCTCAAAATCCTGACAACTTTCAACCTCAGGTTCCAGCCGTGACCCCTCCCGGAAGCAGCCTTGGCTTTCTCCAGGGCTGGACCCAAACGCTGTTTTCCGTGTTGTGTTCGTTGTGTTGCTCGTTTTGCTCTACCTGTTGTCCAGCACCTCCATACCAAACCGAACAGAAACAGAGCACAGCCGACATCCGGCAAAAGACAGCGTTTATAAGTCCAGCCTCAGGTCGGGCCTGTCCCCCTACAGAAAGACTTTGCCGATGCATCGCCGATGCATCGCCGATGCATCGGCGATGCGGCGCGATCCTCCGACCCCATCTGCTCCGACCCCATTTCGGAGGCCTCGATTCTCCCCCAAATCCCTGAGAGCCGCCGTTGTGAAACAAACATGCAGCGTCGCAGCAGTCACGCCAAGAACCCCGGGCCCCCTCTTCCTGCGCTCTTTTTTTGTTCTCGAGCCGGCTCGATCCGTGAGGGTCCCGGGGCCCGAAAAAAATCGAGCGAAAGCGCTCCTCGTGAAAAACAATGCAACGCCAGGATCTCCGGGGGGGGGGATCTCCGGGGGAGGAGGAGGAGGAGGAGGAGGAGGAGGAGGAGGAGGAGGAGGAGGAGGAGGAGGGAGGAGGAGGACGAGGGGGACACACGCGGCACGACCCTCATTTCTCGAAGCCCGCGCGCCCAGCATCGGCGCTGCAGGACCCCCCGCCCCCCTGGCGCGGCGGAGCGCATCGCCGGAGCGCGCCGCCCGGGGGACCGAGCAGAAACGCCCGGTGTGAGACCATTGCCACGCCAGGATCTCACGGATGGCGCGCGTCAGGTCGGCCCTGTCCCCCCCTGCAGGCGGACTGCGGAGGAACAACTCAAAAGAGTCAAACACAATGCTCTCGAAAGTGGGGAGCAAGAGTGGTGGACAGAGTATGTTCCTCCTGCAGAAGGGGGACACGCGTGACCTAAAACTCAGGGACGGCGTGTGCCTGCTCCCGCCCCCCGCCCCCCGCCCCCCGCCCCCTCCCGCCCCCGTCCCCGCAGCTCGGCTACACGCAAGAGTGACCCTGGGTAAGAGTGACCTTTGGTGCGCGGCTTCTGGGGGGCCGCGGGGGGACCAAACTCAGGCGCGCACGACGCTACTATCGCATCGCAATCGGTGATCGGGGGACCCCATTGTGCCCGCACTCAAGGTCACTCCGGCGAAAGGTCACTCTTACGTGTAGCCGAGCAGCGCTCCCCCGGTGCACGCCCTCCCGGCCCACGGCCTTCCCTCTCCCTTCCCTCGCCGCCCCTCCTCGCCGCGCGCGCCCTGCCGCCCCCCTCCCTGCTCTCCGCCCCTCCCGCCTCGGCCGCCTCTCCCCGTCCGTCGTGTCCCGTCTCCTCCCCCCCCCGCCAGTCATGAGAGGGCAGCAAGCCGGCTTCCCGGAGAGAAGCGCCCTGGCAAGCGACGCCGTGCGGTGAACGCAGCTAGGAGAGCACTCGAACACGGCGGGGCTGTTCCGTAAACGCACAGAGCCGTTCAGTAAACGCCAATTGTCGGGGTCTGGGTGGTTTCTCCCTTGAAATTATGCGCCTGGACCTCGTATGCAGAGAAACCTTGGGGACCAAGACGCAGCCCCCCGACCCCACGCGAGGTGCATTCGACTTGAGACAGAAAAGAAAGCGCCGGCGTGCAAGAGCCCTCCCTGTCACGCAGAACAGAATTCTGGGGCACTCTGGTACGCCCTGTTTGACCCAGGCCGCCGCACCCCCCTCAACTCGAAGGCGGCAAGAAAGCCTCCTGTCCCCGGGGAGGGGTAGGTATAGGAAGAAACATAGGGCGTCGCGCAGACCTCCTGACCAGCAAGGCAGGAGGAGAAGGAGGAGGAGGAGAAGAAGTAGGTGAGGGACAGTGATGGGAAGAGGGCCTGGGAGCGTGAGGAGGACGAAGACGAGGCGAGAGCTAGAGGGAGAGAGGGAGGGCCAGGCAGAAGAGCAGCGAGGAGAGGAGGCAGAGCGGAAAAGAAAGGAAAGGCGGGGGGGGAGGCTTTGAGGGGCGTCCTTGCGGTCCTTGGCGATCCTTGGCGGCTGCTTCGGGGGGGGGATCACCCGGAGTTCACAGGGAGGAGCAGCAACAGCGATCCCCGAAGGCCCCACCCCTCCCCCCTGCGCGTGCGCCGGATGGCCCTCCAGCTTCCGCCCATAGCTTCCTCCTCCTCCTCCTCCTCCTCCTTCTCCTCCTCCTCCTCCTCCTCCTCCTCCTCCTCTCATCCCCTCCTCCTCCTCCTCCTCCGCCTCCCCCTCGTCCCCGTCCTCCTCCTCCTCCTCCTCCTCCTCCCTCCTCCTCCTCCTCCTCCTCCTCCTCCTCCTCCTCCTCCTCCTCCTCCTCTCCTCCCCTCCTCCTCTCTCCTCCTCTCTCGAGCTCGGCGTCCCCCCTAGCGCGTCCTCGCCGTAGAAACCGTAGCGCTCCGCCAGGTCTCCCATGAGAGCGATGGCGCAGCGGGCCGTGTCGCACCTCCGGGGGGCCTTTGAGATCCGACGCTGGCAAGAAAATATTACAACATCGCAGAAAATCACGCCCAGAACCCTGGACCCCATCTTTCTGCGTCATCTTTCGAACTGGGTCGATCTGTGAGGGTCCCAGGGCCCGAACTCCGAAACTGAGCGAAAACGTTCGTTGTGAAAAGACTGCAGCGCCGAGATCTCGGCGGGGGGGGTACGCAGGAGCAAACGCGGCACAACCCTCACGTCTCGACGTCCGCGCGGCCAAGGTCGGCGCTGCAGAGCCCCCCTCCCTGGCGTGCGGAGCGCGGCGCCGGAGGCGCCGCCAGGGGCACCGAGCGCCAAGCCAAGAAAACTCCGCGCGGACCTGCGAGCGGCGAACGTATCCATACCGCTGCTGCCTCTCCTCGCGAGCGGCGAACGTATCACATCCACGCGCACGAGGTCGAGGCTCCGCGGACACGCGGTCGCACGGATACCGTTCCGCGCGGGGCATCCGCAGGGTCGCGGCCCAGGGCCCCAACCCGCGAGGCCGCGGGTACGGCTGTGTGTGTTTCGCCCGTGTGAGCGGGTCCTGCTCTGGACCTCTGCGCAGTGCGACTGTCTGCGGCAGTGCGTCCCGTGGGGGAGACTCCATTTGCTCGAGCCAGGCGTCGAAAACAGCCAATACATACTCCAAGGGGTAGGTGTCCCCCTACAGGCGGATTTTGTTTTTTCTTTGCGGAAAAAATGCCCCAAACGAATCAAAACCACAGGAAAAACGTCCCCAGACAATTTCTTCTATGTTTGAACATTCCTCCTGTAGAGGGACATGCCCGACTTAACACTGAGGTGCGAGGGCCCGCGCCGATCGGCAAAACAATGGATAAGAAAACGACCGCCATGGTCGATCGAGCGGAGGACCCAGACCTGTGGTGCTCCGAGGACCGACAAAAACGCAGCGGCGGGCCTCTCCTCGTGCTCCGGCCTTGACTAGACAGACCCTGACCTTTAGATCTATCTGGACTGCCTCACACCTCGACAAGAATCAGGACGTCGACGTCCTTGTGTTAAAACATGGCACCTTCCGAGAGGGCTAGAACTTTTTAGCCCTCTCGGAAGGTCAAGGGACCGAGGGATCCGACGCCGCGAAACAAATGGCAGCATCGTGGACAACAACGCCGGCAGCCCTGGACCTCGTGTTGCTGCTGCATGGCTCGAGCCGCATCGACCTCTGAGGGTCCCTGGGCCCGAAACCAGGCGAACCGCGCCTGAAAGGATGGCGGTGGGAGCAAAACTCGCGGGCCCGGCGTCTGTCGGAAGAAAAGACGACGGGGGATGACGAACAGGTCCCCAGGAGGGGGTCGGCAGCTCTGGGGAGTATAGAACTGAAGGGGCCCCAGGACACACAAACAAATACACACAAATCAAAGGATTCCCTATAATTATGTTCCCATATCTTTGCCTTCCCCCCCCACTTCCTATATTTTCCTGTATTTTCCTGGGAGTGGACGATTCATTGTGTACACCACGCGAAATGGTTAAGAAATGATGGGTTAAGAAACTCATGGTCTCAGAACTTGAATAAAAACCCAGCATTTCTATTAAAATCTTAGGGTTTACATTGAAACGTTAAGAATAATCGAGACTCTGGCCGAAAACTTAAGTTTTCTTAAGCATCGCCTAAGGTGTATGTGTGTTTTTTCCCCTCCCGAAGAATGAGGGAAGCAAGCGCGCCGGGGTCCGCCGAGGGGCGGAGCCTGAAGGCGCGCGCGGGTGGGCTGGAGCTCCCGGGGATCGCTGGCGGAATCGCCGTGTGGAGGTCATGGAGGGAATCGAGGGAATGACACCTGCACATACACCATGCGAAATGCTTAAGAAATCATGGGTTAAGAAATTCATAGTCTCAGAAATTGAATAAAACCCAGAACTTCTATCAAAATCTTGGGATTTACATTGGAAAGTTAAGAATAATCGAGACTCTGGACGAAAACTTAGGTTTTCTTAAGCATCGCCTGAGGTGTACACGTAAAATGGACGCTCCGCGCGGACCTCTCTTGGACCTGCGCCGGACCCCCCCTCCCTCGCGCGCAGAGCGCGCCAGGGGCGGCGCCGCAGGCGCCTCCAGGAGGGCCCAGGCGCTCATCCAAGAAATCCGCAAGGACCGACGACAGCTGATGTTTGTGAAGTTGCTTGTTCTTCGAGGGAAGGGCGCGCAGGGCGGGAGGTGCCCGCGACCCGCCCTCGGGGGAGGGAGCCCGCGTCGGGAGGGGGGGGATCGGAACCCCAGCGGGGCCCACGTCGGGAGGGCGCCACCTGTGCTCCCGCTGCGGTCCCGGCCAGGCCCTGCCGCGGGTGCATGGAGCGGTGGGTGCGCCCGATCCTGGCCGCTGACTTCCCTGCTCCCTGCTCCCTCCCCCCTCCTCTCTCCTCCTCCCTCCTCCTCCTCCTCCTCCTCCTCCTCCTCCTCCTCCTCCTCCTCCTCCTCCTCTTCCTCCCCCTCCCCCCCCCTCCCTCCCCCCTCCCTCCTCCCTCCTCCCTCCTCCTCCTCCTCCTCCTCCTCCTCCTCCTCCTCCTCCTCCTCCTCCTCCTCCTCCTCCTCCTCCTCCTCCTCCTCCTCCTCCTCCTCCTCCTCCTCCTCCTCCTCCTCCTCCTCCTGACTCCAGGAATGCGACGTGGCCGCTAGCCGATGCTCGGAGAAAAACCCCCGCGGCGGCGGCAAGGCGAGGAGGAGGCGGGCGGGAGCTCACCGGCGGCGAAGAGATCCGTAACCCGCGCGCGAGGTCCGGGGTCCAGGGCGCGAGCCCGCGTATGCGCGGGGGCGCTCCGCATCCGCGGGGCCGCGGCCCCCGGGGGGCCCGGCTCGGGAGTCCGCTACGGACCGGATATGTTGTGTCGCCCAAGAGGAGCGGAGAGGGGGGGGGTGGGGGGTGAAGGGGGGGGGAGATGGGCAGATGATGACGAGGCGGAGGAGGAAGATACCCAGGCCTCTCGGGTCGTGAAAAATGCAGGGCGGGCAGCTGTTCGCGATGCTCGATCTCTCGGGTCCCTCGACGGGCCGCGGGGCCGGAAACGTAAACGACCCAGGAAGAGAAGCCCAGACCTCTGGGCTCCACGTCATAAGAAAAACGCGACGTTGGGAATCTGAATGTATGCACACCGATCCCGAGCCCAGGAGCGGCCTGGCTGGCGCCATCCGACGCGTCTTGGAACAACCACGGCGTTGTGTAGGTCTCAGGGCGGCGGCCTCCCGAGAAGGAGAAACAACCACAGTGGAGGCCAGCCCACAAGACACCTCCCACGAGAAGCACCCGAGCCTGAGACCCCAGGAGACGGCCGTGGACTCTTGGCGTGGGAACGCCACGCCCTCCACAGCAAAACCATCGAGACGCAGGAACCCCAGGGCACCCTGGAGGCGAGCAGGGTGCCTCTTGGCACGGGCCGCCACCGCACAAAGGCCAGGAACCGTCGCAGGCCCGCGCGGGCGTCCCTGGTCGGCGATGGGGGGCCCTCCATCCCGGGCGCGCGCAGCGCGCGGGGGGGCTGCGCGGCGCCGGAGGCCCCACCAGGGGGCCCCAGGAAGCCATGCGGGCCTGAAACAATGCGCGAGGAAGCCATGGGGGCCATGCGGGGCCCCAGGAAGCCATGGGGCCCCAGGAAGCCATGCGCGGCCCCGGAGGCCCCCCCGGGGAGCCCCACCAGGATGCTTCCTCCTGCAGCTCTTGTTTGAGTTCAGGTCGGGCGTGTCCTCCTACACGCGCGTGTTTTGGGAGAAGAATGAACAGGAGTCAAACGGTGCTCAAACCATTTTCGAACACAGTCGAAACAGCGCCCTCAGACTACTCTTTGACTGTTCTTGAATGTTCCCTCCTGCAGAGGGACATGCACGACTGAAACTCACTCCTGCAACTGTCTCAGATGCCTCCCGGACTGGGTCCGAGCAGCCGGGGTCGGAGGCTCGAGCCGCTTCCCCGATGAATCGCCGATGCTCTGGCGATGTGCCGGCGACGTCGGCGATGCATTCACGACGTCGGCGCGGAGAGCATCGGCTCCACATGGGGCCGTATCGCCATTACATCCGCGGTGCGACGCCAAGCCTTCGAGGCGAATCCAGCCGTGGCGACGCGGGCCTCCCAGGAGGCTCAGAAGGCTAGAGGCTTCCTAGATGGGGTCCGAGTAGAAGGGGTCGGAGGATCGCGCGGCACCGCCAATACATCGGCGATGCATCGACTACGTCGGTGCAGAGAATATCGGGCTCCACATCGAGCCGCATCGCCGATGCGCCGGCGATGCGGCGCCGTCCTCCGATCCCAGCTACTCGGACCCTCGGATCCTTTCTGGAAGGCCTCAATTTCTGTTCTCCGAGACGGGCAGAGTAAAACAGGGCTAGGATCGGGATAAATCGCTCCAGAGCGTTCCGGAGCGCTCTCAGAGCGTTCCGGAACGCTCTGGAGCGGCCGCGGCGCCCAATACATCCTCCAAACCTGCCGATTCTCAGAGATTTCGAGTTATCCCGATCCGATTTTGTCCCGATCTTCACGTCGTTTTAAAGAGGACGCGCGGACTGGTGGAGCCACAAGCTACCGATACCGATGCTCCCTGGACCCCTCCCGAGGCGCGTCCTATAGCCATTGCCTCCGAGGCGAGTCCGGCCGTGGCGACGCAGGCCCCCCCCAGGAGGCCCCAGAGGGCGGACATGATCCCGAGGGCATTGGACTCTTAGAAACTGGTTTCAAGGGGCCCAAGGACACACAAATAAATACACACAAATAAAGCAATTCCACATATTTTACAGGTTTTTGTCTTCCCGCCCAATTCCCATATTTTCCTGTATTGTTCTGGGGATCGACGATTAATTGTGTCAGTGTGTTTTTTCCCCTCCTGATGGTTGGCGCTCCGCGCGGATTCCTGGACCCGCGCTGGACCCCCCTCCCTGGCGCGCAGAGCGCGCCGGAGGCACTCCCGGCGCGGATGCAAGGAATCCGCGCAGAGCGCCAAAAGTTTATGTGCATCCCGTGTTTGTTATTTTGTTGCTTGTTTGGTGATACTCTCTCTCTCTCTCTCCTCCAGGAAACGATCCTGAGGGCATCGGCTTCTGTGCATCCCGTGTTTCTTTGCTTGGTTTTGTTTTGTTGTGTGTTTGTTTTGATGTTTGTTTGTTTTGCTCTCTCTCTCTCTCTCTCTTCCCCAGGAAACGATCCGGAGGGCATCGGCTTATGCCGGCACCTCGCCCACCCCAGACGGGCAGCGCAGCCGCGCCTCTCCAGCGCCACGCCCATGAGGTTGCCTACGGAAAAGAGGGCGCCGCCGTCGCCGGGCTCCTGCCAGCGCACGAAGGCGCGGGAGCCCGCGCCGGGGAAGCGGGGGCCGCCGCGCGGGCCGGACAAGGTGGCAGCCAGGGCCAACTCGCGACTGCTGCTGCTGCTCCTCCTCCTCCTGCTCCTACGCCTCCTCCTCCTCCTCCTCATCCTCATCCTCTCCTCCTCATCCTCCGCCTCCTCTTCTTCCTCCTCATCCTGCTCCTCCTCCTCCTCCTCCTCCTCCTCCTCCGCCTCCCCGTCCTTTCCCTCCTCCTCCTCCTCGTCCTCGTCCTCCTCCTCCGCCTCCTCCTCCTCCCAATCCTCCTTCTCCTCCTCCTCCTCCTCCTCCTCCTCCTCCTCCTCCTCCTCCTCGTCCTCCTGCTCCTGCTGCTTCTCCTCCTCCTCCTGTTCCTCCTCCTCCAACGTTCCTTTTTACGTGTAAGTAGCTCCTCCCTCTCCCACCCCGAGGCCAGTTTTCAGGGCTGGCTGGGCGTTTCGCCTGAGACGTCCTCACCATGTGGGACCCTGCAGCTTACACTTGACACCAATATCGCACATGAAGTTCGGGCCAGTTTCAAAATGTGGCTCTCGCCGTAGCGCCGCGCACGTTCGTTTTCAAACTTAAACTTTGCAGGAGTTCCACGGATTGAGGGCGGATGGTTTTCAAAAGGTGGCCCTCGCCTCCTTAGCGCCGCGCACATTCGTTTTTCCTTGATTTGTTTATAAAAACAAACAAACGGTAGAGGCTCACGGATTGAGGGGGGCTCCTTTTCAATAAGTGGCTCTTGCTTTAGCGCCGCGCATATTCGTTTCATACATTTGCAAGAGCTTCGCGGATTGAGGGCGGATGGTCTTCAAACTATGGCTCTCGCTTCAGCGCCGCGCACATTCGTTTTAAACCGTTGCAAGAGCTTCACGGACTGAGAACGGTTCCTTTTCCAAAAAAGGCTCTCGCATTTGCGCCGCGCGCATTGTTTTAAAACCTTTGCAGGAGTTCCACATGTTTCCGTGACCGACGTACCAGAAATTGTGTCTTGGAAGGGATCAGGATAACAAAGGTGCAAAGGTGCAACAACTACGCTGTTTCGCGATGTTGAAGGCGATTCCGGATCGTCAAGATGTCAACATCAAGTTGACCGGTGGCGGTGGACTCCCGAGAACAATGTTTTGGCATGCTCCAGGGTCTTCAAATTGATGTCTTCGAACAAAGCAATCCCCTCAGTGGAAATAAAAGCTGCAGAGGCCTATTGTTTAAAATATATATATATATATATATATATATATATATATATTATATAAAAAAACAAGCTTGGAGGGAGGGTGTACTCCAACATCGTTGATGACTCTTGGGTTTACACTGGTCCTCCTCTTCTCCTCCTCCTCCTGCTCCTCCTCCCCTCCTCTCTCCCTCCTCCCCCCCCTCCTCCTCTTCTTCCTCCCCCTCTTCCTCATCATAATTCTGCTCCTCCTCCTTCTCCTCCTCCTCCTTCTCCTCCTGCTCCTCCTCCGCCTCCTCCTCCTCCTCACTTCCTCCCCCCTTTCCGGGTCCGTCGTCGGGGACGCCCCCCTTCCTCCCCTTTCACAAGGGTGGCCCCCCCCCCTCCCTCCCCCCTGCGGCCGCTAAACTCCCCCCCTCCCCCCTTTTCGCCACGGCGCCCCCTGGCTCTGGAACACGACCCCTACCACCCCTAACACGACCACCCCGACCACCCGTAACCCTAACCCCAAACCCTAACCCTAGCCCGCAACACTACTGAGTACTCACTATTAACTCCTCACTACCTATCCACTACTCACTACTCACTTTTCACTACTCACTGCTCATTACTCACGACTACCCACTACTTACTACTCACTACCCCCAACTCCCTACTGAATACTCACTACTCACAAAGCACTACTCGCCACCCGCTACTCACTACTCATTAGTCACTACTCACTACCCACTAACAATTATACACTACTCCCTACTGAATATTCACAGTTCACTACTCATTACTCACTCCCCACAACTCACTACTCACCATCCGCTGCTCGCTACTCGCTACTCCTTACTCCTTACACAGTACTCATCGCTCAATACTCACTATCCGCTACCCGCTGCTCCCTACTCGCTACTCGCTACCCGCTACCCGGTACGCAATATTCACTACCCACTACGCACTACTCCCTACTCCCTACTCCCTACTCACTAGTCACTAGTCACAAGTCACTACTCCGTACTCAGAACTCACTACTCACTACTCTCTACCTCCTACGCACTACCCACTACTCACTACCCACTTCTCACTACCCCCGACCCACTCCTCACTACTGACTACTCCCCCCTCAATACTTACTACTCACATTGCCCTACCCGGTTACGCACTATTCACTACTCGCTACCCACTACTCACTACCCACTCCCCACTACCCACTACTCCCTACTCCCTACTCCCTACTCCCTACTCAATAGTCACTAGTCACAAATCACTACTCACTACTCCGTATTCACTACTCACTACTTACGACTCACTACTCACTACTCTCTACTCCCTACGCACTACCCACTATACACTTCTCACTACCCGCACTCACGATTCACTACTGACTACTCCCCCTTCACTACTCACTACTCACACTGCCATACTCGCTACGCGCTGTTCGCTACTCCCGACGCGCTACTCACTACTCACTACCCACTCCCCACTACCCACTACTCACTTATCACTGCGCACTACTCACTGCGCACCACTGACTACTCGGTACTCACGACTCACTCCTCACTACTATCTCCTCACTACTCAATACTCACTACTAACTACTCTCTACTCACTATCCCGAAACCAGACCCACCCACCCTTGCGGGAGAGGCCCCCTCCCGGCCCCCTGTTCGGCGCAAAGGGGGGGGGGGGTCGAATCCCCCCCCCCTTCCCGCGCAATGGGGGGGGGGGGGGTCGAAAAACTCCCCCCCCTTTGAAGGGAGGGGGGGTGGGGTTTTGCGAGCACCCCCACCTTTTCAATTACAGGATGATCCAGTGGCGCGCTTTCGCACTTTGGGCCTGGCAGCGCGGTATGCAGCGTTTGCGAGGCGGGGGGCGGGCGCGTGTTTTTGTTGTCGTTGTTTGTTTCTTCTTTTTTAGTGTTTTGTGTGTTTGTTGTTATAAACGCAACCTGCGGGGTGGGGGACAATGAAAATCCGAGCTGGATCCTTCCTACTCCTCCTCCTCCTGCTCCTCCTCCTCCTCCTCCGCCTCCTACCTCTTCCTCCTCCTCCTCCTCCTCCCTTCCTCCTACTCCTCTTCCTCCTCCTCCTCCTCCTCCTCCTCCTCCTTCTCTCTCTCCTCCCCTTCCTCCTCCTCCTCCTCCTCCTCCTCCTCCTCCTCCTCCTCCTCTCCCTCCTACTTCTCCTCCTCCCCCGAGAAGCCGTCGATGGCGAAACCGCACGCTCCTGGGCCATTTCGGCCATCGGGCCCCTCTGGGCGATCCGCGGGCGCAGGGGGGTCGTACTCAGAAGCGTTGCCCCCCGACTCTCGGGCCATGCAGCCGGGGCGTGGACCTAAGGAACCCCAAATAAGGAACGAAGCCCCTTTCTCCCATAAGTTAAACTTCGACTCCCCACCGGAAGCGTAAGGAAAACCGGAGGCAAGCTGTGAAACGATCAAGGGACACCGAGCCCCTCCCCAACGAAAAGGGTTCCGTCTTCAGCGCCCCGACTGTACCTCGTCTCTCTGGCGGCCGTTCGGGACGATCCAGGCAACCCCGGAACCCTCTCGGCGAGGCGCAGGCATCCCGATGCTGGAGGACCGCCGAGACACCGACTGGAACGCCTGAAGAGCTCAAACCTCGAACCCGAACGCTGCCTCTGACTCTTGCTCCGCACCAGGCACGGGCAAAAGCGGCGGCCGACAGGCCGACGGAGCGAGCCGACGACGACGACGACGACGACGACGACGACGACGACGACGACGACGACGACGACGACGACGACGAGGGGCGCCGCCGCGCACCGGGGGGGACCCTCCCTGCGGCCCCTCTGCGCTGGAGCCCCCCCGGCGAGCACGCCTCCCCGAGGCATCGCCGAGGCGTTGGCGATGCACCGGCGACGTCGGCGATGCATCGGTGACGTCGGGGGGGATAGCATCGGGGTTCCACGTGGCGCAGCATCGCCGAGACTTCTCCCTGGATCAACCTGGGAGGCCTGAGCGCATGGGGGTCTCCGGGGGTCCCTGGAAGACCCCATGCCCGAGTGCAGCGGGCGGTGCCTCTTTTTTCAATGCGCGGCCGCCCCAAAGAGGCCTCGACCGCTTCCTAGAGGAAGAACACAAACAAGATGAATACTTCGGAGGTCCGCACGGATTACTTTGATGTGCACTGCACCCCCTACGCTCCGCGCGCTAGGGGCTGCGCCAGAGGCGCTGCCACAGGGTTCCGGCGCAGATCCAACAAATGCAAGCGGAGCTCCGAAAGCTTCTGTCTATAAGGAGTCCTTCTTCGATTATCCAAGGTCAGTTGTTTGCCCCAGGTTCAGAGGCCCGATGACGGGGCCCGAATGCATACATCGAGGCAAAACTTAGGGATTGAACCACGATCGCTGGAAATCCGGGGGCCCAGTAGTACTCATGGAGGCCTCCGACGTCTCCACAGGTCTTCGACGTGGGAGGTCTTCAAAGGCCTCAAGGAGGGTGGCGGGCCTTGGGAGCGGGGGGGGGGTAGATGACCAGAACCAAAACCTGTCCATGCGGGATCTTTTTGAGCTCTTCGGGTCGGGCGAAAGGGGGGGATAGCAAAGGGGGGGTTTGAGAATCAGCTCACGTAGCTGATTTTCCCGGCGCCTCCCGGCGCCGGAGGCGGCTATGTATCGAGGAATGGGCCCCTCGGTGAGGCCGAAACCAGCTGCATGCAGCAAATTTCGTAACCCCCCCTTTCCCAATCCCCCCCTTTCGCCCGGCCCGAGCTCTGGAACGCTCCCTGGGGAGCCCTTCGCCGCCCCGGGCCGTGCCTGCCGCTCCGCTCTTGGGGCCCGGCCCGGCGGAGGCCCCCCGACGCCGAAGACTACAGCACCCAGAGCGTCGCGACTATTCTGCAGTTCCGCAAGGGTACCGAGGATGCGCGGCAAGGATGCTAGGGAACCCTCAAAGGACGTACGCGCCCAACTATGTACATGAACACGGCCCCTCGATCCGCGAGACCGGCCGCGTGATACGAACATTCGCGCTTTGAG
>CAUYUJ010003191.1:552852-555694 GCA_963575745.1 Prorocentrum cordatum
AAGCAAGGGCTTTGGAAAGCCATGTTGACCACTCTCGAAGGCGGCTGGCCAGCGGAAGTTGCCAAGGATTGGCCAAAGGGACAAGGATGCAAGGGTAGCCTTAGAAACTGGCTCATCCTTACATGCGCTTTGGATGCAAAACGTCGCAAGAAAATCATGACCAGAGCCCGAGACCCCATTTGACTGCTGCATTTTTCGGGACAGATCGATCCGCGAGGGTTCCAGGGCCAGAGACAAGGTAAGATCGCCCAGTGCTTCTGCCCCTCGACGGGGGGGTCCCAAGGCCCCCGACGCCATGACTTTCTCATGGCGTGGACCCCCAAAGGTCCAAATTTTCATCCAGAGTTTTTCTCGTGGGCGGCACCCAACGATGGTCCCCAGAGGCCGAAAATTGCGAAAACCTCCCGTCGTGTTGAAGAAAACATCAGACGTGAAAACATTCGAAGCTGCGCGCGGACTCTTTGGATCGGCGATGCCCCCTCCCCCCCTCCCTGGCGCGGGGAGCGCGCCGGGGGGGGCCCCAGCGCCGATCCGAGACATCCGGCACGGAGCCCCTGACAGTATGCATGTTTCTGCAGTCGGTGGCCCCCGACCCTGGATGGCGTGGGTCCTTGGTGGCGTTGCCGACCAGGTTGGCGGAGCAGGTGGACTCCCCCATGCCCAGGCCCTTCTCGTTGATGAGGCCGTAGGTGCTCTCCCAGAGGGCGTACGTGTGGGGCACCTGCGGGATGTACCCGAGCACCTCTCCAGGGGCGCGGGCGGGCGGGCGCGGGGGGCGCTGCCTGCCTGCTGCTGCTGCTGCCGTGCCTCCCCTCTCTCCCGAGAGCCCCTCGCGTGGGGAGAGCGTCAGCACGGAAGGTGCTCGTCTATGTTCGGCCCTTGGGGCCGCATGCTGCCCCCATCGTGCTTCGGGGCCACGTCCCAGAAATACTCTCGAGCACCGGCAAAGTGTCGAAAAACAGTGACGCAACAGTGTCTCGGACGAGCGTCTTCCAGGGCCCGACAAACGAAAACCCTCGAGTTTGAGTACCTTCTTGGTGCTCGGAAATCGTTCTGGTAGTCGAGGCTAAAATGGGTTGGAACATCATAACCTTGGGGGCCTTTACTGGGTCTCGCCACCGTCAACAAACAGACTCCGGAAGAACAAAACAATTTTCCCGGGAAGGGGTCCAGACCAGTGGGGGGTCGGGGGGTTCTCCTGCTCCCCCTGACAGTCTGAGTCCTCCTCTCTCTTAACGGGCGAAAGACGGTATAACATAAACTGTTTCGCTGTCGGGGGCGCCTGTCCCTGGGCGGCTGGAAAGTTTATACCCTTACGGTGGCACCGTAGGGGTATAAACTTTCCAGCCGCCCAGGGACAGGCGCCCCCGACAGCGAAAAGTTTATTTTGTACCGTTCTTCGCTCGCTGACTCTCTTCCCCCCATCGTCCTCCTGCTCCAGCCCCCTTCGTACCTCTGGCGCGGCGGTCGGGAGGAGGGGCGGACGAGGGAGGGGGGGGAAAAAGGGGAGGGAGACGTGGATGAAGACAAGGCGGGGAGGAGGAGGGGGGAGGAGGATGAGGAGAGGATGAGGGAGGCGGAGGAGAGGAGGAGGGGAGGGGAGGAGGAGGAGGAGGAGGAGGAGGAGGATGAGGAGGATGAAGGAAGGAAAGGAGGAGGAGGAGGAGGAGGAGGAGCAGGAGGAGGAGGAGGAGGAGGAGGAGGCTCTTGGAGTTTCCAGACGAGCGACGAACAGCAAAACTTACGCGAGATGGCGTAGCGAGCTCACGCCGAAGCTTACGCGGGCCGCCCGCGAGGCACGCCACATTGGAAGCGAGGGCGCTCACGTGCGGCCTCACGCGGGCGGCTTACGCGCCAATGTCGGCGCAGACGACCCCGATGTCTGGAGCCGCTCGAGTGGACGTCTTGGTGGAGGAGCGCCTTGGTGTGTTGCTTGGATGCGCCAGGACCGCCCGACCCCCTATCGAGAAGCCATGCTGGGGGGAGAACAAGACCGCAGGATTCCGACGTCATGTCTTTGTTTGTTCTCACAGCGTGGACCCCTGGAGGTCTAAACATGCTCCTCTGGCACCAGTTATTAATCCTGAGTAGTTTTGTAATGTTTCTGGGGCCAGATGAGTTATTTCGATTATTTCACGATGTGCAAAAGGGATCGAGATGCAAAAAAGAAAAACGATCGGGATTCCGGGAACCCCCATAGGTCCCCCACGTGCCATCCATGCTGCCTCGCGGTGATCATGGGACCCTGAAAAACACATGTCCACGTTCCCAAAATCAGCACCTTGCCTGACCCTCGTGCCAGCTGTACCCATTTGACCCATATGTACCCATGCACCCGCTGCTACCTCGACTGGAGCCCCCCCAAGTAGGGCCAGAACGGATGTGAGGGTCGTAGGATCTCTGCGCATCTCCGATACATCGGCACATGCGACAGCCACGCCGAGATGGAAGAGGTCGCGCTCCGCATCCCGCCGCATCGCCGATGCATCGGTGACGCCTCGGGATCCTCCAACCCCATCTGCTCCATCCCCATCTGGGCCGCCTAGAGCCACTCTGCGGGGGGGCGGGGAATGCTTCACGGAGGCGGCCCAGGAGACGCCTCCTTGAGGGGTATACCGACATGGCGAGTGCAAGACGGGACTCTCACACATGCCCATTCCCCCTTGTCGCCCAGTGGAGGCTAGAACAGGGGGAACTACGGATACAATGTCGTTCGCCGAGGTCGCACCTTCGACTCAGTGACGCCCGCGCCGGGGTGGTACTGCGCGGACCGGTTGAGGTCAATAAGGCGCGGGTATTGAGACCACAAGGCGTCGTGGATGACGCGCTGGCTGCCAGGGGG